>LR991108.1:13476838-13956838 GCA_905163515.2 Lymantria monacha | reverse complement strand
GAGCGCTCCACTTTCACCCTGTATAGGTCTCATGACTATGGTATAGTCACAACCCACCCGATTCTTCCGGGGCTACTCAAGACCCCAGTGGGCGGAGACCAGAAACCTAGTGATTTTTGTCAGTGGCCCGTTTGGTGGTTTATCTTTTCGGGTATTGTCTGGAGTCGACGACACCTTATGCCGAGTGCCTCTACTCGGATGACCGAGTAATCCCCGGTCCAGCCACTTGACTAGGTCTTACAGCATATTACTATAGAAAGAAAGAAAAGTATTTATTTTGTGCCACAAAGAAAAGACGTAAGGAAAACACAGAAAAAACAAAACAGAAACCTTACAATAAATGAAAAACACATAAAATCTATAAACTAGTCATGCGCAATATAGATCACCGCGCTGAAAAGAGTGATACATATCTTTTGAGTGTAAAGATACATATCACTCATTTAGCTCATTTAGCTCACTTAGCTCAGCAGTCAACCACATTATTAAATCACTCCTCTAGCTCACTTTCAAAGATCGTTCACTTTAAATCTATCACTCACTTTAAATCTATCACTCACTTTAAATCTATCGCTCACTTTAAATCTATCGCTCAAACAAATCTATATCATTTTTCGCATTAGCTTGATAATGTTTCGAATTTACTTTTCAGATTATATAATTATATTTTTTAGAAGATTTTGTCAAATTCATCTATTTTCTAATAATAAATATTAATTATTAAACTTTATAGCTAAGGAAATAGAGTGTATTCTCTTTTGACAACTTAATTACATCGATACGAAAACAGCGTGAAATATCATCTTCGGCCGGCCACGCAACGCACCTATCTCGCTCATTTTGTGAGAGGTGAAACATTCTGCGATGCGAAGTGAGCGATGAGTTAAAACCAGTGTACTAACAGTTCGCCTATAGAGATTTTGTATGAGATTTTTAATTCCACCCTGTTGCGTTAGATGGCACCAATATTAAGCTTTGTTACGATAAAAATAATATAAAATTAATTTATATTATATGAGCTTATTTGAATTTGAGTAAAACATTAATTTTAACTCTTTTTATTTTTATAAATCACATGTTAATTTTTATACATTTTATTGTATTTTGCGTAAAAAGAAACGTGCTGCCGCCATGGCAGCCATTAAAAAAAATACCTTGCGAGCAGTGTGACCAAATTTAGCAGAATTCTGCGATTTTAGCAGAATTCGATCTCAAAGTTATGACAGTAGATTGTGTCGCACACTTTAAAATTAGGCAGATTTTGGCATAATATTGAAAAAGTGCCGCAGGAAACTAGCGGGATTAGACATTAATTAATTACCATTCGGTAGTTGCAAAAACATATTTAAAAAAATCTGTCTTTCTTAAAGAACGTATTTTTTTACCTTAAATGTATATTTTGCTTTGAAATTGTATGTAATATACATTTTATGCGCAGATATCGTTAGTCAATTGTTTCGTCCGCGTCAGAAAATATGACCAGAACTATCGTGTTGAATGGGAGAAGGATCCAATGTTTTCATCTTGCTTATGAAGATCCAAAAATGAGAGCAATGCCACTTTTTGTAAAGTATGTAATAACAGTAGTTTCATGACTTTCTGTTTTTAAATAACATGTAAACTCAGTGAAACATAAAAAAAAATGCTGAAATTAAAATGTGTATGTTTCTGGCAAAACATAATTTATCATTTAGAGTTATGGATCATTTGAACGAGTTACTTGAAAAATGTTTGCATGATTCAGTAATTGCAAGATCATTTTTATGTAAACGCACTAAAGCTGCTGCATTGACATATAATGTTCTCAAACCTGAAGTTGGAAAAGAATTGCATGCTGAATTGGCTTCTTGTTTAATACATATATTTAAACAAAAAGCTAATTCAACATGCAGTGTATGCCAGAAAACCTTGTTTCTTCAGTTGTCATTGATGAAAGTACCGATATCCACCACATTTCAAAAATCACGAAGGTAGATGGAATTAATTGTACCCACACTCCCCAAGTTCATTATTTCGCAAAAGCTATGATGATTTTATCTATGATTATACATGTACATCTTGTGAGCGCATATTTTTTCAAATGAACAATATAAAAAATGACTTGCGAAAAAAATTTAAAAATGAACATGTTGCTGCAATTCTACATGTCAAACAAGCAGTTAAAGAACAGTCTGGATCCATAAATTTTACGCCATCAAAAAATATGGTTAAGATAGTTCAAAACTCTATAGTTCTATATAAATATGTGGATAGAACTTAGATTTTTTTTTTATTTCAAAATATTGAGTTGCGTTTTTCTCTAGTACACATTAAAACTTATCTATTAGCAGAATTTTAACATTTATTCCAAAAATAATATCAGTTTTTAGCAGAAATTAAATGAGTAGCTAGCATAATGATCAATTTAAATCTGGCCACACTGTACGTTAGTTTGACATTATTCTATGCGTAAGCTTATATTAGTCTGTGGTTATTCTGTTCTGTTTATTTGTTGTGTGAGTATTTTTTGTTATCACCGACGACTATTTTTTGTTTCCTAGATACCGATCGACGCTTGTTTTACTAACCCGACCCATGTGTAATACCCACGGAGACCAGTGATATAATTAAAATGTTGTATGTAGTTAAATGTTGTATTATAATAAAAGAAAGCACTATAATAAGGTAAACTGTTGTTTTATTTGTTTTTCTTTAAGTCTTTTAATAATCTTCAGTTGTGAAATCAATTGTATAAAGATTTTACTTCTGAAAATTACTTGGAAAATTTATATTAATTTTAATGAATAATTGAATACTCCCTAGCCCAGGAGGCCGCTCGCCATTTACACCACTTATCGACAGATGGCGTCTGTACCTGAGCTTTGCTGTTGCCTCTATACCTATATATTTAAAATACTCTATGGTTAAAACTGAGCTACTGAGTGATATATTCGGCGGTAAAGTGAGTGAGTGATAGATTGTGTCTATGTGAGTGATATAGCTCTTTTATATCACTCACTCAGGAGCTACACAACTTTACTATAAACTAAATAAGGAGACATAATAATTAGATCGAGTGAACGTCTCAGCTGCGGCAGAAAAAAGGATAATTGCTCAGCAATTGTTGTGATGTCAATGTACAACGCTAATTTTCAGCAATGTCCTTTTTTTCGACGTCAGACATCAAAGGGAGGTATAGGGCAGGGGCGGCTCGAGCACATGTAGATTCTCCAACTCCTAACCGTTAAGGAAATGTACCTTCCATCATCAGCTCACCTAAATGAGTTTATCACTGCCAGATGCAAATATTTGAAGAGCTTTTGAAAATGTATGAGACATGTAATATGTGCCTATAAAATCTGAGAGTTGCCCTCGAATTCCATGACTTACCATCATCAGATCATGACTTGGTGACAATGGGACCACCTTTGGAGTATACCCTTTAGAAAGAAAAAAGAATTTTGAAAATCGACCCACAATATCGCTGAAAATACATAAAAAAAAAATACTTACAAAGAACCTCCTCCTTTTCGAAGTCGGTTAAAAAGAAGTAGAAGAAGTGTTTAAAAAAGTGAAGCCAAAAATCTTGTTAGTGTGGAAGCGATTACACAAGTATACACGCATACTACTATAGAATGGAACATAATAACCTTGTACACTACGGAAAGGCCGACGTAGGGTGACTATTTTAACACCAATTTAGTGGCGTCAAATTTTGTGCATGGAATAGGTTTCTATGTGTTATTTATTCTAAGCCCTAGCTTAAATATCTTTGATTTAAATAAAAGATATTTAAGCCTGCGACCAATTTGTGTTCATAGGTTATAGGCAGATATCCCATAAAATGTAATCAAAATTATTTACTCTCACATCATTTTGGAATTTATTATTTTACGTTAATTAAAAAAGTATGAGTTATATAATGTATATAAAAAATATAGCAAACCTTTTTGTTATATTCACACATATAAATGTAAAATTGCGGCATCTATTGCATATATAGCGAACTAATGTATCAACACATTTTATGCCCGATTGCTCACAAAAATTATTATTAATACTGTATTTTATAATATTTACATGAAATCTTAGAAGTGAAGTTTTTTATACATAGTATTTCTGCACGAAAATCCTGTTTTTTTTTTATTATTGTTTGTCTTATTGTGCCTATGGAGGGTAAAAACTAAGGAGAACCATCGTGTATGGGGGATTAGTCCAAAAAGTGTCCACTTGTAAACAGCAAATTATTGTTCGAACACTCACCGAAATAGCGCTAGTGTAGTGTAGCAGTAATAAGCAGAGTGAAGTGTGCTGAGTTACATAGTCAACTGTGATTTGATAAATAATAACCTATGAAATTTGTGGCGCTCTTTTTAAAATTCTTCCACTTGCTACTATAGCACCACCTTAATTTGCTCCCGTTCAATGGACACTTCTAAATACACTGAGATGGTCCTCCTTAGTTTTTACCCTCCATAATAGTGCCACAAACTTATCTGACCCGGTGACAGCGACGCTGTTATTATTTTTTTTTTTTTGGTTCTGTTCGTCCATTCGGACAGGCAAAGGGATCAATGCCCATACAGCCAAGTCTTATTTAATTATTTTTCATATATTGTTCATCATTTCTTCATATTATGTAGCCTTAATAGTCATTGTCTATCAGTAAGTCAAGTCGTTACCATTAATCGGGCGCTGATAACCTAATCAATGATTTTCTTTGGGAATTTTGGGCAAATATGAAAATACACGTAAACCACTATTATACCAAATTCACTACACTTCAGCACTTTAACTATACCATATTGCATAAAATACCAGCAAAATTATTCAATATAACACCACAAAACACCAAAAAAATGAATATAATACAAGAGCGTGACATGACATTTCCACATTCGCGCCAAAACTCCGCGACGCTGTTATCGCATTTAATGTTGCCAGTAAAATTCCATTTGCAATAAAATCGGTAAGTACTTCCCCATGTGGTAACGGGTTTAGAAAACAATATTCAACTCCTTTACAGAATTTTCTGTGGAAGTCATCAAAAATGGAATTATAGCATTTTCATCCGTGGGCTCACGGATGGGAAGTAGATAAATGTGTTACAAGTATTAATGTTATGAACACATTATATTATTGGTTACTAGAGAAACAAAAATGTAGTTTTTATAAATAATTATATTTTAACACAATAATTATGATCTACAAATATAGGGAAAATTATTTGTAATGAACATATTCCAGGTCATCGACGTATTCCAGTCATTTGAATCGCCAGTCACTTCATCATATGAAACATCACTTTCAGTCTCACTGTCACTGTCTTAAGTCATAATGAAAGGCTCCTCTAAATATGTATCCCTTTAGTATTCGTTTTCAAATTTTTTTTCACGTGATTTCAGTGATTTTTCCATTCGTTTACAGTTATTTTATTAATAGCCTCTGCAATTAATTTAGGCGTTTTTGAATTTGAGTTTTTAATATTCTGTTCTATTATGTTTCGTTTCATTGAGCTCCAAACCATTTCAATTGGATTTAATCGCAATGGTATGGTAGAATGGATTTCGTCAATTTCATAATTTCTCTTAGACTTGTGTCTTAATTATATCATAAAGCTGCGCCTTTGTAATCCGTTGATTCAATTTAAAATCTATCTCCTCTTGAAGTACATCATTAACTTTGGAATTGTAGGAATTTCTTTTTGCACACTGTAAAATTGATGTATTTTTCATCTATTGACACCGAGATCAAAATCACCAACTTCAATTTTACTTTTCATCCTCTTCCGTCTCTTTTTTGGTGTAGAATTTTTTTTCCACTCTCATCGGCCGTTCCTTTTTTCCTTTACAAGTTTTCTTACAAATCGTTCTCCAACCCTTAAATATTTTTTTTTTACATTAAGTACACATATATTTTCTGATCATAAACAGATACTAATAATAATAATAACGTACGTTATTATTATTATGCGTTTACGTTGCAGTTAATAACAATCAAGTACATTCATTATGGAGCGAGCTATGCTCGGGATTTCTCTGCGTGATAGAATCCGTAATAGAGAAATCCGCAGAAGAACGGGTGTAACCGACATAGCACGAAGAATTAGCACGCTGAGGTGGCAATGGGCAGGCCACATCGCTCGAAGAACCGACAACCGCTGGGTAAAAAAGGTTCTAGAGTGGCGACCACGTACCGAACGACGCAGTGTAGGACGCCCCTCCACTAGGTGGACAGACGATCTGGTGAAAGTTGCTGGGCGTCGATGGATGCAGACGGCACAGGACCGCATTCTGTGGCGTACCATGAGGGAGGCCTACATCCAGCAGTGGACGGTGATGGGCTGAAATGATGATGATGATGACATTCATTACAATTAAATTTGCATAAATAGAATACTATTGTATTATTTGTATAAATAAATAATAATTATATTCAAAATATAATTAGACTCTAAGAACAAAATAATTAATTATATTTAACACAACAAATTATACATAATGTTTATTAATAAGTGTTCTTTTTATCTCAAAAACTAGCAACACTAACCTGTGGCTGTTTATATAATTTTTCAAAAGGTATTGGTGATGCCTGAAGATGTTTTTCTTCCTTCATATAACTTAAAACTTACAATGTCTTACTGTATTTTATATTTGTTGCGTGAAAATAATTAAAATTATCGTGTTTATTTCTGTTATTATTCATAATACGGCAATTTAAAAAAAAATCTGGACTTGAGTTTATTAGAAAATATTTTTTTTTATATTGACTAACATAAAAAAAATCAATTAGTATGACGCTAACTTGTTTAGGCTGCGTAAAGGATATAAAAGACAGCAATTTCATCAAATGTTCTATTTGCTACGAGTTCTGCCATCTGCTGTGCGCCAATACGGGATCTAAAAAATCCATTAAGGATCTGAAATGGGTATGTCCCAATTGTGTCAGTAAGAGGCCTAAAGGTAATAATACTAATACACCAGTGCGTCAAGTAGAATGTAAAGGTGAGCCGTCTCCAAACTGGGTATCTCAGCGATCACAGTCAAAGACGTGTGTGTCGCCAACTTTGAACATTCCTGATACTGAACACCGTTGTCTATCAAAAGATGATATACGAGATATTATTCAGTGCGAAATTAAGAATTCATTCACAAAAGGCTTCACAGATTTAATTAAAAACACTATTGTCGCTGAATTGAGTGGAGTTAAAACTGAAATTGCTAATTTAAAATATGAAATTACTACATTAAAAGATTCAATGAATTTCATAAATAGTGAATTTGAAGATATAAGATGTGAGATTAATAATAAATTTGAAATTAACAAACGTCTTCAGAAGGACATGTTAGAATTGTACACTGCTAATAAAAAACTAGAACTTGGGTTACAAGAGATTGAGCAACATACACGGGCTACTAATATTGAGCTGCAGTGTGTGCCCGAACACAAAGCTGAAAATTTAATCAATTTAACGGAACAATTGGCCAAAACAGTTTCATTCGATCTAAATATCAATGATATTCATATGTGCACTAGAGTGGCCAAAACCAACCCTTCATCTTCACGACCAAAGTCAATTATAGTTAAATTACGCAGTCCACTAGTTCGAGATGGTTTGTTAGCAGCAGTATTAAAGTTTAATAAAAATCAACCAAAGGACAAGCTCAACTCAGGTCACCTTGGTATCGGTGGAGATAAGAAACCCGTTTATGTAGTAGAGCATCTTTCTAGCCATAACAGAATACTTCATAAAGCAGCACGCCTTAAAGCTAAAGATTTAGGGTACAAGTTTGTATGGGTAAGAGGAGGCCGTGTGTTGGTTAGAAAAACCGAGACTTCAGCTTCAATTGTGATCAAGGACTTGGATTCAGTAAAGAACCTTACCTAAAATTTTATTTATATTTTTAACGTATAGATTATATAGTCGTATTTGTTTCCAAATTCGCACAAATAAGCTATTACTATCAAAATTGTAGAGGCTTAAATACTAAAACAAATATTTTTGCTACGAATGTATTATTAAACCATTATGATATTATAATTATCACCGAAACATGGCTCCAAAATAATATTTCTGATTCAGAATTATTTGACGATCGATATGTTGTATACAGACAAGATCGTGATCTAACACGAGTTCTGTCAAAAAGAACGGGAGGTGGTATAATGATTGCAGTAAATAAAAATTTCACCTCAAACAGATTAATTAATTTTATAAATACTAGTAAAATTGAAACTCTATGTATTACTATTAATTTGAAAATTAACAATAAAATAGTTCCATTTTATATATGTGCAGTATATGTACCACCTCCAGTCAGCCTATCAGACTTCGAGCAGTTCGTGGAGTTCATGAGCGTTAGCCTGTCATGTTATGAACATTTTCTAGTAATTGGTGATTTTAATCTTTCACATTTAAAATGGGTAGTTAATGATCATGACAACTCAATACATTTATTTAATACTGGATGCCCATATTATCACTTGATGTCCGAATTTATGTCTTTTAACGGTCTTTCACAACATAATTGTGTTAAAAATTATAAATTTAGCCTTTTAGACTTGGTACTTTCATCTGAATCGAATTTACTTGTCACGGAATCTGATGACACATTAACTCCAATTGATAAATACCACCCTCCAATCGAAATTACTCTCAGATTAACTTCTAACAATACTTTCAGATCAAATCTACTGTCTAGACGCAATTTTTACAAAGCTGACTATGATGTAATCACAAATGAATTAGAAAAAACTAATTGGATTGACTTATTTTCAACTTGTAACAATATAGACGAGATGGTTACAAATTTTAATCAAATTTTAAAGACTATCATAAATACATATGTACCCATGACCAAATCAAAAAATCAAAAATGGCCTATTTGGTATTCGAGAGATTTAATTAACAGTCTCAAAGAAAAGAACAAAATTAGAATACGTTTTAAAAAGTATAAAAATCCCATGGACGAGATCAATTTACATTTATTAAAAAATAGAACCAAACAACTGATACGTCAGTGTTTCACTATTTATTGTGATCAACTTGAAAAAAATATTACTAGAAACCCGAAGTACTTTTGGTTATTTATTAAACAAAAACGAAATTGTAAAATTAGTATACCAGATAATATGCATTTGAATGGGGAACAGGCTTTTGATGAATTTAATATTAGTAATTTATTTGCAAAAAATTTTTCTTCAATATATAATAGTTCTGCTGATTCACAGACAACTAACTCAAATATTGATAATTTTAGTGGTTCAGTCTCCTTTACTACTTTAGTCTTATCTGAACTAATAGTCCAAAATAAATTGAAAAAGTTAGACGAAAGCAAAGGCCCAGGTCCAGATGGACTGCCTCCTATTTTCTTTAAAAAATGTGCAATGCAACTATGTACTCCCTTAACGTTAATATTTAATGAGTCACTTCGAACGGGTGAATTTCCTAAATATTGGCGAATAGCTAAAATTGTTCCCATACACAAAAACGGGTCTAAAAATGATATTAAGAACTATAGACCAATATCTATTTTATCTATAATACCAAAAAAATTTGAATCATTAATATACCCTCATATAAACAACTTAATGAAAATGTATATTACTGAACATCAACACGGTTTTATTCATAAAAGGTCTACGACTACAAATCTAGTAGCTTTTATCGATATAATATCTTACCACTTAGATAGGGGCATTCAAGTAGATGCTATTTATACCGACTTCAGCAAAGCATTTGACAAAGTTGACCATTCTATACTGTTGTTGCAACTTGCTAAGATTGGTGTTGGAGGATCTATGTTAACTTGGTTTAAATCGTACCTTACTGGACGTAAGTCCTATGTAGTGGTAAATGGAGTTAAATCTCAAGATTTCATTGCTACTTCTGGCGTACCTCAGGGATCACATTTAGGTCCCATTTTATTTCTCATCCTTATTAACTCCATATCAGAATGCTTTCATCACTCAAAAGTCTATTTATTTGCTGATGACCTCAAATTCATAAGACCTATTGAAAGTGTTGACGATGCGAGACTGATTCAAGATGATCTTGATAGACTAGCAATGTGGTGCCATCTCAATAATATGTATTTAAATGTTGAGAAATGTAACTACATATCATTTAGTAGAAAGAAAAATATATTAAAAACATCGTATAACATAGAAAATCATACTCTTGATCAAGTAGAATGTGTAGATGATTTGGGAGTATCAATTGACAGTAAACTAACATTTAATCCACATCTAAATAAAATAATATTAAAAGCTTCTAAAATAAGTGGCTTCATTATAAGAAACGGAAAAAATTTTAGATGCTCAAAAACAAAGATTATTTTATTCAACAGTTTAGTTCGTAGTGGATTAGAATATTGCTCGCAAGTTTGGTCACCTTTTTATGATGTTCACAAAAACAGATTAGAACGTATTCAACGAAGATTTCTTAACCATCTAGCATATAATATGAAAACACATCACTCACTTAACTCGTATAACGCTCGCCTTGAACATTATAAACTAATTTCCCTTAGTGACAGACGCAAATTACTTGATCTTGTGTTTATGTATAAATTATTTAATGATATGATTGATAGTTCTGAATTATTGTCTAGAATCAATATCTGTGCACCAAGTAAACTTCCTCGCTCAAGAGTCTACAAACTGTTCAGTTTACGTTCATTTAAAACGAATATAGGTCTCAATTCGCCTCTGAACAGAATGTGCAAATTGTACAACGACCTTTCCACTTCTTTGAATTTAGACATTTTTGGTGATAATTTTCGTCATTTTAAGACTAAAATCTATGAATATTATATGTACAAATGATATATATGTGTATATATATCTATGTTTAAATATATATATGTATGTAGGTATATATAGTTTGCCAACTGTATATTGATTTTTTATCATTTTATGTTTTCCTTTTTAAAAAAGTAGGAAATGAATATTTTGTTTTAAAGAGTTTAAGTAACATTTAGTTAGTTGTGGTTACCTGTAAATGAAAGAGCACAAAACATGATCCATGTGATTCTTTTTTTACTATATTGTATGTTTGCGTATTTTTCGTTGGTAATCCTAAATAAATAAATAAATAAAACTTGTAATATAACATTTACTGCATCACATTTCGCATTTTAAAACCACAAAAAGTAAATAAACATGGAGTAAACAACCAACAACTGAAATATCAGCATATAAGGAGGTCGATTGACGTTTGATGACATTTCAAAATGGCGTCATTAGTTCATCAATTTGCCACCGGGTCAGATAAGTTTGTGGCACTATAGTTGTTAGCCTCAGAAGTCAGATGGCTATGACAACTTCACCCAGACTGTGGGCTGGGGGGCACAGTTAAAACATTACTTATTTTTATTGATCGTCGCGCCGCCTACAGATTGTTTATACAAACATAGCTGCCATTTTGTCCTGATTGTCAAAAGTTTGACAACTGAGAATTGTTATTTTTTGTTCCTAGCGATGATGTACTTGTTGTCAATAATCTATTTTCGGTTATTGATGTTCTTTCTGGAAATAATCTCAATTTTCATTGCTAAGTTTATACTATTGCCGTTTCATTAACCGCTGATATAGCTTTTTTTTTTTACATTTCAGGGTAGGACTTATAGTAAAAAAAATCCTATATAATACACATATGTAGATACTTAGGTATATATGTATATTACTTCAACTTTAGTTCATTGCCTAAACTCCAGGTAGCAGCAGCAACAGCAGGTTAAGAAGATATACAATGCGAAAGTGGAAGGATGTAGGTACCGAGGGAGACCGAGACTAACCTACCTAGACCAGATCGGTCATGTACTGAAGGAAGGTGGAGTCAAGAGTCTCCGAGACCGGCGAGCGTGTATGAAGAGAATTATGAATGTTGAGGAAGCGAGTGAAGTATGCAAAGATAGAGTTCTCTGGCACTCTGTTCTCTCTGCCTACCCTGCAAGGGATATGGCGTGATGATATGTATGTATGTATGTATAAATTGAAAGAGTCCAAGATCACTTCAACCACGAAAAACATTCAGCCGCGAACCGTGAAACAGTGTTATCTACCGTGACTATAATATTTGCACCAAAGAGTAAAATTATATTAACTGAAAAAGAGTGGCAACTCGATGGTAAAATATGCATGTATGGAAAGTGCTGCTGCCTGGAGCTTAGGCGACGAACTAAAGTTGAAGTAATATACATATACCTACCTATCTACATTTGTGTATGTGATTATATAGGATTTTATTTTACTATGAGACCTACCCTGAAATGTAAAACAAAATATATCAGCCGTTAACGAAACGGCAATAGTATAACCTTAACAATGAAAATTGAGATAATTTCCAGAAATAACATCAAAAACCGAAAATAGATTATTGACAATAAGTACATACGCTAGGAACAAAAAATAATAATTCTCAGTTGTCAAACGTTTGACATACAGGACAAAATTAGCCGTTAAGTTTGTACAAACAATCTGTAGGCGGCGCGACGGTCAGTAAAAATAAGTAATGTTTTAAGTGTGCCCCCCCATTTGCACAGACTAGTAAGAGATACTACGTATTAATATTTGTTGATTGAAGTACAACGTATGTTAGGAAAGATGGCGCTGTTACAAAATAACAACTATTCGCGCGTAAATATTTCTGATTTTCAGGGAGATGTTTTTTCAGATTTATTTATCTAAATAAAAATATCTGTCAAATCATAACCTAAGTATATCTCCTAAGTAACATATATAAAAATCAAAGAAGAGAATTTCAACATAGGATGGGCCATTATCATCGTTCTCACTTGGTAGTACCTCTAAATCGGCCTTATAACAATGCAGCTGTTGTAGCATTCGATGTAGGTATATATGAGCATTTCATATTTCAGAAAATAAACATTAATAAGGTATTTATCTTTTTTTAGGTAATACTTATAATTTTCTGTCCTTGTTGAAAACGAGCATGTTTTTAAAGACTTACCTGCACTAAGGCAATAATCTTCGCATTGCGCACTTTAATTATATGTTTTGTTTGTTGTGTGTGTATGTTTTTATAATTAAAGTAGGTATACAAATTACACTCAGACTAAAATAAAAATAATGTGTATATTGGGCTAAGTATTGTCCTGTGTGGTAATCAAACCTATAAAACACATATTTTAACCACTAAGACATCACACATATATCACACATCAGACCTCCTAATTAACTTTATTTAATTATTAAAGAAATAATTATTTTTATGTAAATACATAAAGTTTTGTAAGTTTTACAATAAATTCAATTTAAATTATATTTTATTTTCTTTTATTATATGTAGGGCCATAGAGAGAACACATTTCGACACCCTCCATCAAGCCCGTGGGTGTCTGAAAAGAAGACCAAGGGATATAACATGCAGTTGACATCTACGTAAAAGAAGAAAACTCGATTTAAAACCCCAGAATAAATCGTCTGACAAGAATAATCATACTCATTCTCCTGTTCTTGTCTCAATTACTTGGGGTCGACGCAATATGTACCCTTCTTCCTACATATTGAAAAGGTTATTGGCAATAGTTTTATGACCAGCCGCCTGCCTGACATCAACCCTTCTTGGGAAATTACATTCCCAAACGGCATCAGGTAGTGTTGGCCCAGGTTGATATAAGGCTCTTAGTCGTCTTTTACGACATCCACGAGCAAAGTAAAGGTTGGTAGTATTCGTAGCCTCTACCACGCAGCAAAGTCTGACAAGAATAATATAAAAAACAATTTCTCTTCTATTCTGGAGGAGGCTCGAGCCCAGCAGAGATAACGATGTAAATAAATATGGAGTTCATTTTTGTATGGACTAAAATATAATTCACGGTGTCGGGTATCGTACAAAATTACTAAGGGAAATATGCAAATACTATCTTCTATTATTGTCGCCGCCGACCACAGTTTAGTTACAGTGAAATATCAATGGAATTTGTATCGGCAATTGATCAGTGAACATGACGCACAAGTAAAATCCTAAATATTACAAAGGTTTATAAATATGCCATTTCATAGCCAATACAAAATAAATATCTTTTACACCATCTATTGACATTACGAACTAAATTATAATTAATTTATAGTATTTAACTAAAGATGGCGCTATTCTTTAAGTTGTTTATGGTTTTGTGTTGCTCTGGCTTGATTACTTTCATTGTTTACATAAATTGTTTGATTTTATTTTCATACAATACGCACGATATTCAATCATTGAATTCTGCTAATTAATTATTTAGTTCACACAATATGGAAACAAATTTGGAGACAAGTGAAGATATTAAATCAGATCTGGAAGCACTGACGCCAATATGTCGAGGTTGTCTCAGAAAAGAAGGCAAAATGACCAATATTAATAATGTCGAAAATTTATACAAAGATTTAACAGGCATTCAGGTGAGTTATTTATAATAAATGCGTTACTTTATTAGCTATAGAGCAATATTTGTAACTAAAATTCAACGTAATAGTAACTAAAATACAATTAATATTAATAGGACCAGTAATTTCGCAATTTTGTCAAACCACGCTTATCGTAAGGTAGTTTAGCATTATTTCAGTTCAACCCTCGATTATAAAACTTAATGTTTTATTTCTAGTTGGCGTTAAGAATTAGATAAGCCCTTAATTGTTCTATTATTGGCCTTCCCTCATCATCTCGGGCCATATCCACCAATAAATAAAAAAAATAGTGGCGTCGTATTATAACCATGGCCAAACTCACTGCGATACTTTTTATTCTTATTCTGTCACACAAGAAGTTATACAGTGAATAAATTCTAATGTATTTATTTAATTTGCCATCAAATTTCCTCATTTACACCTTGGGCATCTTCCAGCGAGAAGGAAAACTCCAAAACAAAACCCTATACCAACACATCTGACCAGCGCGATATAGTAGGTTAATTTCCCTCCCATTACGGAGGAGGCCCGAGCCCAACAGTGGGACATATATGGGTTGTGATGATGTTGATGATTCTCCTACTCTTATCCCAATTACTTGGGGTCGATACAATATGTACTTTTTTGTTTTCTTTTATTTATTATTCTTCATATATTATATATATTCTTCAAATACAATGGTAGACTTAATGCCAGAGGCATTCTCTACCAGTCAATTACAGGTGAAGCAGAGATAGTAGAAGGTGTGTGTGTGAAAGTGCATGTGCTGAGAAAGTAATATGAAAAAAAATAAAAATTGTGAACTTAAATGATATATTATAAAAACGTAGACAGATACATACGGATATACATAATTATACTAAAGTTACATATACATAATTATATTCAATCCTTACTAATATTATAAATGCGAAAGTAACTCTGTCTGTTTGTTGCTCTTGCACGCCAAAACTACTGAACCGATCTAAATTAAATTTGCTACACAGATGGTCTAGAATCTGATAACGGACATAGGCTACTTTTTAATGCAAAAAAAGGGGGATGAAAAGTTGTAAGGACGTATCTTCATTTCTAAAGCCAGAAGCTTGAATCTTATTTTTAGGCTATTGATTTAATATAAATAAAAAAAATACCCAAGGATTAAAATAAAAATAGGGGATGAAAATCTTTAGGAAAGTAACCTTTTACGCGGGCGAAGCCGCGGGCACAAGCTAGTACACATATATATACAATAATTTACAATACATAATAATATATATACAATAATATAAAAACAAGTATACAAAGCGAGTGTGAGTGGGACGACTACAAGGGGAAGACCACGTCGTACTTTCCTGGATCAAATTGAGGATGTGTTAGTGAAAGGTCAGATTAAGAGTACGCGTAATCGTAGAGCATGCATGAAGACTGTGATGAGCGTGAATGAAGCGATGGAGGTATGTCAGGATCGTGGTTTGTGGCAATCCGTAGTCTCTGCCTACCCCTCTGGGAAACAGGTGATGTATGTATGTAATAATATAAACATATAAAAAATATATATACTACATATAACTATAAAAGCGTTTCCTTTTATTTCATGGTACATATTGTAAAAGTTATTGTCAATTGTTAACCTGCCAGACGTCAACCCTCCTTGTGAATGTAATTGTTGACCAAACGGCATCAGATGGAGTTGGCCCAGGTCGTTATAAAGTTCTTAGTCCTCTTTTACGACATCCATGAGCAAAGTAAGGGTTTTTTTTTTCTTTTTTTTTTTGGCAATCTGCTGATTTTTCCAGCAATTTCTGCCAGCGTCATGTATGGCTACACATGGGTAAACACGTAAATTTACTAAGATTGTGACAACATTAAAAGAGCCTGAAAGAACACATAAATATATACATATACATACATTCATACACAGACAGATACATACACACAAATACATATACATACATTAACATACTGATAGATTAAATACTTAGCTTATTATAGTTTTATTTTATTAGTATTTATAAATTTAATAAAAGCGTTGATGATGTGGCGGTTGGGGAATAATGACAAGAGATGCCGTACGTTAACTGGTCTCTGAATTTTTAATCCTACTTCCTACTAATATTATAAACGTGAAAGTTTGTAATAATGTATGGATGTGAACATCTTTGTTGCTCTTTCACGCAAAAACTACCAAATTGATTTTGATGAAACTTTATAGTAATATAGCTTACACATCAGAATAACACATAGGCTATAATTTATAAAGATATTTTGTAAATTGGCTAAAATATAACGATAAAAATCGCTTAAGACAGAAAAAATCACCCATCTGCGAGTTATATTTGCATACGCTGCAAAGATCTTGATAGTTAGATAAATGTTATGTATTGTGGAAATGTACCTCTTAAATAGTTTTACAAAAAAGTCCGCGACAGCATATATTTATTATCTAGGGAGTAGGCACTGTTCCTGGGACAGTTAAGGAAAATGTGGTCAATAGTACCCTCATCCAGGCCGCATTCACACAGTGAGCTATCACGTGTTCTGATCTTATGCAAAAACACTGGTGTGCAGCAATGGCCGAGACGTGTTCTGCACATTATTGATGTAATTAATTTTGAAACTTTTTTATATTTAAAAAACCATGGTTTAATAGGAATAGTTCCTTGGATAGAGGCATAAAAACCTGCCTTAGTTTTACTAGTTTCTGTCCATAAAGTCTGCCATGGTGGGAGTAGGTCTGTTTTTGAGGAATGGAGCAAATCATAAAGTTGTATAGATAGTCCCAGAGCCAGTAACAGATATATATGACCAAGTTCCTCTCAAGTGATAATTAGTAAAATGCATCAGAAAATCGAACCATAAAGTCTCGTGAACGTCAGCTGCGGCTCGGTGGGTGGGATGAGCAGTTGTAACCTCCCACGCTCGAAGAAAAAAAAAATACATTCACTCATTTCCTCTCGGCTAAAAATTTATCAAATTATAGCTAACCCAATATCTCAACAAAAATAAAAAATCAGCTGGCTATAACATAGTGTATTGTACGTCAGCTGATGTCTCGATCATGGGAAAAAAAACTTCACTTTCAGTGATATCCTCTCAAATAAAAATTTACCTGATGATAGTTTATATGTAACTATTGATAAATATATACGTCAGCTGGCTGTATCTCGGTGGAAAAATCGTCAGCTGATAATTTGAAGGTCGTTACGTAGAAGTTAGCCAGAAGCATTTACTGACTATTTAAATGCATCAGCTGACTAAGTTTCCCTCGACTTACTGCTAGCTGATTTTTTTTATTTATCACAGAAATATATTTAAAATCAGCTCACAAATTTTCATGTGAGAGGAAATGACGTCTTTTTAATTATTCTTGTTATTTTTAAAGATTCAAACAATACACGCTAGCATAGCATAGACAGTATTAAGGTACGCTTGGAGGGGGTTAGTTGTACGCATGCTCGGGGTACCCTTTTGTTGAGGGCACTGGAAAACATTTTTAGAAGTAGAAAAGAAGGGTACTAATCATAGAGTAATATAATACATTGGAAATAGAGAGGCCACTCTCGATTTTTTTTGTCGCCACTAATGTCAATGAAAGCGCCATCTATTACGCGACTCAATAATTATTTCCTACCCACGCATGCGCAATCCGGACACACACACACACACACATACTTCTCACACACACACGCATAGATACTTCTCACACACAGATACATCTCTCTCACACACACACTTAATTTATTGTTTTAAATAAGGTAATTTCTGCCATCTAGTTTTAGTTATTAACATTATTAGTGTCAAAGGCAAACAAAACACTCAGAAACGTGATCTAGATAGCGCTATATTAAAAAACGACTGTGTCCCTCCCCCACCCCCTGGTACTATGTACGTTTAGAATAGACGAGCAAACGTAGTCAGACGAAAAGAATATATATTTTCGTCGTATAGTATATAATATTCTAGAAATATTGTTGTAGTATCTGTGAAAAATCTATAAAAATGTCTAATGTAACGCCTTTTTGCGTTTTTTGCAAAAAAACAAAATCTATTTCTAATTTAAAATCGTTCAGTGAAGAAAATCTCATTAAGTGCAGTGTATTTATTTTCTATATTGAGTGTAAGAAAAAATAAGATGGCAGAAATTACCTTATTTAAAACAATAAATTGTGTGTGTGTGTGTGAGAGAGATGTATCTGTGTGTGAGAAGTATCTATGTGTGTGTGAGAAGTATGTGTGTGTGTGTCCGGATTGCGCACCCCCTCCAAGCGTACACTTAATACTGTCTATGCTATGCTAGCGTGTATTGTTTGAATCTTTAAAAATAACAAGAATAATTAAAAAGACGTTATTTCCTCTCACATGAAAATTTGTGAGCTGATTTTAAATATATTTCTGTGATAAATAAAAAAAATCAGCTAGCAGTAAGTCGAGGAAAACTTAGTCAGCTGATGCATTTAAATAGTCAGTAAATGCTTCTGGCTAACTTCTACGTAACGACCTTCAAATTATCAGCTGACGATTTTTCCACCGAGATACAGCCAGCTGACGTATATATTTATCAATAGTTACATATAAGCATAGCTGGGCACCGTTAATCGAATAGTTAACTTCGTTAATCGTTAATCCGCTACAAAAAAAGTTAGCTTCGTTAAACTTTAAAGCGTTACATTTCGGAAGAATTAACGGAAGTTAACGTTAATCGTTAATCCGTTAATATGTGTAAAATTGTATCCTTATATCATTGCGTTAGTGAACTTCTAAAAGCTGCTGGTTTAGGTTCTGGAAGTTAACAGGTTAGAAACAAAACAAAATACTTGTATAATTCAAATGAGTAATTTAATCGTCGGGCATAAGGTGCATATTCCCCTTCATGAACATTAACATGTTGAAGTTCTCGTCTGAAAGCGAGGCTCGTTTTGGTGTTAAAATGTCTTTACCCGTGGAAAAAAGACGTTCAACTGCAGCGCTTGAGGGCATAGCAGTATTGTATTTAATGAATAGATTTATGAATATCTGTTCCCCGAGAAATGCAGCATCGTTGAACGAGTCTTTTGATTTCATGTCCAGCCACATTTTAACAAGACTTTGCGCTTTACTCTTTAAAGAGTTGGAGCTCTTTGGTTTTTCTATAGACTGAGTGACAGAATTGAAAAAGTCTTCCTCGTCATCATCGTTGTTACTCACATTGCTCCCTCCGCCACTTAAACTATCTCTGTCCTTCGAATTTTCCGCTGCTTCTTGTCGTAAGGCATCTTCTATCTTTTTTTCCATGCACCTTTTTACTGCATCCACTCTACTGCTGTCATACGTTTCCAGCCATATCAACCGGAACTTTGGGTGAAATGCCGCGGCAAGTTGGCACTGTTCATCAATCAGGAGTGGTCCAAACCTTCTCTCTATGCCATTTAATAAGGCATTGGCTAAAGCTGTGCAATTTACTAGGCCTTTAGATTTAATATTTTTTAATTTATAGACAGTTGCTGCAATCGTGGGTAGTAGTGATCCGAGATATGCTTGAGCTTCTCCTTGGATACGATCGAGGGCATTCGCGACAGGTGCCATAACCTGTAAATAAGTATTTATTATTATATTTTTATGGTAGATTAATTTTTAAAAATGTGTATAATTGACAATATGTAAGTGCCCTTATGGGGCTTATGCGTAATAAATGATTTGATTTGATTTAATATACCTAAGTAAGTATTGATATGATATGATGTGGAATGAAAATGACTTAACTTTACTAAAACGTTAATTTAAACTATATTATATACATATATAAATTTACCTTTGCGTACTCCTTCATTACAGTCACATCTTGGTCATTGAAAGTTGGAATTTTTAGTTGAGTCATAACCCTGTGAAGAGAAGGCCTTTTTGTTTCCAATATACCGTTGAGAACGACAATAGCATCATACAGAGAGTTCCACCTCGTCGTATTTGGAAGGACAAGTCGTCTGCCTAATTCAGAGTGAATGCTATCTGCTGCTACCGTACTACGTGATTGCTGATTCCAGAGAGTACGTGTCTTGGCTAAGGCACTTTTGTAGGGAGTCTTGAAAACAGTTATTTGTAGAGCAGCATCTGCATCTTTGCTAGCGACCAAATTGAACGTATGTGCAGCACATCTCATGTGAACTGGCAAAGTATTAAAGTTTTCTAATATCTGTTCATTGACATTGATTACGTTGCACTGGAGACGATCAGGAGCATTCAGTATGTTTTCTACTGAAATAAATTCTAAGTCATCATCTTCGTCTGAGTTTGGATTTAAAAGGTTGGCAATATCAGGATCAGACTCAGACTCTAAATCACATGATGGCAACTCTGGAAGTATGTCGATCTCCGAGCCGAATTGCACAAATGCCTTTACAAAGTTACTGCCATTATCCGTAGTAGTCCTAAAATAAAATTAAACCAGTAATATTAAAAAATGTTTCTTACCCTTAATATGACAAAAAAAAAAATGATAGTGCAAGTCGCGTTGAGATAAAAAAAAACGCTTTAAAAAACGAAAAATAGACTAAACTGACCTTATGATTTTTTTATCTATGTGAAATTCATAGTGAATATCTATCATTGCTTGGGCCAGGATATCGTATGTATGATGACCTTTTAGGCGTATGCACGTTAATACTGCATGCATTCTGGCTCTTGTGATAGGATTTAACCAGTGAACTGTCATGCCCAAATAACTTTTGTTGTGAGATGACCAACAGTCAGCCGTCGTTGCCACCCAATTAATTTTTTCAAGTAAACTGAAATTAATATTAAAACACATCACTTTTAAAAAAAATGCTATAATAATAAATGAAAATTATATACATATTTGCACGCATACCTATTTTATGAACCCCTAATTATTTAAACTTTTTTCAAATAAAATCATACCTACGTAGGATACCTACGTAGGTATGATTTTATTTGAAAAAAGTTGACATACGTAGGGTGACGTTCATCTGTTAAAAATAAATAGAAAATAGTTACTTATTTTAGTTACCTACCTCATCAGGTGTTGTTTCAATTCAATATGTTCGTCAGTAATGCGTCTACCCAAAGTTCGCCTTGAAATTGAATTTTTGCTCGGGTTTAATGTTTTTATCAACGCACCAAAAGACTTGCTTTCGACAACATATAAAGGAATCATGTTTGAAACAAATAAATTTACTATACATTTGTCCACTTTGGCTTGGGGTACACCGCTGCCAGTAGCGGCAATCCCGAACGATTCCCCGATGCTCAGCTGTCGACCCTGTTGTAGTCTTCTTTTAACGGGAGTAGGATTACTGCTACTTGTGCTATCATCATCATTAATATTGTCATTGTCAGAATAAGTTCTCCTTTTTGTCTTGCCCCGGTTAGAGCCCGCCTTAACAATCTCTTCAAACTGTAGGTATTGTGACTCATGTACCCTTCTTACATGTTGTTTCAAGTTATTCAGGCTTGATACATGAACTTTTATTTTGGTGTCTTTTGGCAAGCATCGCTTACACCCAAAAAGTATTTGCTGGCCCGATCTGGATACAAATTCCACATACTCAGTCAAATGTGGCCATGGATTCTCATCAGGACCGCTGGAATCCGATCCGATTCCATGTCTTCCAACATCCATGATATGGTTTTATTTTTATTACTACACAGTACACTTTTTCTATCTAAGTAAATTACACTGCACTCTTCTTTATCAATTATCAACACGGTAATGATCACTGACAGTAATTTATAACAACAACAAACAAACAACTAAAAAAAAACACTCGTCACTCTAAGCACCGGCGCTAAGTAATGAAATGGTCAAACGAAACAAATCTCTTCGCAGTTTCTTTCTCACTCGCACGCGCCGGCAAAATATATCTAGTTTTGTTTTTGTTTCACTCGCTGCCCACGCGCCGCCCGGCACTTGTAACTATTAGGCATTGGATTAACGATTAACGGACTTCTGCATATTAACGGAAGTTAACGTGTCCGTTAACATTTTTAAAAGTTAACTTAAAAGTTAATCCGTTAATCAAAATGTTAACTTCGTTAATTAACGATTAACGGATTAACGAGTTAATGCCCAGCTATGCATATAAGCTATCATCAGGTAAATTCTTATTTGAGAGGATATCACTGAAAGTGAAGTTTTTTTTCCCATGATCGAGACATCAGCTGACGTACAATACACTATGTTATAGCCAGCTGATTTTTTATTTTTGTTGAGATATTGGGTTAGCTATAATTTGATAAATTTTTAGCCGAGAGGAAATGAGTGAATGTATTTTTTTTTTTTTCGCGCGTGGGAGGTTACAACTGCTCATCTCCCCCACCGTGCCGCAGCTGACGGTCATAAGGCTTCATGATACTATTGTCTGATGCGTATCACCAATTATCTCTCGAGAAGAAATAATTAACCAAATTTTCACCTGGCTCTTGGACCAAGAAAAGTGCTTACGATCAGCAACACTATTATTTATCGCGTCCTTGGCCATTTCATCAGCAAATTCATTTCCTCTGATGCCAGAGTGCCCAGGGATCCAAGACAATACGATCTCAATTTTTCTCTGAGAGCAATTGAACAAACAAGACCTTATTTCAGATATGATAGAACTTCTGAGCTTATCTTTGAAAGGATTTTTGACAATTGCCTCTAGGGCGCTTTTGGAGTCTGAGAAAATAATAGCTTTCCTGATAGCGTTATGGGAAATTATATATAAACATGCTTCTAAAATACCTATACACTCCCCAGTAAAGACGGATGTCTCTGGAGGGTATTGAAACTGAAGGATAATTTGGGAATTTGAATAATAGACGGCAATACCAGTATTACCGTTTAAAGTGAGCTTAGAAGCATCTGAGAAAAACATATGATATCTTCTCCACTCATTCTCAACTATATCTGAAAACTGACCATTAACATTATTGCATTCCTTATCCACCTGAATAGAAGAGTTGTAATTTGGGATAAATTTTAATATTTCGTACAGTGAGTAATAAAGGGGATATTTGGTACATTGATGAATAGATATTCTGCCTTCTATCACATGAATTTTTCTATATGAATTTAAAATCAAAGGAGGATCCTTATGTATCCAATATTCTTGTCTACATAGACCATCTAATTGACAGAGCTTGGGTAGTAAAATATGATTTTTAAGGAAATAGATATTGTAGATAAATCTATCAGCGAGATACTGTCTACGGAGAGGAAGAGGGGGGTCAACAGCCTCTACTTGCAGAGCGTTGGATGGAGTGGATTTCATACATCCTGATATTACTCGAAGAGCCTTACATTCAAATCTATCTAATTTTAACAAAGAATTCTTATTGCATGGTTCGAAAAGAAAGGAACCATAGTCAAGTAAACTTCTGATTGTTGCATTTTATATAAGTTTTAGGGAGTATGGATGAGCTCCCCACCAAACACCCGCAAGTGCTCGCAACATGTTTAGGTTTTTTTCACATTTTACAATGATGTAGTTAAAGTGGGGCACACCTGATAATTTGGAGTCTAAAATGACTCCTAGAAATTTCACTCTATCTTCCATCTTAATAGGAAAACTGCCAATTTCTAGATATATGTTAGGTACAATTCTTTTGCGACTAAAAATCACTACAGAGCTTTTAGCGACTGGCAAATGCAGACCATGAAAGGAAAGCCATTGACTTAGAAAATTGAGGGATATTTGCATCGACCCAGTAGCCTCTACAATGGATAAATTGGAAACATATATAACCAAGTCATCTGCATATTGTAAAACTTGGCAGTCACTGTTTAATGATTTGTGTAAATCAGAAGTGTATATACTATACAACAGCGGACTCAGCACTGAGCCTTGAGGAAGTCCTCGCCAAACCTTTCTGCACTCTTTATTTTGATTGAACGGAGTGAGAATGTTCACAGTGCGTCCTGCTAAAAGGTTACATATGCAATGCCTAATCTTAACCGGAATACTCAGCTGGCATAATTTACTTCTGAGTACGGAAAGGAGGATGTTATCGTATGCAGCGGAAATGTCGAGGAAACAGGCAATAACAGAGTAGTTTTTGCTAAAGGCGATACGCGTATCTGTTATAAAAGTGGCAATGCTATCCATAGTGCTATACCCTTTCCGGAATCCAAACTGTGATTCAGCTATTATACTCTTACTCTCTACGAACCATTCTAGTCTATTTTTTATTAAATGTTCAAGAATTTTGCCTATAACTGGGGATAAGGCAATAGGTCGATAGTGGTCAGGATTATCCGGTGATTTGCCAGCTTTTAATACGGGAATAATTAATTGGGATTTCCAATCGTCAGGAATATATCCCAGATTAAAACAAGAATTGATTACATTTAATAAAAACTGGCGACTATATTGACCAGTGAATTTGTAAAAGGAATAGGGAAAGCTATCCAGCCCAGGAGTTGAGTGCTGAACATATTTAAGTACAACATCCAGTTCATTAGAGGAAAATAATTGATCTAAAGGTTCATCATCAGAAATAGTATTATTTGGCAAAAAAGGAAATTCTTCAAGAAGTGGTACAAAAGGAGGGGCCAGTTTGTTAATTAGTTGAAGGGCTATGTTTTGAGGTAAGTTGAACGAGTTTTGGGATAAGTAACCACGTCTGTATCTTTTTAGGTTTTGCCACACTAGTGACGATGGAGATGAAGGAGAAAGCGAAGAACAAAACTTCTTCCAACCCTCATATTTCTTTTTCTTAAGGAACCGCTTAGATCTAGCAAGAATCTGGCCGAATTCTCGCAAATTACTCATGGTCATATTTGCTATATATTTTAATTCACTTTGCTTTCGCAATCTAATGGCATTTGTACATTCATTGTTCCACCAAGGAGGAGATGGTAGTTTCCCTGAAGCCGCATTCTTTAAAGGAATACTTGCATCCGCAGCTACTGAAATTGCTTCAGAGAACTGCGATACACAAGCATCCAAATTACTGTGGGAAATTGGTGGTATTGATTGGACTTTATTTTCCAATTCCTGTTTGTAAACATCCCATCTGGCATCAGAGGTCCGGTACTTTAAAAGAGGCTTTTTGTGATTATTAGGAGTAGGGAGTAATCTATTCACCAAGGTAGAACAAATAGGATAATGATCACTGCCATAATCAAGACGTCTCCAATCCATCAAAGAGGCTAATGTACATAAAGTTAGATCTAGACAACTCTTGCGTTGACTTGGTCTAGGAAGTCTAGTAGGCGACCCATCATTCATAACGCATAGACCCACTTCATCAATTAACTGAACAAGCTCTTCACCAGCTGTGTTGGAATGGTCAGACCCCCATAAAAAATGGTGGCAGTTAAAATCGCTTAGTAATATAATTGGGTTGAAAAGATTACATAAATTTCTAAGAAATTGTATATATGTATAGTCAGGGGAGGGAATACAAATAGAGATAAAATTAATGCCAAAGATATTAACACCAATGGCACTTATCCGATCTCCATGAGAAGGTAAGGTAAGCAGGGTGCAAGGATACAAGGTATTCTTCACCAGTATAGCAGCTCCGCCATAACCATCATTGCGATCATCGCGGTATGTACTATACTGTGGAATTCTAAAATTGATGTGGTAAAAGCCACGTCTCAGATATGGCAAATAAACTCATTTGCAAAAAAAACGGGCGGTTTTGATTTTCATTCATATTTAAAAAGATACAATACCAAAAAGGTTTCAATCGTTTGTACACGTTACTGGCCGGTTTTAAAAATGCTGTGGTATTTAAAAAAGTACGTTCTAAATTCAATTTTTCATTTGATGTTCATTTTTACAGAAAACCCCTTTTTATCCTACATTTTTGGCGCGAAGTTCCAGAAGTTAACATCGACTTTCATAACTTTTATTAAATTTTTATCGATTAATTTCATATCCTTGACTGTCAAAGCTTTATTTAATGCTGTTTGGCTGTATCAAAAATGGTAGATAAAGTGGTAAAAGCTACCAAAATTATCGCGCTGCTTGAAGAGGGTTGCAGCCAATGTTTCGTGGCTAGGAGGCTAAATGTTAGTCGCTCGACAGTCCAAAGGACCTGGCAGCGATATCAGGAGATTGGTTCCGTCGAGAGAAGGCCTGGTTCTGGAAGAAAACCATGTACCCAACCACGGGATGATCGTTTTCTTGTGAGTCGCGCATTGAGAAATCGCAAATCTTCGTATGTGGATCTTAAGAACAACCTCCAAGAAGTAAGAAATGTGCATATTAGTCTATGGACGGTCAGGAGGAGGCTTCTCGCTGCCAATATACGCAGTCACCGCCCGGCCCGCGGCCCCAAATTACTCCGTGAGCACAGAGTTCACAGGCTTAGGTTCGCTAGAAATTGTGAATCATGGACTCAAGACGATTGGAATAGGGTTTTGTTCTCTGATGAAGCCAGGATATCTCTGTTCGGTGAAGATCGACGTTGGCGAGTGCTAAGAAGACAAGGAGAACGCTTTGCAGAGGCATGTTTCGAAGAAATCACACCTTATGGTGGGGGCTCTGTTATGTTTTGGGCAGGAATAAATTCAATGGATCGTACAGAGTTAGTCTTCATTGAAAACGGCTCACTGACTGGGCATCGATACATAACGGAAGTTCTAATTTCTCATGCACAACCCGCATTGGCCGCTCTAGGTGAAGACTCGATTTTTATGGACAACAATGCTCGCGCCCACCGATCCCGCGATGTTAATGCGTATGTGCAAGAGGTCGGCATTCGTCGTTTGGATTGGCCAGCTCGAAGTCCCGACCTCAATCCCATAGAGCATGTCTGGGACGTTCTGAAACGGCGTGTGAGATCAGTACACCCGGCTCCGCAGACCATCAGAGAGCTAAAGAATGTGATTACTGCGGAGTGGGAACGTATTCCGCAAGCAAGTATCCGGGATATACTCGCTAGCATGCCCAGACGAATTCAAGCTGTGATTTTAGCTAGAGGGGGTCACACTCGATACTAAACATTTATCTGCTTTTACTTTATTAAAGAAAAACAAACAAAAAAACTTTTTTATTTTTACTTCATGAGCATATGCACTACTAGCGAATATACACTACTAGCGAGGTTTAGCATTATTTCCCATAAATTGTATCTAAATTTTATGAAATACTGATGAAAACGATTATTTTCTTATTAATTTACCAAATTGTGTGGATAAAACTACCTATAATTATCAAACAAAGAAATATTAACATTTGAAATGGTTCATTGCTTAGGTGCCCGTTTTTTTTGCAAATGAGTGTATTAATGGTTTATACATATTGATTAAATAAATGATGTCATGCTTTTTGGGTAGAATACTCCTGGCGTTCCACTGTAGAAACTGGAATGTTATTAAAGTGAGTCATAATCAGTTCAACTATGTTATGGGCAACGTGGTCGGATTTGATTGAGAAGAGAGGTTAATAATAAAATTATTGACTCTATTTTATTAGAAGATGTATCAGGGGTGGAAACGTTGCCATTCAGAGCACACCACCACACCAACCATAGAAGGGGAGAAAGAATAGTTCTTAGTCATCTCTCTATAAGCTTTTTGGTTGTAGCCACGTGTAAGAGGGCTATGAGTTTTGGGTTTAGAGAATACTGTTTTCCGGTAGGAGACAGTAAGGGAAAGTCGTGGGTAAGAATTTTGTGGTAGTGCATTGGATATGCTGTGATGGAAGGTGGGAGGAGTCGATGCAGCTACTTCAGCAAATGATTTAGCTACTGCCGGTAATGTTCGAGATGCTTCTGTATAAGATATATTATTTTCAGCCATAAATTTTTTATATTTTTTACTTTGAAATTCAGGACATTGTCATTGGCACAATGAGAACCTGAACAATAAAAGCAAGTTAAATCCTCTGCAGAGCAATCATTGCCTATATGTTCTCCACCACAGCGGTAGCAACGGGGCTTCGAACGGCATTGATTTTTTGTGTGACCGTATTTGCAGCATCTAAAACATTGTACCGTTGGATAGTAGTAGAGATCTACAGGCAGGGAATTAAAGCAGCAATAAACACGTTTTGGTAGGATTTGACCATCAAAAGTAAGGACTACAGAGGAAGTAGGCTTCCATTCTGGCATCCCATCATTAGTCCTCTTATGGTTTATTCTCCTAATTTTCAAGATAGAGCCACAACCAATCGGGGTTTTTATATTTTGCAATACCTCCTCATCTGACCAGTGACTTGGTACTCCTCTGACTATGCCCATCCTAGAAATATTAAAAGACGGAATAGTAGTTGTATAACCCTTACTGTCTAGTTCAGTATTAGCTAAGGAGTTGGCATCCTCAGGAGACTTAAATTCAACCGAAATTCTGTTTCGACCAACTTTCTTAATACCACCTTGAAGAATATTTTTTATATTAAGTTTAAGCAGCAATTGACCGAATTTTATAAAATTGAGGGTAGTTCCTGAAGTTGGATCTTGCTCAATTCGCGATACATGGACTAAAAATGGAGCCACATCCTTTACCGAATAACGAACTCGACTGTAACGTTCGGGGGCGAGATGCCGTTGTTGTTTAGGGACAGGTGAACTCACATCATTGACAACATCTATACCGCGCTTACGATTAACAGCCACCTCAAGTGTCTCAAAATTCGATAAAGGTGCTGTTAATACTGGAAAACATGTAGCATCACTACAAGATTGTTGATTGTTATTATTCCCCAATAAATTGGGATCTGGAGGGCGGCCAGGGGGTCGATTGTCAACCTCCATTGTCGTCCCACATTACCCACGTATATTAAATATAAATAAAACTTACCCCTCAACCTTTAAACACACAATATAACAATTACAACAATAAACACAAACAGCTATAGGCTACCAATAATATCACTCAATTCTTATTTAACGTCCAATAAATTGTCGACAAAACGAAAATACATGTGTTCGCCATAAACACTTACCGGACAGTCCCAAAGTAAGGGTTGGTAGTATTCGTAGCCGCTACCACACAGCTATACTACTACAATATACAGGGTGGAAGTGGATCGCTCCCAAAAACAAAGACAGGTGACCCTACTAGTCCTACTTGTAATGATAGGCTAGAAAAAAAAATTTTTTTTTCACAAATATTTTTAAGTTTTTTTCACATTCCATCGTATTAGGACAGTGCCATGTAACGATAACTTGATATAAAATACGTAACTTTACTCAGATGAGAAAAGACGCAATCTATTCAAAACTCACGATCATATGTTCAAGAGTTCAATGACCTCGCGTGTTGAAAAATATTTTTTTTTTATCCGATTTGATTTTTTTGCTAGCCTATCATTACAAGTAGGACTAGTAGAGTTACCTGTCTTTGTTTTCGGGAGCGGTCCCCTTACACCCTGTATAGTATTGTACTATTTTCGGGCCTGCGTACTATATACTGTTAAAGAAATATATAGTACGCAAAAATACTATATTTTCAACACCGAACTTAATATAACAATTTTATTCAATAATTAATTCGAAATGGCGAGAAGAGAGAAACAGAAGTAGTTTTAATTAATAAAAAAAAAGTGTGTGTGTCAGCTCCGACGCACGAATGGAGTTTACTCCTTAAGTAAGATTATTATTTACATTTATTAAAACTGTTCAGTGAAGTATTATCTCACGTCAGAAAGTGAAAGGTGCGCAGAATAGGTTGCCACCAAAAACGTAACGAGGTCATTCGATCACTAGATTTTATTCCTCAAATTTTTCTCATACCGGGCGCCTTATATGAAAATCGATTCTTAAGGAGTAAACTCCAAAAAGGAGCTTTTGATTTACATTAATCTAAAAATTTAATGTAATAAATCATATGACACTTTTAATTCAGTAAAATCATTCTTGAAATATGCAGGAAGTACAAAAAAATACACAGGTTGCGGATTTAATTAGTAGAATCCTTGAAGGGGGCTTTTTGGCGGGTAGATGGCACAAGTCTCCTTTAAAGACGAAAATATAATACGAAGTGAAAATTGAATGTCATAGTGATAAGTCACGCTGGTGTAAGTGGTAGCACGATTGGAACGGATTTCCAATAGGCGTGGGTTCGAATCCCATGTGTGCCAATCATTTTTCGCTCGTAATAAAGTTTTTATAAATAATCAAGCATGTTAAATGCTAAACTTCAGTAATGTTGTAAACGGGGGTTACTAATTAATTGTGGGTAGTTTGAAAAATATCCTAACAGCTGTTGTTTGTTCATTCTTGACAAATGGCACTATACAGGTTGCCGATTTAATTAGTAGAATTCTTTAAGGGGGTGTATCAGACCATGATACACTATCCAAATCAGTAAAAAAAATAGTACCTAAGTTTTGATTAAATTGCCCTAATGATAAGCCGTCAATACACTTGTACTATAAAAATACGATGTAGGCATATACTCATGCGTGTGACACTGAACTAGTAGGCGAATAGTCCTGCTCTAGCTGCGCTCGCCGTGGCACAGCTGGTCGAAATGTACCTAGAGGTCAATGTACGCTGACAAACCTACTGTTTTGATAAGAAAGATATCACTTTATCTCGGGATTGGGCAGAGCTAAGAGTCTGCAACTAATTTTAATGTTTTTTATGACGTCATTCCTACACCTAGTTTAAGTTATTCTAGTAATAAAATCGGCAACCTGTATAGTTTTTATAAAAATAAATACGTAAAAAAATATATATCTTTGTCTTTTCTTAAATTTTGCCATAAAATACTCTATTTTTTTTACAGTGTACTATATTTTTTATAGCGTATTTTGAACAATACTGTATTTTGTTGAACAAATGTTAGCAAACCTTATGTACAGCATATCATAAAAATTAATACCTTAAAAGTTAATATCCTGTGGTGATTGGAGTAAGAATATAATTCACCACCCTATTTCTTACCTGTGGGTGATCATACGAGACGACTCAGGGATACAAAACGCATATAACATCTATGCAAGAGAAGGAAATCTCGAAACAAAACCCTATACCAAAACGTTTGACCAGTGTGGTATAGTAGGTCAATTTCACTGCCATTATGGAGGAGGCTCGAGCCCAACAGTGGGACATAGACGAACTGAGATGAAAAGTTATTAGGGATTTAAAATGTGGATACAAGCAAGTAAATAATTTAATTATTTTGTTCTTACATTTCAGGTGACAAAATCAGATGGATTACCACAATGGCTATGCTACGAGTGTTCCGCACTTCTAATGAAAAGTGTACGTTTTAAATACAAAATGTTGAAAGCACACCAGAAATTGTATCAATATTTAATGAGATGTGCACCTGTGAGTATATCCTTCTTCTCAATCTATATACAAGAACCCATTATTTTAGGATTCAAAGAAATTTTACTCTGATTGGAGTTAACTTCGTAGATTGCAAGTAATAAGCAATGTTTACTAAACATACAACTTGTTCTTTTTGTACAAGAATGCCAAGGAAGGTATAGTTAGCAGACGGTATTCAGTTGCAAATTAAATATGAAAGTATTTCACTTGCAACAAAACTTAATGGGGGTACTTAATTTAGGCTTTCAGCATATATAGTTAGCATCGTGTATATATATAATATAGTTAGCATAATATAGTCGGCATAATATAGTTAGCATCATGTAGTGAGCATATTATAGTCAGCATAATATAGTTAGCATAATATAGTCAGTATCATGTAGTCAGCATAATATAGTTAGCATCGTGTAGTCAGCGTAATAAAGTTAGCATAATATATTCAGCATCATGTAGTCAGCATAATATAGTTAGCATAATATAGTCAGCATAATATAGTTAGCATCATGTAGTCAGCATAATATAGTTAGCATAATATAGTCAGCATAATATAGTTAGCATCATGTAGTCAGCATAATATAGTTAGCATACTATAGTCAGCATAATATAGTTAGCATAATATAGTCAGCATAATATACTTAGCATAATATAGTCAGCATAATATAGTTAGCATAATATAGTCAGCATAATGTAGTTAGCATCGTGTAGTCGGCATAATATAGTTAGCATCGTGGAGTCAGCATAATATAGTTAGCATAATATAGTCAGCATAATATAGTTCGCATAATATAGTCAGCATAATATAGTTAGCATAATATAGTCAGCATAATATAGCATCGTGGAGTCAGCATAATATAGTCAGCATAATATAGTTAGCATAATATAGTCAGCATAATATAGTCAGCATCATGTAGTCAGCATAATATAGTTAGCATAATATAGTCAGCATAATATAGTTAGCATCATGTAGTCAGCATAATATAGTTAGCATATTATAGTCAGCATAATATAGTTAGCATAATATAGTCATCATCATGTAGTCAGCACAATATAGTCAGCATAATATAGTCAGCATCGTGTAGTCAGCGTAATATAGTTAGCATAATATAGTCAGCATAATATAGTTAGCATAATATAGTCAGCATATATATTTAGCATCGTGTATATATAATATAGTTAGCATAATATAGTCAGCATAATATAGTTAGCATAATATAGTTAGCGTAATATAGTCAGCATCATGTAGTCAGCATAATATAGTTAGCATAATATATTCAGCATCATGTAGTCAGCATAATATAGTTAGCATAATATAGTCAGCATAATATAGTTAGCATCATGTAGTCAGCATAATATAGTCAGCATAATATAGTTAGCATCATGTAGTCAGCATAATATAGTTAGCATAATATAGTCAGCATAATATAGTTAGCATTATATAGTCAGCATAATATAGTTAGCATTATGTAGTCAGCATAATATAGTTAGCTTAATATAGTTAGCATAATATAGTCAGCATAATATAGTCAGCATAATATAGCATCGTGGAGTCAGCATAATATAGTCAGCATAATATAGTTAGCATAATATAGTCAGCATAATATAGTTAGCATCGTGTATTGCTATGTATGTATATGCATTACTTACACATGTCTATTCCAGATTCTTGCAGACCATATTTCAAATATTACAACATAATAACATTTACATGTATTTATATATATGAGGTTAATGAGGTATAATATGAAGCGAAATTTGCATGTCCTAAAATAGTTCACGACGGTGTAAGTGGCAGCACGGTTGGGCCGGATTCCCAATAGGTGCCGTTCCGAACCCCGCTTGTGACATCATTTTTCGGAATCGGGTATTTATAAATAATTAAGCACATTAAATGCTAAAAATTTCAGTAATTTGAATAACAAGGTTGTGTCATCGTTTAATACAATTCTAACTGTAAAGTTTGAAGTATTAAGTCTATACAATGTGTAAACATTGTCCGATAGATGGTATACGTCACCTTGAAGACGTAAGATATAATATGAAGCGAAATTTGCATGTCCTAAAATAGTTCACGATGGTGTAAGTGGCAGCACGGTTGGGCCGATTTCCCAATAGGTGCGGGTTCGAACTCCGCTTGTGACATTATTTTTCGTTTCGTAATCGGGTATTTATAGACTTTTAAATGATAAGATAAATTAATTAATCAATGACATATTTATAATAAATCGATAATATTGTATACTCAGTGTAGCAGGACATAGAGAATCTTACCAATTATGTACAACTTAATGTTAACCTATGCCCACAATAAATAAATTTGAGTTTGAATTTTAATAAATAAATAATTTAGTCAACATAATATAGTTAGCATAATATAGTCAGCATAATATAGTCAGCATAATATAGTTAGCACAATATCGTCAGCATAATATAGTTAGCATAATATAGTCAGCATAATATAGTTAGCATAATATAGTCAGCATAATATAGTTAGCATAATATAGTCAGCATAATATAGTTAGCATCGTGTCGTCAGCATAATATAGTTAGCATCGTGTCGTCAGCATAATATTGTTAGCATTATATAGTCAGCATAATATAGTTAGCATAATATAGTCAGCATAATGTAGTTAGCATCGTGTAGTTAGCATAATATAGTTAGCATCGTGGAATCAGCATAATATAGTTAGCATAATATAGTCAGCATAATATAGTTAGCATAATATAGTCAGCATAATATAGTTAGCATAATATAGTCAGCATAATATAGTCAGCATAATATAGTAAGCATAATATAGTTAGCATCGTGTCGTCAGCATAATATAGTTAGCATCGTGTCGTCAGCATAATATTGTTAGCATTATATAGTCAGCATAATATAGTTAGCATCGTGTAGTCAGCATAATATAGTAAGCATAATATAGTTAGCATCGTGGAGTCAGCATAATATAGTTAGCATCGCTCTGGAGGTATGCCCCGCCTGGGGGCCCCAGCGCCACGTCCTGTCGGAGGTCGTTGGAGGAGACCTGTCGCTGTCTACCATCATCTCCAGGATGCTTGACAGCGACAGGTGTTGGACGTCGATGGCCCCCTGGATGGCCTTTTGTGAGGCCGTCATGGAGAGGAAGGAGGCTGCGGAGTGGCAACGCGAGGCACTTGCGTCCGCTGACTCGCTCCGCCGCCGGTGACCGGGGAGGAGAAGGCGCCGTTATGCGCACCTCCTCCCACCGCCTTGAGGACCGACTGGATGTGGCCAAAAGGCCAAGCGTTGGGGTGTCGGGGATCGAATGTCAGTAGACGATCTCTCCGGCGTCCTGTAAAAGCGCGGAAGGGGGCCGCTGTGGTTTTAGTGGGTATTCCGGTGGAACAGACAACCGGCGAGTCCCACACTCCCTCCTCTTGACACCAGCTGGGGGGTGGTTAGGTAAACGTATTTCCACAGCGTCAAAAAAAAATATAGTTAGCATCGTGGAGTCAGCATAATATAGTTAGCATAATATAGTCAGCATAATGTAGTTAGCATAATATTTTCAGCATAATATAGTTAGCATAATATAGTCAGCATAATATAGTTAGCATAATATAGTCAGCATAATATAGTTAGCATAATATAGTTAGCATCGTGGAGTCAGCATAATATAGTTAGTATAGTATAGTCAGCATAATATAGTTAGCATAATATAGTCAGCATAATATAGTTCGCATAATATAGTCAGCATAATATAGTTCGCATAATATAGTCAGCATAATATAGCATCGTGGAGTCAGCATAATATAGTCAGCATAATATAGTTAGCATAATATAGTCAGCATAATATAGCATCGTGGAGTCAGCATAATATAGTCAGCATAATATAGTTAGCATAATATAGTCAGCATAATATAGTCGGCTTAACATAGTCCGTCATAAATTAAATTATTTTTTCATAGTTTAATTTTGTTTTCTATTCTCAATCTTGTTCTTCTTCAATCTTTTTACATTATTTTTTTTATTATTATTTATTGTATTATAATGCTTTTAAAATATTTTTTTCTGATAGGTCATTTATTTATTTTTCCTTAATATATATTTTTAAACGTCTGCACCATTTCTTGTATTCGGAGTCTTTATAAACATACAATTAACACAGACAAATTACACCCAGACTCGGAACACCAGTTTGTGTATCGCACAAAGTATTGTCCTGTGTAGGAATTGAACCCAAGGAACTTTACTTGGCAAAGGTATCTTAACCACTATGCCATCTGTGCAATCATATAATACAGTTGTCATGCATATTATTTTTTTCAGTTTGCAATAGATCCTCACGATGAAGAATTGGAGAAGTATTCTTCACCACATCTAACGAAGACTGCTGTATTGGTCTGTGATACAAATGGCAAAGGGAAGATTGTACCATTTACTATTTTGCAGGTATTTGCTTTATTTGTGTGATTGGATAATATATATGGAAGGGTGTAGGTACCGAGGGAGACCGAGACTAACCTACCTAGACCAGATCGGTCATGTACTGAAGGAAGGTGGAGTCAAGAGTCTCCGAAACCGGCGAGCGTGTATGAAGAGAATTATGAATGTTGAGGAAGCGAGTGAAGTATGCAAGGATAGAATTCTCTGGCACTCTGTTCTCTCTGCCTACCCTGCAAGGGATATGGCGTGATGATATGTACGATATGCTTGTTTGCCAACCCTTCACTGAAGACAAAGACCGGGTTTGGGTAGCCCCCTCGCTCGGCGAAGAGAGATATATGTAGGGCGGGTATATGGTGTCGCGCGCCGCTTCTGTCACCCCGGACGGACTTAGCGGTGTGTGATCACTCCATACCCCATCGCCAAAGAAAAGTGGGGATATACCCGTGACCTATTTTTTTCTATTCATTCATTATTACAGCCCATAAATATTCCACTGTTGGGCTCGGGCCTCCTCCGAAATGGGAGGGAAATTAAACCTACTTCACCGCGCTGGTCAGACGTCTTGGTATAGGGTTTTATTGCGAGTTCTCCCTCTCTAGCATAGATGTTATATGCGTTTTATATCCCTTAGTCGTCTCATACGATGACCCACGGGTAAGATAGGGGGGTGGTGAATAGTATTTTTACTCCGTCACCACAAGGAAAATATTTTCTATTGGATTCATCATTAATCAAATTAGTCATTGTTAATCAGTGAGTCAAACCGTCACCTTCCACGGTGCTATGGCCAATGTTAATGGTATTTTTGAGAATTTTGGCGGGCAAACATTTGTAAAGCACTGTCATAACATATTCACTATACACTAGCAATTCCTCCGCATCATATTACATAAAATGCCTTTAAAACACGTCAAAACACTAGAATATTGAATAATGGAGTAAATAAAAGCACCCATATGATGCGTTCACATACCCACCAAAAGTCCTACGCGCCTTTCATCCCCTTTTTTAATAGGTATACACAGGTTGAGACGTACCTCGCCCAAACTCTCCTAGGCAAAGGAAGAGGCGGCGTACAACCCTATAACCTAAGGTTCTTTCGGTGGTCCCACTTTTGCCCATGGCAGATGTCTAAGGGAATTGATGTGCTGATAATTTCTTCTTTCTTTCCGTGTGGTGACGGAGTAAGAATACTATTCACCACCCCATATCTTACCCGTGGGTGATCGTACGAGACGACTAAGGGATATAAAACGCATATAACATCTATGCGAGAGAAGGAAAACTCGAAACAAAACCCTATACCAACACGTCTGACCAGCGCGGTAGGGATATTCGATATACATCGAAAACATCGATGTTTACAATGCGATACATCGAATCGATCCGATATTTTGAAGAGCTATCGAAATACTCGATGTATCGATGTTTTTTCATAAAACATCGAAACGATGATAACCAGTAAATGCCACAAGAAGGACCTATTTTTTTAGAAGTCAGTTTTATAAGGGATTGGAATAGGTATAAATGCCACAAAAAAGACCTTTTTTTTTTTAGAAGTAACACTTTTGATATGACTTCAGAAAAAGTACTCGATGTTTAAAAACATCGATGTTTTCATCCGATACATCGAAAGACATCGATGTACAGTTTGGATTTATCGAATCGAAAAAAAACATCGATGTTTTTTCAAAGTGGACACCCCTATAGCGCGGTATAGTAGGTTAATTGCCCTCCCATTACGGAGGAGGCCCGAGCCCAACAGTGGAACATTTATGGGCTGTGATGATGATGATAATTTCTGTGCAAAATATGGAAAATCTTATAGCATTCCATTTGACGAATATATTTTTTTTATTTTTCAGCATGAAAAACAATCAAACGATACAATATTTCAAGATATAGAGTTACCTATAATGAGCAAGAATGAGAGTGAGGAAATTAAAGAAGAAGTTGGCTTCTCCGACTATGATGATAACATCACTTTAGATGAATATAGGTGAGTATTTTTGTTCACCTCATCATCATCAGAACAATCCTATAATCACTTGTGGTCGATACAATATGTACTATGCTTCTAAGCTATTATTTTTAAAGGAAAAACTGTGTGAGTGGGACGATTACAAAGGGAAGACCACGTCGTACTTTTCTGGATCAAATTAAAGATGTGCTAGTGAAAGGTCAGATTAAGAGTACGCGTAATCGTAGAGTATGCATGAAGACTGTGATGAGCGTGAATGAAGCGATGGAGGTATATCAGGATCGTGGTTTGTGGCAATCCGTAGTCTCTGCATACCCCTCTGGAAAACAGGCGTGAGGCTATGTATGTATGTATGTGAAAACTTCTTTAACGGCGTTGTGCATTTTTTTTTTTGGGATGGGTAAAAAATGTTAATCTCGCGTCAGGACACGTGGCCTGATCGAAAATTCGTAAGACGGAGGTAGAGTAGGTCGTAGCGGAGAAAGTAATAATATAATATGTGTATACATACATAATATGTAAAAGAGTGAAATATAATGAATGGGAGAGAGAGAAAGATAGAAGAGAAAGGGACAAGCCAGAAGCGCTCTATTCAAGCAAACATATAATGACAACTGCAATTACCAATCTGCTTACCAGGCAAAGGGATTATGATGTTGTCCTAATTCAGGAAGACTTATGATCAACAGTGGACTAACGATTTCTAAGATAAAGCATTTGATATGCTAGGCTGTTTATAAAAAAAATATTAGCAACCAAAAAATTAATAATACACATTGGATTTGAATGCACATCTATTGCATATTGATCCCAACTGCTTTAATAGTTAGATTAGACCAGTGTTGGTTTGTATAATAATAAAATGGTGATTCTCATTAAAGCGGCCAGAGCGGTTCTCCAATTAAAGTGGTTTCAAGTTTCACATGTGGTAATTTTTATTCGGTCGTTGTTTTTTTTTTTATTTTTTTTTAAATGGACGGTGATAGCCTAATGTCAAATGCTACATGAAAATATAATACTTGTTTCCAGGTTTAATAATGATAAGATGAACGAAGATGATTTAGAATCTTTACTCAGAGAAGCCGAAGAAGTGAAAGTGGACCCCGATATAAAAAAGAGGAAAAAAGCAAAAAAGAAAGATGGCAAAGTGAAAAAAAGAAAGACGAGGTACTTTGTTTTGTATTTTCTCATCATTCTCCTACTCTTATCCCAGTTACTTGGGGTCGATACAATATGTACTCTTCTTTCATAGTACATATTGTAAAAGCTATTGGCAATAGTTTTATGACCGACCGCCTGCCAGACGTCAACACTTCTTGGGAATGTTATTGTTGACCAAACGGCATCAGATGTAGTTGACCCAAGTCCATATAAGTCTCTTAGTCGTCTTTTACGACATCTACGAGCAATATCAGTGTTGGTAGCGTAGCTATTGACACATATTACTGTATTTTTTTTCCGTGACGGAGTAAGAATACAATTCACTACCCTCTATTTTACACGTGGGTAATCGTAACAGATGAATAAGGGATATAAAACGCATATAACATCTATGCAAGAGATGGAAAACTCTAAACATAGCCCTATACCAACACGTCTGACCAGCGCGGTATAGTAGGTTAACTTTCCTCCCATTATTGAGGAGGCTCGAGCCCAACGGTGATGAATGATGATGATGACTGAGAATTTATTAATTATTTAATTTGATTTTACAGTCAAAATGAGAAAATGGATATTGAGGAAACAAATAGATATTCTATAAGGAAACCATTGGAGCTGGATCCCAATAAAATAAGAGTGGTCACATTGAATCCAGAAGAGCAGGTCAAGCAGAGAGAAGTATGTAGAACATATTTTCTTCAACTTTTTTTTTGTAAATTACTGAAATATAGCATTTAATATGCTTGATTATTAGGGGTGTGCGAATATCGTTCGAATCGAATAATTCGAATTATTCGAAATTCGACGAATAATTCGAAAAAAATCGAATAATTCGAAAAATTTCGAATAATTCGATAAAAATAAATATCCCCGATTGTCACTTATGGCGAGAAGATATTTAGGAATACCTTGTACTTCTGCTGAAAGTGAAAGATTATTTTCCACTGCTGGTGATATTGTATCTGATAAACGAACTTCATTATCACCAGATTCAGTATCGTATTTATTATTTTTAAACAAAAATTTGTAGCAAATGTTCATATTCATTGTTCTATTCATGTAGTTATATTTCATGGTTTAAATAAAATATTTATTAATTATTAATGTCATATTTGAATATCGAACATAACAAACTCCGAATTTAAAATACAATAAAAATTTGCGAATAATATTATAATTCGGAAAAATTCGAAATTATTCGAATAATTCGAAATTTTTCGAATAATTCGAAATTATTCGAATATTTCGAAATTTTTCGAATAATTCGAAATTTTTCGAATTATTCGGGAACTTTCGAATAATTCGAAATTTCGAATTATTCGATTCGAGTTTCGAATCGAATATTAATATTCGATTCGGAACGAATAATTCGTAAGTTCGAATTATTCGCACACCCCTATTGATTATTAATAAAAACTTGATTACGAGCGAAAAATGATTGCCATAAGTGGGATTCAAACTCACACCTGTGGCAGCACGATTGGAACGGATTTCCAATAGGTGTGGGTTAGAATCCTATGTGTGACAATCATTTTTCGCTCGTAATCAAGCTTTTATAAATAATCAAGCATGTTAAATGCTAAATTTTTGTAATTCGTAAATATATTTTTTCTATTCTAAATTATGATTAAATTAAATCATAAGTTATCTTACTAGAGCTGTATTCCACATAGCTAATATATAGTACACGATACCCACTCTGGCCTAATTGTTAAATTAGTTGTAAAGGATCTCTAACCTCCAAAGATGGAGATGGAAGTTCAAATCATGACAATAATATTCTCGAAATGATGTTTCTTTATGTTTGATTATATAAGAATACTATTCATCACACCATACCTTGACCATGGTTGTCGCAAAAGCAAGCTAAGTTATAATATATGCAGGAAAATATCACTGCCAGTGAAGGAAAACTGAAAATAAAATTACTAAAGTGTCTGATCAGCATGCTATAGTTGGTCAATTGCCGTCCTATTATAGAACAGGTTCAAGCCCAGCAGTGGGACTTATATGAGCAGAGATGATGATAAGAAGAGTATATATTGTGTCGACCATAAGCAATTGGGACACGATTAGGGATGAATCGATACTACCGAGTACTCATATGGTATCGATACTCTCCAATCGTTACTACTATTTGTATAGTCTGTCTAATCTAAGAAGTGCACTTTGACAGCTGCCTGAGTAAGTTGTCTAGGTATGTGAACCAAATAATCGCTATCGAAAATATTCGATTTTACTGAGAAATCGATATTGATTCTTTATAATTAATAATCGATTTATTTTTTATATTTCAAAAAGGTGATGAATAAATTAAGTGCTAAATTAGTACTAAACAAATTTAATTATTTCAGCATAGAATCTACTCATCATATTTAGTAAGATTATGTTAATTAAAAACAAAAACTGGATTTGTAAATAGCTATTTATTAAGAATTACTACTATTACTTGAATTATCAGCGTCGCGAACATTAATAATTATTTCCTCATCAATCAAAGTATCGAAATGTACCTCTCTGTCAAAATCTCTATTCGATTAATTGTATTTTTCTAATATTTTACGATTATTTGAATATTCGTGAATTGGAAGTTGTCAAGCACTACTGTATAGAACGTTATGACGTGACATTGTTAGGTCGTCACTAACAATTACTATTTACCATGTTATTTCTATTTTAAATTAGTTTTACGAGTTTCAACATTAGATTATTGTATAAGAAAGTCACCCGCAATGTTAATTATGTAAATAACTTAATAGTTGTTTAAAATTTCAGATTTAGTATTTACAATCATGTTGTATACGTTTAATCGAGGTTATTGTGTATTAAAAAATGCAAAACGTCAAAATGCACTTCTTAGATTAGATGAACTATAGTACATAACACTAACATTCGATACTGAGTACTGGTATCGATAGGGATAAGTCGATAGTACCGAGTACTTCTATGGTATCGTATAGGAAGTGACTCTCACCCGCACGGCGTTGAAAAGCGTACGTTGACAACCGCAAAGACCTCCAAAAACAAAAAAAAAACGTGGTGCGAGGTAGACGGCACGACCGTAGTATTTCCTCATTGTAAATACGCCTCCATTGTCTAAAGTATGGCAATACTCTCTCGTTTACTTTGTGTATTGCAAATTTATGAGTACTCAAAAGTATCGATATTTCGATTCGATACTACCTACTATCGAATACTAGTATCGAAGAGAGAATAGTATCGTTGCATCCCTAGCTATCGATACTTTGATTCGATATTACTATTGAGTACTAGTATCCAAAAAGAATAGTATCGTTTCATCCCTAGACACGAGAAGAAGACGGTAGAGGAGCAGAACCTTGTTATATAAGTTTTTTTTTACGCTGAGAGAGAGAGGAGAGGAGTCTAAGGAGAAAATTCAACAGCGAAAAAAATACCTTGTCCTTCTTTTTTGGACCATTCCAGCTTTTTCCCTTGAGACGTATGATACTATGCTAGAATGATAATGATGATGATGAATTTATAAAAATATTGCTAATGAATTTTCATTTCAGGAGGAGAGTCAAAACGGTTTGAGATTCCCTTTTCAATGTAATTTATGTTATAAAGGTTTTAACTTTGATTATAAATTAGAAAATCACATGACCAAGCATAGCCCGGTGAGTATTCTTAGTTTTCCTAAATTATCTATGTCAATTTCTCTTGCACGTTTAGATTTTATGGTTGTCCTTATGATGTGGACTTAAGAAAAAAAATGTCCAACTCATGGACCATAGGCCCCGTTAAGCTCTTCCGTATCCATGGTGCCGTACTGCTGTGCTTATCGTAGTCCTACACCTCTTCAATTATTGGTTGACTAGTCATTTTGTTTTCCTGTCTCCCGCTTTGCCTAGGAGGGAAGTGGAATCACTCTATCCAACTCCTCCTCTTTAACCTTTTCTAATTAAATTTGTTGCGGGTTCCAAGACAATTAAAAACATATCCCGGGACTGCCTGAGGGTCAAACCTCGGTGTCATTTATGGAGACCATTGTGGATCCTGGCTTACAGTAGTTACAATGGTGGGAATGTGTGGTGGGATTAGTCCCTTTAAAAAATAAAAAAATAAATAAAAAATTACTCATGGATGTAGTAAAAGACGTGGAAGAGCTTTATATCAGACTGGTCCAACTTTATCGGATGGCGTCTGATCAATATCTTTTAAATTGCCTCAGATTTCCATGGAGGGTTCTTGTCAGGCAGGATGGCTGGTCATAACAACTATTGACAATAACTTTTGCAATATGCACGACTATATATAGCCGTCGACCACATGTTATTGGTGATAAAAGCTGGTGAATGATGATGATGAATAGTAAAAGCCGTTTTGAAAGATCATCAAGAGAATTAGTAGCAATTTTCTCTTGGAATACGAGGACGCATGAACCCATAACATACCGTACACGTTACCTCTCTAGTGCCATTTGAAAGGGCTACTGGTACCCGGCATCTTGTCTTAGGTGGTCTGTCCAATTACCCTTTTTAGGGTTCCGTACCTCAAAAGAAAAAAAAGGAACCCTTATAGGATCACTTTGTTGTCCGTCTGTCAAGACCCTTTTTTACAGTGGTTACCCTTTTTTCGTGGCTGTAATCTGGATATTCCTCACACGTCTGGAGCGACGAAAGGGTGGCGAACAACCTCATAACTCATTTGAACCGACTGACCTATATAGGCTAGTCCGGTGGATTACCCTTTCGGGTACCCTCCCCGTCAACGCTACGACAACAACAACAGTTGTCACTTAGCATCACCTATGGCTACCCCATCTAATTAAAAGTTTTTTCAAGTGAAACTTCTTTAGAATCGTTGTGATTTCAAACTCGATGAAACGAAAAAATAAGTCCATAGAGACACAAACACATAAATGTATAGGATTCAGCCGGCGAGAGAATGAGATAGAACACATCAGACGTTCTCGGTCTCCTCTTTGTGCGACTCTCTGTAGCAGCTCCACTATCTGACCCCACTAGAGAGAGAGAGAGGGATAGAGAGAGAGAGAGAGGGATAGAGAGAGAGAGAGAGGGATAGAGAGAGAGAGAGAGGGATAGAGAGAGAGAGAGAGGGATAGAGAGAGAGAGAGGGATAGAGAGAGAGAGAGAGAGAGGGATAGAGAGAGAGAGAGGGATAGAGAGAGAGAGAGAGAGAGGGATAGAGAGAGAGAGAGAGAGAGGGATAGAGAGAGAGAGAGAGGGATAGAGAGAGAGAGAGAGAGAGGGATAGAGAGAGAGAGAGAGGGATAGAGAGAGAGAGAGAGAGAGGGATAGAGAGAGAGAGAGAGGGATAGAGAGAGAGAGAGAGAGAGGGATAGAGAGAGAGAGAGAGAGGGATAGAGAGAGAGAGAGGGATAGAGAGAGAGAGAGAGAGGGATAGAGAGAGAGAGGGATAAAGAGAGAGAGAGAGGGATAGAGAGAGAGAGAGAGGGGGATAGAGAGAGAGAGAGAGGGATAGAGAGAGAGAAAGAGTACACGCTGTTGGTTGATGTATGTAAAATAGATTTGAAAATAGGTTGCCAAAGTTTCACTTCTGATATGTGTACGGACGCATAAGTTTTTATTTTAATTGTTCTTTGATATTTGTCCACAGAGTCGTGGTACCTTCGAATGCAAGCTATGTAGAATGTATTTACCGACAACATACAGTTTTAATGTTCATACATTGATACATACGAGACGCTATGAATGTGTTGAATGTGGTAGGAGAATGGTGGATAAACCATCGATCGTAGAACATTATAAGTGAGTAAAACGATTTTTACCTTGTCTGTAAGTTTTTTTTTTATTGCTAATGGTGGCAAACGAGCAAGCAGCACACCTGATGGTAAGTGTCACTGCCGCCCATTGACCTTTGCAATACCAAGGGAATAACTAGGCCGCTGCCTACCAATATAAACCCCAAACCCACCCAATTGGGCTTTACTAAAATTTAACCTTTAATATGCTAGATTATTTATAAAAACTTGATTACGTGTAAAAAATGATCGTCACACATGGGATTCAAACCCACACGTATTGGCAATCTGTTCGAATCGTGCTACCACTTAAATCAACATGAACTGTACAATGTGTAAACATTGTCGGGTAGATGGCACCCGTCTCTTTTAAAGACGAAAATATAATACGATGCGAGAATTGAATGTCCTACAACAGCTCACGCTGGTGTAAGTGGTAGAAGTAGCTTTGTGGTAGCGGCTACGAATACTACCAACCCTTACTTTACTTGTAGATGTCGTAAAAGACGATTAAGAGCTTTATAACGACCTGGGCCAACTCCATCTGATGCCGTTTGGTCAACAGTTACATTCCCAAGTAGTGTTGACGACTGGCAGGCGGCCGGTCATAAAACTATTGCCAATAACTTTTACAATATGTACTATGAAATAAGAGTACATATTGTATCGACCCCAAGTAATTGGGATAAGAGTAGGAGAATGATGAATCAAGTTTTTATAAATTTTAATTTTCTTTAATGTTTTATTTTTTACTGTATTCACAGAACTCAACACGAAGGTTTGCTAACTGTGTTCACTTGCCATCTGTGTGGAAAGATATCCAAGTAAGTATATACCATGTTAGAGGTAAATGTCTCGATATATCGACGCTAAAAAGCATAAACGTTATAAATCATAAAATGAAAAAAAATAATTAAAAAAATAAATGATTAAGAACTGTGTGGTAGGGGGCCATTCATAAATTATGTAAGACGTTACGACGAATATTATAACTTCTTATTATTATATAAGCCCCTGGGGAGGGGGTAGTGAACATTACGTAAGATATTAAATTGAAAATTACTTATTTTAGTCAAAACTGTGATAGATTAATAAGATTAATGTTATTTCAGTGAGTTAATGATACCTACTTGTAGTAAGATGATTGTAATAAAAGATATTTTCAGAATAAACGGAGTTATATTTGATCAATAGGGTCTTTTCTTACAAAAACTCTTATGAAGTCGTTAGGGAGCGCAATTAAAGACGTACATAACTAGCGAAATCCCGTTTATTACTGCCACTTATATTAAGGTGTCAACAATATTTATAAGTACTATCGACTAACAACTATAGCATTTACACACACTTAACATTAAGGCTATAGCCTATGGTATACCATACCATACTGTTATTAAGGGGCACGGGGGCGTAATTGCAATCTTATGATATCTTACGATAGGGCGGAGAAAGCCAAATAAATCTTCAAAATCCCTTACGTAATTTATGAACGTCCCCTAGCGGCCTCGAATACTACTAACCTTTGCTTTGCTCGTGGATGTCGTAAAAGACAACTAAGAGCTTTATAACGACCTGGACCAACTCCATCTGATGCCGTTTGTTTAACAATTACATTCACAAGTAGTGTTGACGTCAGACAAACGGCTGGCCATAACAACTTTTGTCAAAACATTTTTGCAATATTTTTTTTTAATTGACAACACCTTGCACTAAGAAATTTTGATTTTACAAATATAACAACAATTTTTGGATCGCACAAAATATTGTTCTGTATGGGAATCGAACTCGTAGCACTGTTCAACTATGTACATGTTAGAGAGTACATATTGAGACCATATAATTGGTGATGAGACTAAACTGATGGTGGTTTTTTTTAACAGTAATAATAAAACACACCGTGGTCATATGAGGAACCATCACAGCGGTGACCGACCTAAATGTGACCTGTGCGGGAAATCCTTCGTCAATAAAGACTCATTGACTGAACATTTATTGTAAGTAAACTTTTTATTATTAATTTATATCCGCAATACCAGATATCCTTAGAAGAACAGGTATAAGAAGAATTAACACGTTGAAATGGCAATAGGCAGGTTATATCGTTCGTTGAACCTACGAGGCAGTAGCCCACTAGGTTCGGGGTAGTACCACACTGAGCAGAAGATCGACGTCTGAGTAATGGCAATGTGATATTGCGATTCGTTCGTTGAGCGAGAGAGACGGAAGCCCAATTGGGGTGGGTTTGGTGTTTATATTGTTAGGCAGCGGCCTAGCTATAACCTTGATATTGCAAAGGTCCATGGGTGGCAGTAACACTTACCATTAGATGTGCTGCTTGCTCGTTTGCCATCATCTATATATATAAAAAAAAAGTTGTGTTAGTTACAACACTTATAACTCGAGAACGGCTGGACCAATTTATATGATTTTTATGTTTTTGAGTTTGTCTTTGTCGGGAATAGGATATAGGATATTAAAATATGATATTAATCAACAACAAAAAAAAACATTAAAAAACATCAGTTTTAAACGTTCGTTTGTTGATGATGTAACAAAACGCAACTGACAGCTCACGTCATTACGTGATATAATAGTTTGTTTGGAAAATACCACGAAAAGTTGAAATTAAATTTGACCGGTCAGAGTTCATTTTGTGCGAGTGTTACAAATTTTTATTATAATTTTTATTATTTTTGTTATAATAAAGTTTTCGTTTTGCTGATACGTTATTAAAATACTTGATATTATGAATTTATATATTATACATATATTATTTATTGTCATAATAAAAAAAAAATTACTTAATAATTTTGAATTAATTGAAATCTACTCATCTCATTTATTAACTGTTAGGCCGAACGAAGTGTGCCGGGTTCGCTAGTTATAAATAATTGACATCTTGAGAATCGCAGACATCTTTTGCATGCAAGTGGCACAGAATCGTTCTGGCTTATGTTCTATATGGATGGATGATGTCTTTCTATTGATTTTAGTAACTGATTTAATAAGATACGTCAATAGCTTTTAATAGTGGTCCTACCACGCTGTTGACAGTTCTCTGTCTACAGCCGCGGGCCGGTCCGTCCGGGGTAGTACCACACTGAGCAGAAGATCGACGTCTGAGTAATGGCAATGTGATATTGCGCTTTATTCGGTGAAAGAGCTGGTTGGGAGATCAACTGATATGGGTTTGATCCAAAAAATAAAATGTCCATTACGCCTAAACAATTTGTCACTTCAAAAAAGTAATACTACCTTTAGGAAAAGTTTTAAAATAGTACTCCTTACATCATCACCGCTCATATATGTCCCACCGTTGTGCTCGAGCCTCCTCCATAATGGGAGGGAAATTGACCTACTATACCGCGCTGGTCAGACGTGTTGCTATAGGGGTTTGTTTATAGTTTTCCATCTCTTGCATAGGTGTTATATGCGTTTTATATCTCTTAGCCGTCTCTTGCGATCACTCACATGTAAGATAGGAGGTGGTGAATTGTATTCTTACTCCGTCACCACACGGACTAAAGACGTAAAAATAGACGTCGACGGCGTTCAAAATAGTACTTCTAAATTATCCTACTGTTTGTTTTTTTTTTGTAAGAATTCATCAAGGCGTCAAAAACTATGAGTGTGCAGTGTGCAATAAGAGATTCAGAACTAGGACCCAGTTGAAGCATCATCAGCTAAAGCATTCGGATGTGAAGGAGTTCTATTGTGTGGAATGCGATGTCAGGTGAGTAGAACTCCCATCTCTATTTTGACAGGGTCTATCCGAAACCATAAACGAATCTATTACTGAAACTGAAAAAAATATTTTATGAAATTCAAACCTAAAGGGGATGAAACTCGGTATTAAAAGTATAGAGAAAAGATCTTTAAGCCTTCAAATTATGCACAAATACTCTTCAGTAAAGATAAATAAGCATTTATTTTTAGCATTTATCAATATTCATACTCTAAGGTTATAAACGATAATAACCACGTGTTTTAGTATTTGTCAGTTTTAATCCTCTGAGGGTTTAAAATAGTCATATAAAAGTTGGTTGAATAATGAACGCTGAACCATATCTACTGAACCTGAAAATGAATTATATTTTGACAGTAGTCTTCTTTTTAACCGACTTCAAAAAGGAGGAGGCTCTTAATTCGATTGGTATCTTTTTTTGATATAGAGAGATTCAAAAAGGGCTGAAATGCTGTACCAAAATTTTTATAGAGGAGAAAAATTTTTATCTAAAATTTTCAAATTAAACAAACTTTTACTCCATCACCACACATCATTTGTTGAAATACGCTATTCATTTACAAAACCTTGTGATTCAGTTGCTCTAACTACCGTCCAAGCAACTAAACACATGACTTGGTTACTAAAAATTAAATCCAATTATAAAAACACTTGTTTGAATTACTAATGTCCACAAATCGTTTGATGAAATACGCGATTCAGTTGCAAAAACACGTGATTCAGTTGCTCAAATACGTAATTCAATAGTTAAAATATGTAATTCAGTTGCTGAATTACGTAATACAGTTTCTGAAATGCATAATTCAGTTTCTAAAATACATGATTCAGTTACTCAATATTAACAAAATTTGTTGCTAAAAAAAACCTTGGTACCTTATAGTTCAATGTTTACAACCGACTTTTAATGTTAATTGTTTTATGTATTACAGGTTCAAATCCGCGCACAGTCTCCGTCAACATTTGCAAAGAAGTATCAAACATAAGGACCTTGGCAGTCTAATGTGAGTAGTGTTTTGTTGCTTTTAGTTAAAAACTTATCGAGATTTTTTTTCCAATTCTGTTGTAAAAACCCGATTACGAAGCGAAAGATGATGTCACAAGCAGGATTCGAACCCGCATCTATTGGCAGTCTGGCCCAACCGTGCTGCCACTTACACCACCGTGAACTATTGTAGGACATTCAAATCTCGCTTCGTATTATATTTATGTCTTTAAGGTGACGTGTGCCATCTACCCGATAATGTTTACACATTGTATAGGCTTAATACTTTAACATTTGCAGTTAGAATTGTATTAAACGATGACAACCTTGTTATTCAAATGGTGGTGTAAATGGCAGCACGATTGGGCCGGAATCCCAATAGGTGCGGGTTCGAATCCCGCTTGTGACATCATTTTTCGCTTCGTAATCGGGTTTTTATAAATAATTAAGCATATTAAATGCAAAATTTCAGTAATTTCATACGTACATACATACATATCATCACGCCATATCCCTTGCAGGGTAGGCAGAGAGAACAGAGTGCCAGAGAACTCTATCCTTGCATACTTCACTCGCTTCCTCAACATTCATAATTCTCTTCATACACGCTCGCCGGTTTCGGAGACTCTTGACTCCACCTTCCTTTATTTAGTCAGTGATTTCAATTCTCTTGTATTAAGGAATAAATTCTTGTATTGCGGGTAGGTTTTACAAACATGCCATAAAGAGACACGAATAACATCCAGACTCGGAACAATGAACAACCATTGGGAATGAAAATACGTCAAAATCGGTACAAGTATTCCGTTATTTATGCAATCGGTCTATCGCGGACTTACATCAATGTAAGGATAGACTTATGAATAAGTATAGTTAGGAAGTAAGATTTTTTTTACTTTAAAAGTAAATTATTTTCTTTTAAACTCGTACCTTCACCACTATGTCAATGTTCTACAAATAACCGCGAGTATGAACAATCAGCACATCACATTCTCTGGGAGTGCGATCTCTGGCGTAACGAGCGCGACCTTATGTTAGACAGTTTGCAAGTAACATCTGGAGTAGTATACTATACGGATCTTGTAGCAACTCGAGCAAATTTCCGTGCGTTTAGGCGTTTCTGCCATACCTACTACTGCAACCAATCTTAAGGCTCACATATAGGCCCCGTTAAGTTATCCCGTATCCGTGGTGCCGTACTGCTGCGCTTATCGTAGCTGTACAACCCTTTACTTATTGGCTGACTAGTCAATATTGCTTTCTGTCTCCCGCTTTGCCTGGGAGGGACGTGGAATCACTCTTTTCCAACTCCTCCTCTTCAACTTTTCTAATTAAATTTGTTGCGGGTTCCAAGACAATTAAAATCATTTCCCGGGACTGCCTGAGGGTCAAACCTCGGTGTCATTTATGGAGACCATTGTGGACCCTGGCTTACAGGAGTTACAATGGTGGGAATGTGTGGTGGGATTAGTCCCAAAAAAAAAGTAAGAATTTATGTTCAACTCCGATTTTTTGATGCAAGTCGATTAAATACGAGTAGATACGGTAGCGTACCCAAGTTAAGTGATTAATTCAGATGGGGAGGGGGTCTCTAACAATACTACGCCTAGTCACGACGACTTGGTTGGGGGATAGCTTTTCGTCACCTAATCGATTACTGATTCGAAAAAATATGCTTTAAAACCATTTTTAATGAATTAGAGAGGGTTCTTGGCGTATACTATAGCGATGATCGCTGAGAAGGTAAAAAATGGCTCACATAATGTGGGTAATGGCCTTATATCTATGCAAAAAAAAAATATCTGATCAGTATGGTAGTTAGTAAGTCAAATTCTCTCTCATTGTTGTAAACCCGAGCCCAGCAGTGGGATGTATACAAGTTCAGAACATAATAAAAAATGAACTGATGCTGTAGTGGTTAAAATATCCAGTTAACACCCCCAAAATGAAGCGGATTCGATCTCAAGCAAGATAACACTCATCATTCTCCTACTCTTATCCCAATTACTTGGGGTCGATACAATATGTACTCTTCTTTCACAGTACATATTGTAAAAGTTATTGGCAATAGTTTTATGACCGGCCGCCTGCCAGACGTCAACCCTCCTTGGGAATCTAATTGTTGACAAAACGACATCAGATGCAGTTGGCCCAAGTCATTATAAGGCTCTTAGTCGTCTTTTACGACATCCACGAGCAAAGTAAGGGTTGATAGTATTCGTACTCGCTACTACACAGCAATCAAGCAAGATAATACTGCGTTCCATAAATTTTGATTCTGAATCTGGGTGTACTTTGTGCAAAAAGTAGTTTCCTTAGTACCAGGAGTTTAAAATGGACTTAAAAATTGATATAGTGGTAATGAACTCTTAATCTTCGCAGACATCCATGCCCATCATGTGATAAGCGCTTCGAAACGACAGACTCCCTGCAGACTCACGTCGAAATCCAACATGAGGGGATCAGACCGCACGTGTGCGCCATATGTGGGGCTGCGCTAGCCTCCAAGGGTTCCCTAGCGAAGCACAGGATCACAGTACATGGTGGAAGACGTGCACCACCTAGACACGTCTGCCATACCTGTGGGAAAGCTTTCAGGGTTAGTAACGTTAATTTTTCTGCTAAAAATCTCATCATCCCTTCTTTATACCCTCGGGGGATCTAAGGGTATAAAGAAGGGATGATGATATTTTATATTCTGAAATCATTACCATAAATGGGAAGTTTTGATGTATTATGACTATTTGTGTGGACGGTCACGAAGGATTCCAAAAGATTAGGTAACACATAATTTTGGCAGCTTTTATCCCAATTACTTATGGTCAAAGCTATATGTAGTTCTTTAGTACATATTATCATTTGCTCGTGGTTTCGTCTGTTTAAAAACTAGTTATCATCATCATCACAGCCCATAAATGTCCCACTATTTGGCTTGGGCCTCCTCCGTAAAGGGAGGGAAATTAACCTACTATACCGCGCTGGTCAGACGTGTTGGTATAGGGTTTTGTTTCGAGTTTTCCTTCTCTCGCATAGATGTTATATGCGTTTTATATCCCTTAGTCGTCTCGTACGATCACCCACGGGTAAGATATGGGGTGGTGAATAGTATTCTTACTCCGTCACCACACGGAAATAAAAAAGTAGTAACTCTCCTAAATTTGTTTATTATTTAAAAGAAATATATTACCGGGATTAAAATTATATGTTAATCCGGGAAATGGTCTAACTGTATGCCAATTTTTATCCAAATTTGTTTAACGATCTGACGTCAACACTACTTGTGAATGTAATTGTTGAACAAACGGCATCAGATGGAGCTGGTCGTTATAAAGCTCGTAGCTCGTCTTTTACGACATCCACGAGTAAAGTTGGCTTAGTAGCCGCTACCACATATCAATTATATTATATTTAAAATTATATCGCCTTGTTGCTTCATTAAGGGGGCGTTCAAGTATTACGTAACGCAATTTTTGATGATTTTTGATCCTCCCTCCCACACATGTAACGCGCCGTAACTTATGTCTGTACCCCCCCCCCCCTTCACCCTACCTGAACGTTACGTAACACCCAAGTGACCGTTTTTAAACGTGTTTGGAAATTTTAATTCCCTAGTTTTTTATTTAATAAAAAAACAATGCTACGTAACGCGTTTTTTTGAACTCCCTCCTCCGGCTATGTAACGCATTGTAACATTTGACAAGACCCCCCCCCCCCCCCCAAATTGCGTTACGTAATACTTGAACGGCCCCTAATGTGTTTTCTTGAAAAATGAAATTTTGGAGGAGTATTTTTAAGTTTCAAAAAATACTTGATATATATAAACCTATGATTTTAATTATTTATTCTATAATTAAATCATACATATCGTATATGGTATGGACATGTGGTGAGACGGGATGAAAGTAATGTTGTGAGGAAAGTTTTAAATATGAATGTTGAAGGCTTAAGGGGTAAGGGAAGACCGAAGAAAAGATGGATGGACTGCGTGAACAGAGATGACGTCTGATAGAGTTGTATGGAAGGAGAAGACATGTTGCGTCGACCCCAAATTTACTTGAGGGCGATCCAATATTGACGTCACCTTTCATACAGTCCTATCAGATGTAATGGATGGATATTGTAAAAGGCGACTAATGGATATAATTCATATATAACATCTATGCAAGAGAAGGAAAACTCAAAATAAAACCCTATACCAACACGTCTGATCAGCGTGGTATAGTAGCTCAATTGCCCTTTTTTTTTACGATGGACTATGGATGCGTCTCGTCCCACCAAATCGGTCTGGGGTGACGGAAGAGGCAGCGCGTGTCCCCATAGGCCCACCGTGCAACTCCTCTCTTCGCCGTGCGAGCGGGCCACCGGTACCCGATCTTTGTCTTCGATGGCCTAGGTCAATTGCCCTGCCATTATGTAGGAGGATCGAACCCAAGAGTAGGACGTGTAATGCCTAAATAATAATAAAGCCATTTATTTCCATATCCTTCTTCTTACATTTCAAATGTTGTTAGTACTTGATTGTTAGTAGTTTTACTTAATATCTAGGTGTTACTACAGGTTAGTTGTTTTGGATATGGACTCCTTCTCGGGTAAAGGCCTCCTCCAGTTTCTTCCATGCGTCTCTGTCCAAGCCAATACTCTGCTAGTCTTTCCCTGCTATCTCTACTAAATCGTCAGCCCACCTTCGTTTCGGCCTGCCAACTCTTCTTTTTCCTGTTGGACCTTCCCAACATGTAGTTCTGAGTGTCCACCTATTATCTGTATAGCGTGTTACATGACCGGCCCATGGCCACTTAAATAATCTTTAGTCTATTTTAGGTAATGCCTACAATAGACTAAAAATTAAACTACCACGTATTTTTTTTTAATCCTTGTATTGTGGGGGACTTTACAAACATGCAATTAACGCAGACAAATTACAACCCAGACTCAGAATAACACTTTGTAGATAGAACAAAGTATTGTACTACGTGTGGGAATCGAACCCACGGCACTGGCACGGAAGGTCGGTATTTTAACCCCTACGTCATCTGTGCAGTCAAATTTCCCTCTTATTGTTGGATAAGACTGGAAACCCAGCAGTGGAACTTGAGAAATAATATTTTAATGGTATAAAGATTGGTATTTTTCCACCTTCTCAGGGTAAGAGTGTATTGACAAATCATGTCAGGACCCATACAGGGGAGAAACCGTTTGAATGCTCGTCGTGCGGCCGCAAGTTCTCCCAGAGGACAGCGATGAGGACTCACGTGAAATTGGTACATCTCAAATTGAGGAAACAGCATAAGGTAAGATTTTATCATTTCAGCTCATATATATCCCACTGTTGGGCTCGAGCCTCCTCCGTAATGGGAGGGAAATTAATCTACTATACCGCGCTGGTCAGACGTGTTGGTATAGGGTTTTGTTTCGAATTTTCCATCTCTTATATAGATGTTATATGCATTTTATATTCTCTTGCGATCACCCACGTATAAGATAGGGGGTAGTGAATTGCGTTCTTACTCCGTCACCACACGGATAAGATTTTATATGGAATAGATATGACTGGTAAGTGTCACTGCTGCCTATGGACCTTTGCAATACTAGGGACAGAGCTAAGCTGCGAGAATGCTTCCAGCTTTCTCGCTAACCGAACGTAGCAGCACATTGTCACTCCTCAGACGTCGGTCTTCTGCTCGGTGTGGTACTACCCCGGACGGACCGGCCCGCGGCTGTACACAGAGAACTGTCAACAGCGTAGTCCTACCACTAATTCTATATAAATTTATTTCTTTAATCAGATTACTAGTTTTTATTCTATACAACTTGAATTATTCTTATACTCCTAATTCTGTCATTTCATTCTCTGGTAGGTTATTTTTCTGAAGTTTCACTTTTTATGTGTGTGATATTTTTTTAACTTAGGTCTGAGCACACCCCGCTGGAAATGTCTGTTGACTCATTATTATTTCGGTCTGACCATTGGCATATATTTCTGGTCTTTGGTAATTCGCCTGAGGAATTACCTTTTCGTGTACCATAACCCTTTCTGTTGGGAAAATCTCTTCAATATCATTCTTCTACTCTTATCCCAATTACTTGTGGTCGATACAATATGTACTCTTCTTTCATAGTACATATTGTAAAAGTTATTGGCAATAGTTGTTATGTCCGGCCACCTGCCAGACGTCAACCCTCCTTGTGAATGTAATTGTTGAACAAACGGCATCAGATGGAGGTGGCTCAGGTCGTTATAAGGCTCTTAGCTCGTCTTTTACCACATCCACGAGCAAAGTATGGGTTGGTAGTATTCGTAGCCGCTACCACACAGCACACATCTCTTCAATATATTTTCTTTTATGAATTCCAGATAAAACCTGAAGTACAAAGAGAAGCTGATCTACCAAAGCTTGATAACTTCAAGCCGCCATCAACGCTTGAAGTATGGCGGCAACCGTGTGATGTATATTTCCAAGTTACAGCTGGACCTTAATGTGGTTTTGACCATTGGACTATGTTGATCTGACCAACATTCGCATAATTATGATAGACCAACGAAAATATTTTTTACAATTCTAATTAATTAAATAAATTGATATGTACTAGTGAATGCCATTTTTTATACTAACGCTTGAGTTTTATTTATTTCGTGTAGTGACGGAATAAGAATACCATTCACCACCTAGCTTACCCGTCTGTGGTCGTTAGAGACGACTAAGGGATATAAAACGCATATAACATCTATGCAAGAGATGGAACACTCGAAACAAAGCCCTATACCAATACGTCTGACCAGCGCGGTATAATAGGTTAATTTCCCTCCCATTACGGAGGAGGTCCGAACCCAACAGTGGGACATTTATGGGCTGTGATGATGATTAATAAATAAATGATTACTCTTGAGTCTGAATGTAATTTATGTCCCGTTAACTGTATTTATATATTGGCAATCAGCTACTTATACGAGCTATTGGTGCCAGTGTCGAGTTATAAATATCTTCACGTCTTTAGCCCCTTCATGTTAGTCATTGTCCGTCAGTAAGTCAAATTGTCGCCATCCACAGTGCTATCCACAATATTATTGACATCTTTTGGCGATTTTGATGAAAAACCAAAACGTTGTACATCACTTTTATATCATATTCACTATATCCTAGCACTTCCTCTGCATCACATTATATAAAATCAAAATTATTTTATATAACACGTTAAAACACTAAGATATTGAATATAATACAAGAGCACATGACACTTTCATATTCCCACTGAAAGTCGGTTAATTATATATTTGTGAAGTCCACTGCTATAAAAAAAATATAATCTTAAATGATTAAAAAAATCAAAAAACCCGTCTGCGTAAAAAGTCACCAAAACTACGTAGGTACATAATAAAAAAACTGAAAAGAAAAAAACAAGCACTTAGATGTCCGGTGGTCTAGAATTCCATAATATATTATTGAATAAATACTATTGCAGAACATGAAATATATTTTAATAATAGAACATGACAACTGAACAGTCGGGATCCATTGAAAAATTACATTTGCTGTCGAATAAAGGATCCCGACTGTTCAGTTGTCATGTTCTATTATTAAAATATATTTCATTTTCTGAGTATATTGTTCTGTGCACTCGCCGGATTAAGAGGAATCGATTGACGTGCGAATCATAAAAATCGGCCCAGCCGTTAGGTATATATAGTGCTTCAAAGGAACATACAAACATAGACTGTTGAACACAATACCACTCCTTTGCAGTCGGGTAAAAAATACGAAGAACACAAAAGGGGGGAAAAGACTTGGCGGGCATCTTAAAACGTCATTTGGTGGTCTTGTATTCGATATCTTAGTGTTTTAACGTGTTATATTAAATAATTTTGATGGCATTTTATGTAATGTGATGTGGAGGAAGTGCTGGGATATAGTGAATATGATATAAAAGTGATTCACAACGTTTGCCGCCAAAATTCTCAGAAGATACTATTAACAGTGCAACCATAATGGCGACGATTTGACTTACTGACGAACAATGACTAATATGAAGAAAATTATAACTCGACACTGGCGCCGGATAAGTAGCTTGATTGCCAATCATCATCACAGCCCATAAATGTCCCATTGTTGGGCTCGGGCCTCCTCCGTAATGGAAGGGAAATCAACCTACTATACCGCGCTGGTCAGACGTGTTGGTATATGGTTTTGTTTCGAGTTTCCCTTCTCTCGCAAATATGTTATATGCCTTTTATATCCCTTAGTCGCCTCGTACGATCACCCACGGGTAAGATACAGGGTGGTGAATTGTATTCTTACTCCGTCACCACACGGATAATTGATAACTGATTGCCAATACCACGAAGTATATATGCAAGGAGTCCGAACGTAATGTTGAACGAATGGTCTTAATTTAGGGGACAGAATTTTCGCCGGTAGAGCGCGCTACTTTTCAAGTAATACTCGTTTAAATCATTACGCGGTAAGTTTTGTTGCTATTGACGGCTCTGGAATGTTTTGTTGCTATTGACAGCTCTGGAATTTTATATTTAAATTAATTAAATTCAACATTCGCGAGCCAACGCGTGTTTACGTGTAATAATAATAATAATAGCATCGGTACGTTCTAAACTCTAGCGCAGCCAGTGGCAGAAAAGAGAACTAAGATCTGGGTTCATTATTGTGTCCATGAATACTAATGGGGCATTTCACGTGAAGCGGACAGCGGAAAAAAAGTGAGGTCGTAGAATTTGTTTATATTTGGGTTAATCATACCTCTAGTGGGTATGAACGCAAATACGTAACATATTTTTTCTATGATGTTTATTTTTTAAGTTATGTGCCTTTAAAAAATAATGCTAATTGAAATTTCAATTTTTCTGAAGTAGATTTTCTAATAGGAAAAAAAATTAAAAAAATGTCATGCTTTGCAATTCGTGTAGATCTTTCTTTTCCCTTTTTGATTGAAAATATTTTTTTAAAAATAAAAAAGAAATACAACTCCAAAACCGGAAGTAAAAACTTTAAACGAGTTTCTCAAAAACTTCAACCATTTTTTTTTTATTTAAAAAAATAGCTCAATGTATAGTTTAAGTATGCTAGAAGTTTCATACTGAAATGGTTACTAGTTCAGAAGATAGGTATATTAATGTACATGCATGTCGCACTGAGTGTGATGTGACGATGTTATATACCTACTTGTTTAGACACCATAATACTGTAATATTTACATCATAACATAATGAAATATCGTATCATATTCAAAACGACATTATTTTATAATTTTTACTATTTTACAAGAAGAATCTGTGCTGAAACTGGTTCTTTTTATAAGAAGAAGGTCTTCGGTTGTTAGAATAAAAGCAATGCATTTTTTAGTTCCTGGTACAGTGACTGCTGAATCAAATCGGGGTTGCAAAAAAATCCTCTCGCGTTGAATATCGTCTGCAATAGTTACATCTAAAATTATTTACATAACCGATGGTGCCCCACAACATTTCAAAAATAGTTTCAACTTTGTCAATCTGATTTATTATCGACATGATTTTAATACGAATGCGGAGGCACATTTTCACGCAAAATCACATATAAGACACAGGTAAGGGCCCTTGCGATGATCTTGGAGGAAACCTCAAACGTTTGGCAACACGCGCAAGTCTACAATTACCTCCAAGTAGAATTATCAATTCACCACTGCGTTTGTATAAATGGGCAAAATCGTCTTTAAAACAAACAGCTATTTACTACTGGCCTAAAGACGATATTCAACGCGAGAGGGTTTTTTTGCAACCCCGATTTGATTCAGCTGTCACTGTACCAGGAACTAAAAAAATTCATGCCTTTATTCCAACAACCGAAGGCCTTCTTATAAAAAGAACCAGTTTCAGCACAGATTCTTTCGGGTTGAGAGCCCTCAGCGCTCACCCACAGCCCGGTTAAGCTGTCACAGCCCTCTCGGCTAACAGCAATCGCAGTGGATACGTTTTAGTGGGTAACCTAGCCCTGGGCTAGGAGTCCCACACTTCCCATCCGGGGAGTAAGTGCGTAACGCATTTCGGACCACTGCGTTATCAAAAAAAAAAGCATAGATTCTTCTTGTAAAATAGTAAAAATTATAAAATAAAGTCGTTTTGAATATGATACGATATTTCATGATGTTATGATGTAAATATTATAGTATTATGGTGTCTAAACAAGTAGGTATATAACATCGTCACATCACACTCAGTGCGACATGCATGTACATTAATATACCTATCTTCTTAACTAGTAACCATCCCACTATGAAACTTCTAGCATACTTAAAATATACATTGAGTTATTTTTTTAAATAAAAAGAAATAAAAAAAAAATGGTCGAAGTTTTTGAGAAACTCGTTTAAAATTTTTACTTCCGGTTTTGGAGTTGATTTTCTTTTTTATTTTTAAAAATGTATTTTCAATCAAAAAGGGAAAAGAAAGATCTACACGAATTGCAAAGCATGATATTTTTTTATTTTTTTTTCTCCTATTAGAAAATCTACTTCAGAAAAATCGAAATTTCAATTAGCATTATTTTTTAAAGGCCCATAACTTAAAAAATAAACATCATAAAAAAATATATATTACGTATTTGCGTTCATACCCACTAGAGGTATGATTAACCCAAATATAAACAAATTCTACGACCTCACTTTTTTTCCGCTGTCCGCTTCACGTGAAATGCCCCTATGGAAAAGCCTATACCGTTCGGACTCCTTGTATCTATACTTCGTGGCCAATACATAAAAAGAAGACGAAAGAGGAAAAAAATAAAACAACTTCATAATAACTATTTATTTTCACACAGAAAGTTATTTACAACATTTAAATTTTAATCTATTATCCTATAATTAAATAAAATCTATATATATATATATATATATATTTTAAAACATATGTAAACATTTTTATTTTATTTTTTTATTTGTACGAATTGCAAAGTTTTAAGCGTAGAGGCAAAGATATTAAAAAGACAAAGCCTTGAATATTTTGGCGCTATAAACAAACGCCATTAAGAAATGTTCATGTTTATAACCAACCATTCAAGCAGAACTAAAATTTACATATAGTCGATATCTTTCTAACCATTATTTCTGTTTGACAATTGCCCCAACTAAAACTGTACCTGAGTGGGTGGGGCTTACGAATTGTACCAGGGTGGGTGGGGCTTACGAATTGTACCAGGGTGGGTGCCCCACCCACCCTGGTACAATTCGTACATGCATATCGCACTGGGTGTGATGTGACGATGTTATATACCTACTTGTTTAGACACCATAATACTATAATATTTACATCATAACATAATGAAATATCGTATCATATTCAAAACGACTTTATTTTATAATTTTTACTATTTTACAAGAAGAATCTATGCTTTTTTTTTGATAACGCAGTGGTCCGAAATGCGTTACGAACTTACTCCCCGGATGGGAAGTGTGGGACTCCTAGCCCAGGGCTAGGTTACCCACTAAACCGTATCCACTGCGATTGCTGTTAGCCGAGAGGGCTGTGACAGCTTAACCGGGCTGTGGGTGAGCGCTGAGGGCTCTCAACCCGAAAGAATCTGTGCTGAAACTGGTTCTTTTTATAAGAAGGCCTTCGGTTGTTGGAATAAAGGCATGAATTTTTTTAGTTCCTGGTACAGTGACAGCTGAATCAAATCGGGTTTGCAAAAAAACCCTCTCGCGTTGAATATCGTCTTTAGGCCAGTAGTAAATAGCTGTTTGTTTTAAAGACGATTTTGCCCATTTATACAAACGCAGTGGTGAATTGATAATTCTACTTGGAGGTAATTGTAGACTTGCGCGTGTTGCCAAACGTTTGAAGTTTCCTCCAAGACCATCGCAAGGGCCCTTACCTGTGCCTTATATGTGATTTTGCGTGAAAATGTGCCTCCGCATTCGTATTAAAATCATGTCGATAATAAATCAGATTGACAAAGTTGAAACTATTTTTGAAATGTTGTGGGGCACCATCGGTTATGTAAATAATTTTAGATGTAACTATTGCAGACGATATTCAACGCGAGAGGATTTTTTTGCAACCCCGATTTGATTCAGCAGTCACTGTACCAGGAACTAAAAGAATGCATTGCTTTTATTCTAACAACCGAAGACCTTCTTCTTATAAAAAGAACCAGTTTCAGCACAGATTCTTCTTGTAAAATAGTAAAAATTATAAAATAAAGTCGTTTTGAATATGATACGATATTTCATGATGTTATGATGTAAATATTACAGTATTATGGTGTCTAAACAAGTAGGTATATAACATCGTCACATCACACTCAGTGCGACATGCATGTACATTAATATACCTATCTTCTTAACTAGTAACCATCCCACTATGAAACTTCTAGCATACTTAAAATATACATTGACCTATTTTTTTAAATAAAAAAAAATGGTCGAAGTTTTTGAGAAACTCGTTTAAAATTTTTACTTCCGGTTTTGGAGTTGATTTTCTTTTTTATTTTTAAAAATGTATTTTCAATCAAAAAGGGAAAAGAAAGATCTTACACGAATTGCAAAGCATGATATTTTTTTTTCTCCTATTAGAAAATCTACTTCAGAAAAATCGAAATTTCAATTAGCATTATTTTTTAAAGGCCCATAACTTAAAAAATAAACATCATAAAAAAATATATATTACGTATTTGCGTTCATACCCACTAGAGGTATGATTAACCCAAATATAAACAAATTCTACGACCTCACTTTTTTTCCGCTGTCCGCTTCACGTGAAATGCCCCTATGGAAAAGCCTATACCGTTCGGACTCCTTGTATCTATACTTCGTGGCCAATACATAAAAAGAAGACGAAAGAGGAAAAAAATAAAACAACTTCATAATAACTATTTATTTTCACACAGAAAGTTATTTACAACATTTAAATTTTAATCTATTATCCTATAATTAAATAAAATCTATATATATATATATATATTTTAAAACATATGTAAACATTTTTATTTTATTTTTTTATTTGTACGAATTGCAAAGTTTTAAGCGTAGAGGCAAAGATATTAAAAAGACAAAGCCTTGAATATTTTGGCGCTATAAACAAACGCCATTAAGAAATGTTCATGTTTATAACCAACCATTCAAGCAGAACTAAAATTTACATATAGTCGATGTCTTTCTAACCATTCTTTCTGTTTGACAATCGCCCCAACTAAAACTGTACCTGAGTGGGTGGGGCTTACGAATTGTACCAGGGTGGGTGGGGCTTACGAACTGTACCGTACACAAAAACTTGTAACAATACATCAGGGAGTCGCAACAAACAAACATCCAATAAAAAATTAAAGTCGATTTTTTTATATACGATTTCAATGATTTTTTTGTGTACATGTTCAAATATCCATGTGGTGACGGAGTAAGAATACAATTCACCACCCCCTATCTTACCCTTGGGTGATCGTACAAGAAGACTAAGAGATATAAAACGCATATAACATCTATGCAAGAGAAGGAAAACTCGAAACAAAGCCCTATACCAACATGTCTGACCAGCGCGGTATAGTAGGTTAATTTCCTTCCCATTACGGAGGAGGCCCGAGCCCTACAGTGGAACATATATGGGCTGTGATGATGATGATGATGTTCAAATAGTTACAAAGTGATTTAGATTAACAATTAGACCCTGTAGGTGGCGCTGCAATGTATTTCAAGGGATTCTAGTTTCATTTTTAGCGGTCTGTTAGATCAACACGTATTTGCAATGTTCGGTTCCAGGCGCGGCTCAAGCACATGTAGCGCCCGGGTGCAATGAATAACCTAGCGCCCTCTTGTACCAAAGTGGGTGAACAAAATGGAATAGGTTGATGGTTACAAGCGGCTCTCAGCGCCCCCTAACACCCGGCACCCGGGTGCACCGCACCCTCTGCACTATAGGTAAAGCCGGCCCTGTTCGGTTCCCATGGCAGTTATTAAAACCGGCTTCGAAGTCACCAAGTGAATAGGCAAATGGCACTCTCCTACAAAACCAAGGGCGATCGACAAATATGTCTATTATAGCATTACATTCCTTAATAAAGTTTACGAATATTTTGGTAATAGATAGCTAGATAGAACCAATAATTTCTTTTTCAAAATTACACAAAAAGGTGTTTCAAAGAAGAAAATTTCGACTTCTAACCCATCTGAACAATATATGACATATTTAGGTCAACTGCCCTCATATTATCAAGGAGGTTTGAGTCCAGCAGCATACATAAACTGTCATGATGAACAGTATATGTCATCAGTCTTACTTCGTTATGGAACTCATAAAAAACAGCGGAGATATCAATTGGGGACCGTTGAGAAGCGCTTCATAATATCAACCTTTATCCTCAAACCACTCGCTAAGCATGGCATTGACCATATTTTAACGGAGTCTATTTCCAACTGGACTATTATGGAAGGATGGATCCTTTTTTTATTACCACCAGCTGACGAGGCCACCTTAGGGAACGTGCATTCTTTTTTAATTTTTCATCCCAGTGATGATCCATTGTCATATCAAGACCAAGCAGTTATTAATATTTAAATATTTTTTTGGCAACCAGATAATTAAAAAAAAAAAAATTTTTTTTTCGACTAAGTAACGAAGATTTAACCCCTTCCTCTGCTCTCGGTGTACTCTATCGCAGTTTCGAGTGATACGATGATAAAAAGGAAACTTTGGAACCAAGTCAAATAGCTGTGATATTATTTTCAGCCGCAAAAAATACTGCTACACTATATTATTGCATATGCCCAAATGCATATTAATTAACTCGTTAAAAAATAACGCGTTAAACAACTGAGTAAACTAAATTGCATTCACTCTAAAAAGTTTTATTTATTTACAATCTCAAGCAGTTGGGGACTAAAATCTTTAGTGGTCCGAAGTGACAATGCCTAATGAGGAACTTCTACATACAGTGTGTAGGAATAGAAGGGTTGCGAAGAACATGACAATGATTTCTTTATTGCTTATGGTGGCAAACGAGCAAGCAGAACACTTTAAGGTAAGTGTCACTGCCGCCCATGGACCTTTGCAATACCAAGGGTATAACTAGACAGCTGCCTACCATTACAATCCTCAAACCCACCCAGTTGGGCTTCCGTCTCTCTCGCTATCGAACGAAGCGCAATAGCACATTGCCATTACTCAGACGTCGATCTTCTGCTCAGTGTGATACTACCCCGGACGGACCGGCCCTCGGCGACACAGAGAACTGTCAACAGCGTGGTCCTACCACTAAAAAAATGGTTTTGATGCCGTTGTAAAGACATCACCTCATGTTAACAGGAATCATTATCTAAAAAAATACCACAGCAAATTATTGCAGCTTTATAGGCAATAGTTTGGATCTGAAAGGTTTCCAAATACCGATATTCATCTCAGAATAGTCCACCACCGTTATCTTGTGCAACAATGTCACATATAAATTAACGTGTTAAAATATGGATTCCAATCTGTATAAATTATTATTAATTAATTAATTAATGCGTTAAAACGCATGTTAAGATGTAGATTAAGGAAAAAATATACATTAATTATAAATCATATACAGGTTGCCGGTTTAATTACTAGAATAACTTAAACTAAGTGTAGGTAATTTCTATTCATTACGTCATAAAAAACATTAAGGTTAGTTGCAGACTCCTAGCTCTGCCGAATCCCGAGATAAAGTGATTTGTTTCTTATCAAAACAGTAGGTTTGTCGGCGTACATTGACCTGTAGGTACATTTCTACCCAGCAGTGCGGCGTGGAGCGCAGCGAGAGCGGGACTATTTGCCTACTAGTTCAGTGTCACACGCATGAGTATATGCCTACATCCATTTTTTATAGTAAAAGTGTATTCACCGCTTATCAGTATGGCAATTTAATCAAAACTTAGGTACTATTTTGTTTTACTGATTTGTATAGTGTATCATGGGTCTACACCCCCTTCAAGAATTCTACTAAATAAATCGGCAACCTGTATAGTGCCATTTGTCAAGAATGAACAAACAACAGCAGTTAGGATTTTTTTCAAACTACCCGCAATTAATTAGTAACCCCCGTTATAAAATTACTGAAATTTAGCATTTAACATGCTTGATTATTTATAAAAACTTGATTACGAGCGAAAAATGATTGTCACACAAGGGATTTGAACCCATGCCTATTGGAAATCCGTTCCAATCGTGCTACCACTTACACCGCGTGACTTATCACTATGACATTCAATTTTCACTTCGTATTATATTTTCGTCTTTAAAGGAGACTTGTGCCATCTACCCGCCAATGTTTACACATTATTACACTTATATAATACGAAGAGAAGAGAGAAGTTTACAAATATAATACGAAGCGAAAATTGAATGTCATAGTAGCAGATCGGAAAATTGAATGTCATAGTAGTAGCGCTGGTGTAAATGGTAGCGCGATTGGAACGGATTTCCAATTGGCGTGGGTTCGAATCCCATATGTGACAATCATTTTTCACTCGTAATCAAGTTTTTACATTATATAAATATTTACAACTACCCACATTTTTTTAATAGTTCAGCACATTCTCGAAACCATAAAGATTAAGTTAAAAATGAGCTTACTTAATATCTATAACATCAAATCTTCCTCAAGTTTAAATATTCTTACCATAATTCTTATATTACTGACCCAAATAGATAACATTTAGAGTATGGTAACATTGAAGTGCTTCAAAAACCAATAGACTCATGACAGGAAAATTAAAATGCCACATAATGCAGCGGCCAGCAAAAGAGGCATTGATGGACGAACGTATAAATGGGGGCCGAGGCGTAGCCAAGGCACACATACGTAAGTCCATCAATTTCTAGTTGTGGCCAAGGCTTGTATAGTACTTTTCTCAAATAATGCGCGGAAATTAAAACTAAGCAGTACTAAGTAGAACTGTATACATGACGAACAACATTTTTCACGTGCTAAAGGGTTCATTTGTTTTTTTTTTTCATTATCAAACAGGTTTTTTATTCAAGCCAGTTTGGTTGCCATGTTTTAAAGTAACAAAACGTTACATTTTTAAAATACACGATAGATATGAATTTACTTGTATATTTATTTGGTCGCTAAAACACGACAGATATGGATTTTCTTATATTTTTTGCCCGCAGCTGCTCGCATGTATTTAGTCAGAACAGTAATTTCGATTTATCTCGAAGAAGGTTGTCAAAATAATGCACAAATTTCCAAGCATGTTTGAGAAAATAACATTTCCCTGCATAATTCTTAAAACTCCAGCTTGAATTGCAATAAACAATGACGCACTCAAATAATCCAAATTATTGATCAACTTTTGATGATTTAGCATACAAGTAGCATGCTAGTGGGTATGCTAGGTATAAATTGATATGGCGACTCCATAGCAGCTTAAATGCATATTGGGTTCAAGATCTTCTTATGGTGATTTCTTTCACAGAGTTACAACAAAACCTTGCAAATGGCAAAAAAAAAGATTGACTAATATTTTTACTAAATCCATGAAATCTCAATATTACCATACTATTTATAAATCTACTATATAAAAACAGAAATATTTAAAAGTCATAATTAACACCCTTCCCAATCCCTCTACACCTAAAATCTTTGAGAAAAAGATGACGTATTATCTAAATATAATATATAAAAGATTTGAAGCCATTTTGAACTTTCCTAAAAGTCTAAAGAGGAAAATGCCATCCAAATTCGGATTGCCCAATCCTGATAGAACGGAACGGGCAATGCTAATCTCCTCGAGACAAAGAGAGAATCGAGAAGCATTAAAACTTTTTGGCTGCCGTTCATTGCCGCATTTCCTAACGTAAACTATATGAAATAAAAGTTAATTGGAAGTTATATTATAAAAATTGGAATCCGGCATAATTTCCTCCAAAACTTTCATAACAAAATTTTAGCTAAAAAGACGTCAAGACGTTGGAGTCACTATTTAATCTAAAGCAATCGGCATTATTTTCCAAAATCGTTCACATTTTAGTAGTATCTTCGGATAATTGCCCATTTTTTCCTCATTGGATTCCCAAAATTTCCAAACAGCAAAATTCACGATTAACGCATAAAACATCTCCATATATTTGATTAGCTAGAATTATAACAGAACTAATATTTGCACATATCTATAACGGTATGTAACACTAAATATATCAACGATTCACTTTCACGACTAACGACAGATAAATGCCCATCAAAACGAATCATTCCGAATCACTCTCTGTTTCATCGGACTCTTCTGAACTGGAAACGGGCTCGCACTTAATAAACTCTATCTCAACTCTCGCTTTTCGCGGACGCCCTCTCCTTTTAGGCGGTGCATCTTTATCTTCCTTTTTACCCATAACAGTTTTGACCATCTCTGATATTCTTTTCAAATGCTGTTGCTCGTGTCTTTGGATATGATTAAGCAAATATTTTTTAATCTTAAACTTCTTCCCACATTGATCGCATTCATGAGCGTAATCAGTTTCATCAATCTCCAAATGGACCGCGTTTTTATGACGCCTTAAATAATGGGGATGAGCAAATTCCTTATCACATTTCTCACATCGCAGTTTCGGTCTCGTTGGATGAACAATCTTTTTATGCTTCTTCAGACGTACAGCAGAATGGAAAAATTTGTCGCAAAGATCACAACGTACTTTAGAATCTAAAGAAGAATGAACCTGCATATGCTCTTTCAGATACTGATCATTTTTAAACTCTTTCTGACATTCAGGACACTGCACTTTAGATTCAAGAGGTGGATGTATATTCAAAACGTGTCTTTTCATATGATGACGAGACTTGAATGTTTGATCGCAAAACACGCAAGGATGCCTCGGCACAGGCGTATGTTGCAATTGCAAATGCCTGTTCAGATTCAGCATATTTTTATACAATTTCTGACAAATGTGACAACGGAATTTCTCTTTGTCTTCCATGTGACAAGCTTCGATATGATACTTCAACTTATATGGCACGGAAAACTTCTTATCGCATTTCTCACATTTCAGTTCCGGCAGAGAACTGGGATGAATACGTCTAAGATGCATATGCAAGGCTCTTCTAGTCCTAAACTCTTGGAAGCAGAACTGACAGTAGCATTTTTCCAAATCAGAATAATGTTTATTCATTCTATGCATATATAAATAATGCTTATTCTTGAATGTTTTATCACAAATATCGCATATTACCGCCGATTCCTCGGACGAATGCACTCTTGTTGTATGAAGGTATAAGTTTTGGTAGTTTTTAAACTCTTTATTGCATTTTTGACACACATATTGTTTAATTGTCTTCGGAAACATGACCGGCTTCCAAGTTGCGAGTACCGATTGGTACATTTCACGTTGCTCATCGGTAAGGACTTCACTATTGACACTAATATATTTCATAGCTGGCTTGGGCGGTTTTTCTTCCTTCGGTTCCTCCTCCATTTTGACCTGAAAATAAAGATTAATTTCTATATTAATGATATATAAGTAAGATCATGTAATCACCTGCAGGGCTCCAACATCCTTACAATGGAAACGATAATGATCTACTTGGTATTGTTGGTCAAAATCCTTTCCATGCCTTTGCTGGAGTGGAGCTGTTATAGGGTTTCTTATCGAGTTCTTCTTTTGCATATATATTAACTACATATCTCTTAGTCGCCTTTTATGTCATACATCTCATTATCATTCATTTCAGGTCATATATGTCCCACTGTTGGGCTCGAGCCTCCTTCGTAATGGGAGGCAAATTGACCTACTATACCACGTTGGTCAGACGTGTGTATGTATATAGTTTTATTTCGAGTTTTCTATCTCTTGATAGACGTTATATACATTTTATATACCTTAGTATTCTCTTACGATCACTCACGGGTAAGATAGGGGGATTACAATTCACCACCTTCTATCTTACCCGTGGGTGATCGTACGAGACGACCAAGGGATATAAAACGCATATAACATCTATGCCAGAGAAGATAAACTTGAAACGAAATACCAAATATATACCCTATACCAAAACAGTCTTACCAGCGCCCAACAGTGGGACGAGTATGAGCCGAGATGTTGATGAAGATGACGGTATCTGTATGGGACTTGTTACAATAGGTTTTTTTTAAGCCGAATCGAAAACCTAAACGTAAATATCTTCAAATAGGAATAATACGATAATATCGTGCTGTGTAGTAGCGGCTACGAATACCACCAACCCTTACTTTGCTCGTGGATGTTGTAAAAGACGACTAAGAGCCTTATAACGACCTGGGCCAACTCCATCTGATGCCGTTTGATCAACAATTACATTCCCAAGTAGTGTTGACGACTAATGAAAGAAGGGTACATATTGCATCGACGAGTAAATGGGATAAGAGTAGGAGAATGATGAGGAATAAAATGATAATAACCCACATTTTGCTTTTGACAATAGGGAATAAGCATATCATTTAATTTACTTAATATATTTTGCAATGAATCTTTATTTCTGAGATTAATATAACTTTTAATACCTTTTTTTTGGCAGGCTATTGTCTAGAATCTAGATAGGCACAAGGGCGGCGCATGGTCCCATAACCCACCGCATTTCCTCCCCATTACCATTAGGCCAGCCACTGGTACCGCTTCCTTGACATCCGTGACCAGCCCGGCTGATTAATATACCTAAACAATTATCTTCTTAATTCATCATCTCAGCTCATATGTCCCACAGTTGGGCTCGAACCTCCACACTGGGAGGGAAACTGACCTACTATACCACGCTGGTCAGACGTATTGGTACAGGTTTTTGTTTAGAGTTTTCCTTCTCTTGCATAGATGCTGTATGCGTTTTATGTCCCTTAGTCTTCTCTTACGATCACCCACGGGTAGATAGAGGTGGTGAATTGTATTCTTAATCCGCCACCACACGGAAAATCTTCTTAATTAGTCTTTAGTAATTAAAATATGCAAAATGAGGGCGGGAAATTTGAAATTAATAAAACGTATTCTATTGGTCGAAACAAAACGTGACGTCATATGCCACGTTCTTTCGTCGAGTTTCATTAGCTAGTGCCAGTTTAATTTTTAGTTTAGTTTAGTTTTCGCATCTGTTAGAAAGAGAAAAATAATTTATTGTGTGTTCTTAGTGTTTTTGCACTTAGGTATAGGGCCTTAATACATATAAAAAGGGGATTTTTAGTTTCCATAGTCTGAAAATAATACATACATATCATCACGCCATATCCCTTGCAGGGTAGGCAGAGAGAACAGTGCCAGAGAACTCTATCTTTGCATACTTCACTCGCTTCCTCAACATTCATAATTCTCTTCATACACGCTCGCCGGTTTCGGAGACTCTTGACTCCACCTTCCTTCAGTACATGACCGATCTGGTCTAGGTAGGTTAGTCTCGGTCTCCCTCGGTACCTACATCCTTCCACTTTCGCATTGTATATCTTCTTAACCAGACGTTCGTTCTGCATTCTTTCCACATGTCCGAACCATCGGAGCATTCCCTTTCGCATCTTTACACCAATACTCTCTTTCATACCTACTCGCTCTCTTACGTCGTCGTTACGAATGCGGTCGGTCAGCCTAACTCCACAGATTTTCCGCAGAGATCGCATTTCGACCGCATTAATTTTACTTTCATACTCTTTTCTGCATACCCAACTCTCACTTCCATACAGTAATGTTGGGACAAGCACTGCGTTATGTATTGCTACACGTGCCTTCTGGCGGAGGTGGTGGCTGCCGAGAAGTTGCCCCAACGCTCCATTCACTCTATTTCCCGCATTCACTCTTCGCTCTATATCAGTGGTGTACCTTCCATCTCGGCTAAATCCACATCCAAGATATACAAATTCATCCACTTGCTCTAGTACATCATTACCTATTGTTACTCTTACATCTGTTCTGGCTTCATTTCTTTCAAAGACCATTATTTTGGTTTTGCTCACATTCACGCGTAGACCCCTTTTCTTAAAATCTTCTGTCATTGTGTCGACTAGGCTCTGCAGCCCAGTCGCTGACTGTGCCAGCAGGACTGCATCATCTGCATAAAGTAGAGCAGTGACCACTGAGTCGCCCATCTGGACTCTCACATTCATATCGTTCAACCTTTGGAGACATTTATCCAGATATATGATAAACAGCCTGGCTGACAGAAAGCACCCCTGCTTAACGCCGATATTGACGTCAAACCATCCAAGCAATGAATACTAACAGCCAATATATTGTTAACAGGAGTTATAAGATTCGACTCAAAACTTAGCATAGATTTCAATAAACTCCATCTATCTTCGTGCCAGTCAACCATTACATATCCAAGGTATTTTGAGAGATGTTAGGCAGGTGGCTGATCATAGAAACTTTTACAATAAATACAATGGACGAAGAGGTCATGTTATAATAATCCTAAAGAATTGGGAATAACTGGATGACCGAGCTTTGCTTGATATTTTCTTTTTAGTGTGTTTTGGAAGATATATTTAATAAATAAAAAAAAAAAAAGCATCAAACTAAGGATCTAAACTAGCGATGTCCGGATTAGGCTGTTCAATTTTTCAACTGAGCTATGTCTATTCTTAATGACAGCGTCAAAATTTATTTGCCTTCATATTATAATAGTTTTCAGTCAATGAAAAATTATATTATTTCATTGCCTGAAAATACTGATGAAACAATATTTCCTATAAATGAAACCTACTTAGATAGATTAATCGCCCCCTAGGCACCCCCTATATGCTAAATTTTATTAAAATCGTTGGAGCTGTTTCCAAGATTATAATCTTAATCTTATATATACACAAGAAAGAATTAAGATTATATATACACAAGAATTATTCATTTAAAGCTATTAGATAGATAGCTATTAGATAGACAGATAAAACGATAGATAAGATAAGGAGGATGAGTAAATAAATTATACAACATATCTTAAAATATGAATAAAAATGGTAAATCTAACCTGCAAATAAGATACAATGTTTCTAAAAATTATTATAATATTAATTAATAGACATTAAATAATTGTTTAGTTGTATTTATTTATGGTAGGAGTTTTGGCGGGAATATGGAAATGTCATGTCACACTCTTGTATTATTTTCATTTCTTTAGTGTTTTGTAGTGTTATATTAAACTAGCTTCTGCCCGCAGCTTCACCCGCATAAAAGGTTACTTTCCTAAAGTTTTCCATCCCCTATTTTTATTTTATCCCTTAAGGGTAATTTTTTTACAAAATTTTAATGTCATAGTTATTTATATCTAGTCAATAGCCTAAAAACAAGTTTCGAGATTCTGGCTTTAAAAGTGACGATACTTCCTTACAACTTTTTATTCCCCTTTACAACCCCTTTTTTGCATTAAAAAGTAGTCTATCTCCTTTGTCAGGCTCTAGACCATCTGTGTACCAAATTTAATTTAGGTCGGTTCAGTAGTTTTGGCGTGAAAGAGCGACAGACAGATAGACAGATTTATAAAATTAGTAAGGATAATTTTGTTGGTATTTTATGGAATATGGTACAGTTAAAGTGCTGAAGTGTAGTGAATATGGTATAATAATTGGTTTACATGTAATTTTATATTTTGCCAAAATTCCTAAAAAAGCCATTGATTTGGTTATCAGCACCCGTTTAATGGTAACGACTTGACTTACTGACGAACAATGACTATTAAGACTACACAATATGAAGAAGTAATATATGAAAAAACTATTAAATAAGACTTGGCTGTAGAGGCCTTGATGTGTCCCTTTGCCTGTCCAAATGAACAAACAAAACAAAAAAAAAATGTTTATGGTAGGCAGAAAAAATACATATTCAGATGTTTTGCCACAAATGTGAAAATATTTCATTAGTTCTCAAATTTTATTTGATATTTTAGTATTTTATTGTGTTATTTCCAATAATTTTGCTAGCATTTTATGTACCTAATACAATATAGAGAAAATGCTAAAGTTTAATAGTGCTAAGCATATGAAATAACAATGGTTTAGGTGAATTTTCATGTTCTGCTAAAATTTGCAAAAAAAATGTTAATTTAGTTGTAATGCTAAAAATTTAACTTATTGGTGGACAGTGAATAAGAAAAGTGTAATATATAAGACTTGTTGACTATTTGATTTAACTGATGGCTCCATAAATTGAATAAAAAAAAAATGCAATTACAGAATTAAAATATGTAAAAAAGCACTTACTTAATTTCTTTTTTGTATAAATATATTTATTGTAAATATATTTATATCACATTAAAGCAATTAAATCATATAATAATTTTGACAATTATCATTTGCCCGCCTAATTATTTTATACTATTTATCTTTTTAAAACTACATAATAAACAGTATGCACAATGATAACAATACCATTCTGCCAAGTAATTAGCATTAATTTAAAAATGTAAATGCTACAAGGAGTATAATTATGTTTATTATTTTATTGTGAACGGTACTGTTAGGTATAATAAATTTGCTTTTACAATAACCAGTTTTAAATATGGCTTATAAATGCAAAATATTTAAGGAAACGTGGCTTAAAAATGTATAATATGTGTATTTTACTTACTTTTTAATTGGTAACGATGTTTAATCCATGCAACAACACGTCACTAGTTTTATTGGAGTGTTCGTTCAGCACAAAAGAATTAAAATACCAAAGTCATAAAATGGCTTTCGGCCTACAGTCATTCGACACAACATCACAAATCATCATTGTTTTATAATATACACATACGAATCAAGCGCAAAATTATATTAAAACAGTATATACAATAGTTTCAAAGAGAAATACACCAAAAATTCTTATTATTTGCACAATCAGCGATAAAATAAATGCAGACAGACAGACAGAGATTTTGACATTAGTTTCTTCGTAATGAAACGTCAAAAGGTAAGTTTTGTAATCTGGATTTTAATTCATTCCACGCAATCGTATAACAAAAATAAAATTGATTTTAAAATTTGAAAAATATATATTGTATAACAAAAATATTAAAATTAATTATTTCTAAACTATTAGATAGTGAACATAGTAAATATTTTAATAAGAGAACTTTATTGCTATACTATTGAAAACATTAGCCACTAGATGGCGCGGTTCTAAATAAAACTATTCACTTTCCCACGAATTTATTTGATGCAATTAATTTCTTACGCAGATTTCATAGAATAATAAAGAAATTATCCCCCACATTCATATAACTATCTAGTTATAATTTAAATAATTTCACTGCGAACTTAGCGCTTTCAATCATCCCACGTGCCTAATTTGTCAGACGTGTTTAGTCTTAAAATAGTGACTATAAATAGCGAATCATTCATTAATATTAGTGATTTTTACAAGTGAAAGCATTGAAAATGAGGGAAATAGTGCATTTGCAGGCGGGACAATGCGGCAACCAGATCGGTTCAAAGGCTAGTAATTAAATAAACTATACATTTCTAATTATAATTACGAATATTATAACGTAATCGGAGAAATCTATTTTTGCTTCAAACGTCCTAGATACCAAACTAATGGGTTATAATAAGAAATGATAACACATTCAATTGTATTTATTTTAATGTTTATTTATAGTGATATTTTTAATATAATTATTAAGCGTAAATATAATCAATAGGTATATTAATCGAATTTTTCTCTGTTCTGATTTGAACTGAAGCATTTTTTTTATAAATTAATAAACAGCTGTTTGTTGATTTGCTATAACTTTCATCATCCTCATCTTCGCAGCCTCAAGTGTCCCACTGTTGGGCTCAGACCTCCTCCGTAATTGGAGGGAAATTAACCTACTATACCACGCTGGTCAGACGTGTTGGTATAGGGTTTTGTTTCGATTTTTCCTTCTCTCGCATAGATGTTATATGCGTTTTATATCCCTTAGTCGTCTCGTACGATCACCCACGGATAAGATATGGGGTGGTGAATAGTATTCTTACTCCGTCATCACACGGCAATTTGATTTTTGATTTGCTACAATTTTATTGAAAATAATTCACTAAAAATGCCTCTCTATAGTATCATCATATATAATTATGTACAATTGTGAGAGTTCTGATTCGAGTCCCAGTTCGGACAGTATCATATATATCATGAATAAATTCTCAAAATGTTTGAACTTAATTATCACATGCTATCAACCCTTATATTCTTCTTCATCTTCTTTATCTTCACAGCCCATAAATCATCATCATCACCCTGCTCTTAACCCAATTACTTGGGTTTGACGAAATATGTCATCTTCTTCCATACGATCCTATCGGACGTCATCTCTGCAGTCATCTCCAGACTATTCATGTCTTGGCTCACGCAGTCCATCCATCTTTTCGTTAGTCTTCCTTTACCCCTAAAGCCTTCAACATTTATATCTAAAACTTTTTCATAACATTACTTTTATCCCGCCTCATTACATGTTCATACCATGTCAGCCGTTCACTCCTTAATTTTTCCGTCCCTGGCGGATAAAAATATCAGATCAAAGTATAAGGATCTGAAAACCATTGGCATATCTAGGATTATTTTACAAGGCGAGCTCCTATATAAAAAAAAACTATGAAAAGATCTTTTGGCGGGAATATAAAAACGTCATATAGTGCTCTTGTATTATATTCGATATCTTAGTGTTTTAACGTGTTATATTAGATAATTTTGATTGAATTTTATGTAATGTGATGCGACGGAAGTGCTGGGATGTAGTGAATATGATATAAAATGCTTTACAACATAAAAATTCTCAAAAGATACCATTAACAGTGTGGCCAAAGCAAAGTTGATGGCGACGATTTGACTTAATAACTAAGTAGTATATTACGCGCCCAAAGTCACTGGCATTAGCTAGTTAATAAATCGTCATCATCTCAGCTCATATATGTCCCAGCTCGAGCCCTCTCCGTAATGAGAGGGAAATTGACCTACTATACCACGTTGGTCAGACTTGTTGGCATAGGGTTTTGTTTAGAGTTTTCCATCTCTTGCATAGATGTTATATGTGTTTTATATCCCTTAGTCGTCTCTTACGATCAACCATAGGTAAGATAAGGGGTAGTGAATTGTATTCTTACTCAGTAATCATACGGAAAAGTTAACTCGACTAACAACAAGAGACTAAAGACTATGAAAATTATAACTGAACACTGGTAACAATGGCTTGTATAAGTAGCTGATTGCCAATACATAAAGAAGTAGAGAAAGAACTATGACAGATCGGCAGGTGTCGGTTTCTTCTTCGTCTCCTCTTATTCTTATTAACAATCAGTTGTTAATAAGAATAAGACAAACAAAAAAGTAACAATTGTTGCCAGTATCGAGTTATAATTATTTTCATGTCTTTAGTTTCTTTATATTATTGTACGTAAGTCAAATCGTCACCATCAATAGTGCTATGGCGACACTGTTGATGGTATCTTCTGAGAATATTGGTGGAAAACGAAAACATTGTAAAGCACTTTTATATGATACTAGCTTCTGCCCGCGGCTTCGCCCGCGTAAAAGGTTACTTTCCTAAAGTTTTTCATCCCCTATTTTTGTTTTACCCCTTAAGGGTAGATTTTTACATGTTAATGTCATATTTATTTATATCTAATCAATAGCCTAAAAATAAGTTTCAAGCTTCTGGCTTTAAAAATGACGATAGTTCCTTACAACTTTTCATCCCCCTTTACAACCCTTTTTTTTTTATTAAAAAGTAGCCTATGTCCTTTATCAGGCTCTAGACTATCTGTGTACCATATTGCATTTAGATCGGTTCAGTAGTTTTGGCGTGAAAGAGCGACAGACAGACAGAGTTACTTTCGCATTTATAATATTAGTAAAGATTAGGTAATATTTAATTATTTAATGTAACATTTATGTTAGACAGCTACATAGACGCGCACACACAAATGAATAGACAATAGCGGCGTAGTATCACGGCATGACCACATTTGCCTTAGTACCCACCCAATCTCTCATTTCCAGTAGTCGAGACAATTTTACTGCCAAGGCGCGCAAAAGATGTTTCATATCACGAACTTTCAATACCTATCTATTATATACAGGTATAGTATGTTATTTACAAATCAATAGTGCTGTCAAAAATACAACAATCATCAACGATGACTGCTCTCACGTCTTTACTTGTGTTCGGGTCGCACAATCGGCGATCTTCTTTTTTGCTATATTTCTGTAGTGCGCCCGGTTGCTGCCTGACCACAGCGCTGCACACTCTTATTGTCCTAACTTTTGAAATACTGTACCAAACGACACACGGTAAAAGGCAAAAAGTATGTACTTTAAATATCGAAAGCAATAAAAGCATTTGTTTGCATAAGAATCAATTCGTTATTATAAAATGTGCATCGGCAATAAATACCAAATTATTTTGAATTTTTAATTCACTATTTTAACGATAAATGCTTACATATTAAAAATAGATATATGCTGTCGCGAACTTTTTTGTAGAACTATTTAAGAGGTACATTTCCACAATACATAACATTCGTCTGAGTTTCAAGATTTTTGCAGCGTATGCAAAAATAGCTCGCAGATGGGCGTTTTTTTCCGTGTTAAGCAATTTTTATCGTAATATTTTAGCCTATTTACAAAATATCTCTATAAATTATAGCCTATGTGTTATTCTGATGTGTAAGCCATATTACTATAAAGTTTCATCAAAATCCAATCGCTAGTTTTTGCGTGAAAGAGCAACAAAGATGTTCACATCCATACATTATTACAAACTTTCGCGTTTATAATATTAGTAGGATTCACTACGACCTATCACTTCCTCCGCATTACATTACATAAAATGCCATCAAAATTATCTAATATAACACGTTAAAACACTAAGATATCGAATATAATACAAGAGCACCACATGACGTTTCAGATTCCCGCCAATAGTCTCTTTTTTTGTTTATATTTCGTGTCTATTCTCGTATTTTTTTTTTGAAGTTATACTTCTTTTGTCGCGTTAGGGGAAAATGACGAGAGTAAATTTTTACGATGCGCGCGCACACCGTCACGAAAAACCGATACCCTGAAGTTAGCTATAGTCAACATTTTAGTTTTTTAACTAGATAATGCGTTATAATAAAACTTTCAATGTATTAAATACCTTTTTTTTCTATTGTTAGTGTCGTTTTTTCTACAAATGTAGAATAAGAGGAAAGATAAAATTTTTGAAAGGATTTTTATCTTGTTACGCCAAAGAAGTATAGCTTCTAACGCGTGTAGATAAGTACACACACCCCCCATTTTTTTTAATTTCAATCTGTATATATATATCTACCATGTATATTTACTGGCTGTCTATCGCTAAATATATTTGTTCTTTATCTATATTTTCATACATACATACATATCATCACGCCATATCCCTTGCAGGGTAGGCAGAGAGAACAGAGTGCCAGAGAACTCTATCTTTGCATACTTCACTCGCTTCCTCAACATTCATAATTCTCTTCATACACGCTCGCCGGTTTCGGAGACTCTTGACTCCACCTTCTTTCAGTACATGACCGATCTGGTCTAGGTAGCTTAGTCTCGGTCTCCCTCGGTACCTTCCACACAACCTCTTACATTCCACGTGCCCACCCGGCACTCTGCTCTCCTCGACTCGCCTGACTGGGCAAGGCGTGATGGGTGGCGGCCCCCATCGCCGCAACTGCCGAAGTTCGTACGTCCGGGGGCGGTTCGGTACGCGTCGCCTCCGGGGGACGCCCTAACCCGCATTGCGGTACGCATTTCGATTTTATATTTTCATTCTTTTAAATAATATTAAATAATTATAACAGATGTAAGAGTAACAATAGGTAATGATATACTAGAGCAAGTGGATGAATTTGTATATCTTGGACGTGGAGCCGAGGTGGACGGTACACCACTGATATAGAGCGAAGAGTGATGCGGGAAATAGAGTGAACGGAGCGTTGGGGCAACTTCTCGGCAGCCACCACCTCAGCCAAAGGCACGTGTAGCAATACATAACGCAGTGCTTGTCCCAACATTACTGTATGGAAGCGAGAGTTGGGTATGCAGAAAAGAGTATGAAAGTAAAATTAATGCGGTCGAAATGCGATCTCTGCGGAAAATCTGTGGAGTTAGGCTGACCGACCGCATTCGTAACGACGACGTAAGAGAGCGAGTAGGTATGAAAGAGAGTATTGGTGTAAAGATGCGAAAGGGAATGCTCCGATGTTTCGGACTTGTGGAAAGAATGCCGAACGAACGTCTGGTTAAGAAGATATACAATGCGAAAGTGGAAGGATGTAGGTACCGAGGGCGACCGAGACTAACCTACCTAGACCAGATCGGTCGTGTGCTGAAGGAAGGTGGAGTCAAGAGTCTCCGAAACCGGCGAGCGTGTATGAAGAGAATTATGAATGTTGAGGAAGCGAGTGAAGTATGCAGAGATAGAGTTCTCTGGCACTCTGTTCTCTCTGCCTACCCTGCAAGGGATATGGCGTGATGATATGTATGTATGTAAATAATATTAAATCACAAGTTATTACGCGGCAAATATAATTAATAATTAAATAATATTACGTCAAGTATGTTAATGTATTCTTTAAAATTTCTTCAAGCAATTTGATGAGTAATAAAAATATAATTATGATTTAAGACATATAATATATATTAAATAATAAATATCGCCTTTCGGACTGGTAAGGGGCCATCCATTAATCACGTGAGGTTTGAAAGGCTTGACGGTTGACAAAGATTACTAAATATTACAAGGGCGGGTGTAGTGGCCACACACGGTCCGCTCGCACGGCGAAGAGAGGTGCTTGCAGGGTGGGTCTATAGGGTCGCGCGCCGCCTCTTCCATCGCCCCGGACCGATTTGGCGCCGCGCGATCACCTCCATAGTCCAGCGCAAAAAAAAGGGGGAGTGTAATAATATATCACGTGTATTTCTTTTTTCGTCAAACGCAATTATACTTTGCGTAAAAGGAAAAAAAACCGAGAATATAATGAGGTGTGGGCTAATACTTTGTAGGTACTATAAATTCACGTGATATTGGTGGGGGAAGGAGGTTATAGTCTTAAACCTTACCACGTATCATCTCGGGGGTTAAAAATGTTAAAAATAGATCACGTAATTAATGGACGGCCCTTAAGAGAATTGTCTAGGCCCCTGAGTCTACGCTCATAAATCTCTTGTGTAAACATTATCCGGTAGATGGCGTACGTCTCCTATAAATACATAATATAATACAAGCCGGAAATTTATTGTTCCACAGCTCACATTTGTCTAACTGGTGGAACGGATTTCAAATAGGTGTAGGTTCGAGACCCACTGACGTATGACAATAATATTTCGCTCGTAAACAAGTTTTTATAAATAATCTTGCATGTTCGTCATCATCATCATCATCTCAGCCCATAAATGTCCCACTGTTGGGCTCGGGCCTCCTCCATAATGAGGGAAATTGACTTAATATACCGCGCTGGTCAGACGTGTTGGTATAGGATTTTGTTTAGTTTTCATTCTCTTGCATAGATGTTATATGCGTTTTATATCCCTTAGTCGTCTCGTACGATCACCCACGGGTAAGATATGGGGTGGTGAATTGTATTCTTACTCCATCACCACACGGAAAAAGGTAAAAATGATTATCTTTATCTATTACTAAAAAATAGTGCACTAATTATAAGTATATTTTAAACAATACAATATTACTATTTATGCAAATAAATACATTAAATAATCCATTTAATGTACATTAAAATCACTTTTTACATTATATCATTAAAAAAATAAATATTTTAGAAGTTATTAAGAGATTTAAAATACGGAGACAGAACGACTGAATAACGATGCTAAGGCAGATCGCTAGTCCGAAATAATTTGAGTTCCTTATCCGTGTGGTGACGTGGTAAGAATACAATTCACCACCCCATATCTTACCCGTGGGTGATCGTACGAGACGACTAAGGGATATAAAACGCATATAACATCTATGCAAGAGAAGGAAAACTCGAAACAGAACCCTATACCAACACGTCTGACCAGCGCGGTATAGTAGGTTAATTTCCCTTCCATTACGGAGAAGGCCCGAGCCCAACAGTGGGACATTTATGGGCAGTGAGGATGATGATGAAGTATTTTTCTTATTAAAGAAATTATTTTTCGTTTAGTTTTGGGAGATAATATCCGACGAGCATGGCATCGACCAGACTGGTATATATCGTGGCGATAGCGATTTACAATTGGAGAGGATACAAGTATATTACAACGAAGCGGCCGATGGTAAGTGATATTTGTATTAATTTTTAACTCGACTTCAAAAAAGAAATTCTCCATTTGTCTGTATGTTGTTTTTATCTGTGTGGTGATGAAGTAAGTATACAATTCAACACTCATCTTACCCGTGGGTGATCGTAAGAGACGACTAAGAGATATAAAATGCATATAACATCTATGCAAGAGATGGAAAACTCTAAACAAAACCCTATACCAACACGTCTGACCAGCGTGGTATAGTAGGTCAATTTCCCTCTGATTATGGAGGAGGATCGAGTGGGACGGGCGGGGTTTGTCCAAACCATAGCCTGCCAAAAAAATATATGAAAGATTTCACTGTCAATCCGCTCTAAAGCTGAGGAGAAGTAGATTTAGAGGAAACCCTCTTCAGGTACTGCTTTACTGAGTAGAAACTACCCATAAGTTTGAAATATTATGTGCTTTATGAGGCGTTTAATTTAGATTTGACAAGCAGTTATTATTATTGTAAGTGATAACTTCTTATGTGAGGGTAAACCGCTTCGTTACGTAACGCGTAACGGCGTCTGTCTATCCGCTTTATAGGATTAAATAATGATACTAATAATGTACATACACCAAACTCTAATGTGTGTATATATATATATATATATATATATATATATATATATATATATATATATATATATATATATATATATATATATATATATACATAAAATTTAAGTAATAATCTTCGGAGGGCTTGAAAGAATAAAGGTTGAAAGGTTGCAAGAAGAGTGTGTAAGAGAAAAGTATGCAGAGGGTGTCCGAGAACGGCTGACGTTGGCAAGCCAGCTGCAATCTGACATTGAAGAATGCTGGAGAATATTGAAAGAGAGTATGGTAGATACAGCGAAAGAAGTATGTGGAAGTTCAAAGAAGCATAGAAAAACAAATGGTGATGCATGGTGGGATGCGGAAATTGCAGCTTCCGTAGAGCAAAAGAAGAAAGCGTGGCTGGACTATGTCTCTTCTTAGAATCTGAATGACAGTATGACTGAACAGAAGAAAGAAATATATCGGCAATGTAAGAATGACACCAAGGCCTTAGTGAAAGAGAAACGTGATAGAGCAAATATGAGTGCAGAAGAGAGGCTGACTAAACACTTCGAGGGTAACACCAAACTCTTTTGGAGGGAGGTGAAGAAGTCTCGGGGTGGTTGGTCAGCCTTCAGAATGAATAAAATAAGGTCTAAAGGTGGAGACATTCTTACACAAACACAAGACGTGTTAAGCCGATGGAGTGAATATTTTGGCGATATGTATGCGGATACTCGAGTTGGCGCTGGTGTCGCATGTGATTTAGTAGATCAACATTCGGCACCGGCGTCCTCCGATGGCATCAGTATGGATGAAGTTGAATGGGCGATAAGAAGTTTGAAAAATGGTAAGGCAGCGGGCATTGATATGGTGTCTGCCGAGATGATCAAGCTTGGTGGATCCTGTGTCTGGGAGGCGTTCCTGTTGCTCTTCAATTTATGTTGGAGCTTGGGAATGGTTCCCGGGGACTGGAATAGCGCAGTCATCGTGCCTTTGTTTAAAAACAAGGGTTCACGTTATGACTGCGCAAATTACAGAGCCATAAGCTTGACCAGTTTGGCAGCAAAAGTGTACGGTAAAATTATTGAAAGGAGAATGAGGATGGTGTCCGATGGTTTGGTGTGTGAGACACAAGGAGGTTTCAGGAGTGGAAGGGGATGCATGGATCAAGTGTTCTCTCTGCGCAACATTGTGGAGAAGCATCTGGCTCTAGGTCAGAGGGTTTTCTGCAGTTTTGTGGATCTGGAGAGAGCATTTGACACGGTTGTACGAAAGGAACTTTGGGACATTTTACCGGAGTATGGTATTAACGGTAAACTGCTACAGGCTGTGCAGTCCAGTTACATGGGCTGTAGAGCCTGTGTGCGGCTGGATGATGGAATGTCGCCTTGGTTTGATGTCAATATCGGCGTTAAGCAGGGGTGCGTTCTGTCAGCCAGGCTGTTTATCATACATCTGGATAAATGTCTCCAAAGGTTGAACGATATGAATGTGGGAGTCCAGATGGACGACTCAGTGGTCACTGCTCTGCTCTATGCAGATGATGCAGTTCTGCTGGCACAGTCAGCGACTGACTTGCATACCCTAGTCGACACAATGACAGAAGATTGTAAGAAAAGGGGTCTACGCGTGAATGTCAGCAAAACCAAAATAATGGTCTTTGAAAGAGACGAAGCCGGAACAGATGTAAGAGTAACAATAGGTAATGATGTACTAGAGCAAGTGGATGAATTTGTATATCTTGGATGTGGTTTCAGCCGAGATGGGAGGTACACCACTGATATAGAGCGAAGAGTGAATGCGGGAAATAGAGTGAACGGAGCGTTGGGACAACTTCTCGGTAGCCACCACCTCAGCCAGAAGGCACGTGTAGCAATACATAACGCTGTACTTGTCCCAACATTACTATATGGAAGCGAGAGTTGGGTATGCAGAAAAGAGCATGAAAGCAAAATTAATGCGGTCGAAATGCGATCTCTACGGAAAATCTGTGGAGTTAGGCTGACCGACCGCATTCGCAACGTCGACGTAAGAGAGCGAATAGGTATGAAAGAGAGTATTGGTGTAAAGATGCGAAAGGGAATGCTCCGATGGTTCGGACATGTGGAAAGAATGCCGAACGAACGTCTGGTTAAGAAGATATACAATGCGAAAGTGGAAGGATGTAGGTACCGGGGGAGACCGAGACTCACTTACCTAGACCAGATTGGTCACGTGCTGAAAGAAGGTGGAGTCAAGAGTCTCCGAAACCGGCGAGCGTGTATGAAGAGAATTATGAATGTTGAAGAAGCGAGTGAAGTATGCAAGGATAGAGTTCTCTGATCTTATCTTCTCTGATGATATGTATGTGTATGTATGTTAAGTAGTAACCTAAGCTTTTCTCAAGTTAAACAATATCAATATTAAATAGGTCAACTTAGATTCGTTTAAGTTATCAATTCTGTCGGACGTTCCCGAGACCGACACGTCTTTAGATTTGAACAGTGTAAATTCTGTCAACTAATCCTTACTAATATATATAAATGCGAAAGTAACTCTGTCTGTCTGTCGCTCATTCACGTCAAAACTACTGCACCGATCTAAATGAAATTTGGTACACAGATAGTCTAGAGCCTGATAAAGGACATAGGCTACTTTTTAATGCAAAAAAAAGGATTGTCAGGAATTATCGTCATTTTTAAAGCCAGGCGCTTGAAACTTATTTTTAGGCTATTGATTAGATATAAATAAATATGACGTTAAAATTTCGTCAACTTCAACGGCCAACTTGAACCTGTTACTTTCGTGTTACAGTTTTGCGCGTGCATATTAAAATTTCACTCATAATTTTTTCATAACGCGCCTAAAGAAGTATAACTCCAAAATTTTTTGTACAGGTAAACGGTTCGTACCTCGAGCTGTACTGGTAGACCTGGAGCCTGGAACTATGGATGCCATAAGATCTTCTACATACGGACAACTGTTCCGTCCAGATAACTACGTGTTTGGACAGAGCGGAGCAGGTAAAATCATCATCATTTCTACTCTTAATATTACAAATCTGGACTCGAAACTTTTTTTTTAAGGCCACCACTTTTTTCCCCTCCTTGCGGTGGACTATGGATGTGGTCGCGCTCCGCCAAATCGGTCCGCGGCGATGGAAGAGGCGGTGCACAACCCCATAGCCCCACTCTGCAAGGACTTCTCTCTTCGCCGTGCGAGCGAGCCACCGGTACCCGATCTTTGTCTTCGGTGGAAAAGGGCACCACTCTGCACAAAGGAAATAATTAATAATTAATGTATTGCGGGGGGGGGACTATACAAATATTTCATTAATAGACACAAAATACATTCAGATTCAGAACAATAAAATTTGTCGATCGTACAAGTATTATCCTGTATGACAATCGAACCCACGATACTTCGCATAGTAGGTTGATATTTTAAATACTACTCTAACTGTACTTAATCTGTGACATATGAATACATTCAATTTGCTGCTCGTATTATTTTGTCCTCTTTATGGGAGATGTGTGCCATATCATCTGATTTGTGAAGAAAATTGTAACTCGATTGTTGCAACAATAGCCTCGTAGCTGATTCATCATCATCACAGCCCATATATGTCCCACTGTTGCGCTCGAGCCTCCTCCATAAAGGGAGGGAAATTGACTTACTATACCGCGCTGGTCAGACGTGTTGGTATAGGGTTTTGTTTAGAGTTTTCCATCTCTCGCATAGATGTTATATGCGTTTTATATCCCTTAGTTGTCTCTTACGATCACCCACGGGTAAGATAGGGTGGTGAATTGTATTCTTTCTTCGTTACCATACGGATAATAAATGACAGTAGCTGATTGCTAATACAAAAATATAAGAAAACTAAGTATCAAATATTTCTCGAGAATTTTTAACTAATTTTATTAATTTTTTTTATTTATTAGGTAACAATTGGGCTAAAGGGCACTATACAGAAGGCGCCGAGTTGGTTGAATCTGTGATGGACGTGGTGAGAAAGGAAGCGGAACCCTGCGATTGCTTGCAAGGTAATACTACATATCATCATTCTCCTACTCTTATTCTAATTACTTGGGGTCGATACAATATGTACTCTTCATTCATAGTACATATTGTAAAAGTTATTGGCAATGGTTTTATGACCGGCCGCCTGCCAGACGTCAACCTTGCTTGGGAAAGTAATTGTTGACCAAATGGCATCAAATGGAGTTGGCCCAGGTCGTCGTCTTTTACGACATGCACGAGTAAAGTAAGGGTTGGTAGTATTCGTAGCCGCTACCACACAGCTAAGCAAGTAATCTACATATGTACTCAAATAAAGCGAAAGTTACAAACCCCTTTTGAAGAATATTAATGTTAGATTTTTTATGTGATAATCTCTTATCAATCGATGAACGTTGGCTGTGAAAAAGTGTCACATTTCACCTGAGACGAGCGTGCAAGCGAGAGCGTGGAACAAACGATAAAGAGGCACGATCGACATTAGCGTTTTTGCATTTTAGGAATTTATACATTTACAGCTCATATATGTCCCACTGTTGAACTCGAGCCTCCTCCATAATGGAAAAGAAATAGGTCTACTATAACGCACTGGTAAGGCGTGTTAGTATACGGTTTTCTTTTGAATTTTCCTTCTCTTGCATAGATGCTATATGCGTTAGGTTAGTATAGGCGTGAGATAGGGGGTGGTGAATTGTATTCTTACGCCGTCACCACACGGAAAGAACTTAACGTAAACTAATTTGTCAGCTGTTTATAAAGTGAAGTGGAAACTTAATGTGGTTTCCATTATTTATATACGTTCAATTCATAAAAGTATGCAATTTTCCATTAATGTTTTTTTATGACATTATCACATAAAAATATCGTTCGTAAACCGACTTTACAAATAACCTACTGTTTTCTTTTTGGAGTTTACTCCTTAAGAATCGATTTTCATATAAGGCGCCCGGTAGGAGAAAAATTTGAGGAGTAAAATCTAGTGATCGAATGACCTCGTTACGATTTTGGTGCGCAACCTATTCTGCGCACCTTTCACTTTCTGACGTGAGATAATACTTCACTAAACAGATTTAATAAATGTAAATAAAAATATATACATATATATTTTTTGTAGTCAAATGAGCTTTTTTGTGCCTGTTTTGATAATCGCACTTAAGGAGTAAACTCCAGTCGTGCGTCGGAGCTGACACACACACATTTTTTTTCTTTTTTTTTTCGTGTAGTTATATTATTTGTTAATAAGATATGTCTTCGCTTTAATTATGTGTTGAAAATGGCGATCAATAAGATCCATATAAACTGTGTCATCAGACTTAGATAAGAAAATTAAAAGTACCTAATGCATGCGGCATAATGAAAGGATTTACTCGGTCTGATTACAGGTCAGTGAACTATTTAAATTATTATTATTTACAAACGGTGTTCTATCTTGTTTCATTATTTATGATAAAAAGTTTGTTTGAAAATATTTTTTTTTTGAAATTTCCATGTGAGGACTTTTTAGATAGTTTTAAAATACTCATATACATTAATATTGCCGGTGTTTTCATTTATTGTCGTATTGTCTTATCCACCTTGCATACAGACTAATCTAATATAGGCATGTTAATGTTTTCTTTTGTCAGGTTTCCAGTTGACCCATTCCCTTGGTGGTGGAACGGGTTCAGGACTTGGAACTTTGCTGCTCAGTAAACTGCGTGAGGAATATCCAGATAGAATAGTTAACACGTTCAGCGTAATGCCGTCGCCAAAGGCAAGTTTATTTACGTTTTTATTTAAAATGATGCGAAAAGGAATGCTCCGATGGTTCGGACATGTGGAAAGAATGCCGAACGAACGTCTGGTTAAGAAGATATACAATGCGAAAGTAGAAGGATGTAGGTACCGGGGGAGACCGAGACTAACCTACCTAGACCAGATTGGTCATGTACTGAAGGAAGGTGGAGTCAAGAGTCTCCGAAACCGGCGAGCGTGTATGAAGAGAATTATGTATGTTGAAGAAGCGAATGAAGTATGCAAGGATAGAGTTCTGTGGCACTCTGTCCTCTCTGCCTACCCTGCAAGGGATATTTAAAAAAGAACCTTTTTCTTTCTTTTTTTTGTTCACGCTATGGAAATGCATTTACGCACTATTCTCCGCCAGTGACAGACGAGAAGGGGTGTGTGGGAGTCGCCAGCCAGACTTCTTGAACGAAATACCCACTAAAACCACAACGATCCCTTTCACGCTTTTACGAGGTGCCGGAGTGATCGTCTATTGATATTCTATCCCAGACACTCCAACGCTAGGCCATCTGGCCCCACCCTGGAAGTATGTCCCGCCTGGGGGCCTCAGCGCCACGACCTGTCGGCGGTCATAGGAGCGGACCTGTCATTGTCGACCGTCATCAACAAGATGCTTGACAGCGACAGGTACTGGACGTCGATGGCCTCCTTTTGCGAGGAAGTCATGTCTGCAAAGGAGGCCGCGGAGCGGGAACGCGAAGCACTCGCGTCTGCGAACTCGCTCCGCCGGCGGCGACCAGGGAGAGGGAGGCGCCGCTACGCGCACCTCCTCCCACCGCCTTGACGGCTGACTGGTCGTGGCCAGATGTCTAAGCGTAGGGGTGTCGGGGATAGAATGTCAATAGACGATCTCTCCGGCATCCCGTAAAAGCGCGGAAGGGACCGCTGTTACGTTTTAGTGGGTATTCCGGCCGTCAATCTCATGGCCGGCGAGTACAACACCCCCAGTCTGTCACTGGCGAGGGATGTGCGCAAAACATTTCCTCAGCGATAACAAAAAAAAAAGGCGATGTGGCCACGTCCAGTCGAAAATAAACAAGCACTTTGCATATACTTGAACTTGAATTCGAAGCCGCTACCACACAGCTTATGTGGTATAGTAGGTCAATTGCCCTTCTATTATAGTGGAATCCAGAACCCTTAATATCTTAACCCTTACCATCTATTTAAAATACCATTTGCTGTACAGCAAGGAATCTGAATTATTCAAATTACTGAAATTTTTAGCATTTAATATGCTTAATTATTTATAAATACCCGATTACGAAGCTAAAAAATGATGTCACAAGCGGGATTCGAACCCGCGCTTATTGGGATGCCGGCCCAATCGTGCCGACCAAGGTTGTGTCATCGTTTAAAACAATTCTAACTGCAAAGTTTGAAGTATATAAGTATGTAAGCATATAACAATGTGTAAACATTGTCGGGTAGATGGCATACGTCACCTTAAGACGTAAATATGATACGAAGCAAGATTTTCATGTCCTACAATAGTTCACGGTGGTGTAGTGGCAGCACGTTTGGGCCGGAATCCCAATAGGCGCGGGTTCGAATCCCGCTTGTGACATCATTTTTCGCTTCGTAATCGGGTATTTATAAATAATTAAGCATATTAAATGCTAAAAATTTCAGTAATTTGAATCTGAATTATGTCTGATGATGTTCTCTTCCAGGTCTCAGATACAGTGGTGGAGCCATATAATGCCACATTATCAGTTCATCAGCTCGTGGAGAATACTGATGAGACTTTCTGTATTGATAATGAAGCCCTATATGATATATGCTTCAGGACTTTAAGACTGGCGTCACCTACGTATGGTGACTTGAATCATCTGGTTTCTGTAAGTTAATTTTTATTTTTATTAGTCTATAGATGCCTAGTGGTAGGTATTCCTCCCAATAGGCTAAAATCGCCGCACTTGATAGACAGGTATCGTAAATGGTGTTACATGTTCTTCTAGGGAAGCGCTGCCAATCTCTTTTTTAAGAGACTCGGTATTAAAGAATTAACAAAAGATACGTGTGTCAATCGGGGACTGCCGCGGTAAAGCTATTGCATAGCATTTTTTATCAACTTATGCAATTATAATTATTTATTTATGCAGTATTATTTTTTTAATATTAATTAAAGTTTTTTTTTCTTTGATATTAATTCAAGTTACACCTATTTATTAAAACTAGGTACTAATTTATTAAAACATTTAAAGTACACGTTTTTAGTTTAAAAAGGTTTTATTTATAATATTATTAAATTATTATAAATAAATTTTGCAAAAATAAATTTCAAAAAGAGTTTGGCGGCGGTGAGATTCGAAACCACGCCTATGGTGCCTAAAACCAGCGCCTTAGACCACTCGGTCATGCTGCCTGCGACACTGCAAAATTAACTGCTGCTTTTCAACCATACAATCTTAGGTTTTATTTTCGTTACGGCATTTCCTGATTCGGTCTCCGCACTCAAATCCCGCGATAAAAGCTATGCAATAGCTTAAAAATACATTTTTGCGGACACAAAATTATATCCAGACTTAGTACAGCCATTTAAGTATCGCACATTTTTTCGAGTAAATTTTTAGATAGAGCTACACTGTTGACAGTTTTCTGTCGACAGCTGCAGGTTGGTCCACACACTGAGCAGATATTCGACATCTTAGCCGTGGCAATGTGCTATAGCATTTCATTCAGTGAGCTAGAGAGCTAGAAGCCCTAACTTCTAAGTGAATCGGAATTGAGAACTTTCGCTCTTCTTAGAAGTCACTTTCTTTTTTATGGCTTATGGTGGCAAACGAGCAAGCAGCACACCTGATGGTAAGTGTCACTGCCGCCCATTGACCTTTGCAATACCAAGAGTATAGCTAAGCCGCTGCCTACCAATACAAACCCCAAACCCACCGAGTTGGACTTTCGGCTCTCTAGCTCACCGAACGTAGCGCAATAGCACATTGCCATTACTCAGACGTCGATCTTCTGCTCAGTGTGGTACTATCCCGGATGGGGTGGCCCGCGGCTGTAGACAGAGAACTGTCCACAGCGTGGTCCTACCACTAAAAAAAAGGCATAAAATTAACGAGGCTGTCCCTTGTGTATTCTATTTCTTTTGGCGTAGCTAACGATGTCTGGTGTTACAACTTGCCTGAGATTTCCTGGTCAGTTGAACGCTGACTTGCGGAAGCTTGCCGTCAATATGGTACCATTCCCAAGGCTGCACTTCTTCATGCCAGGTAAGAGTTATTATATCCTTCATAGATTTTATAAATTTCACTATTAAGAGAAAGACCCAAATTATTGAAATTTAGCATTCAATATGTTTGATTATTTATAAAAAAATAATTACGAGCAAAAACTATTGTCACATATGGGATTCGAACCCACGCCTATTGGGAATCCGTTCCAATCGTGCTACCACTTACACCACCGTGAACTATGAATGTATTACACGCCTGTAACTAATTTTTCTTTTTTTTTAAAGCTTCATTAATCGCAACGCGCTGTTTCTTTTCGAAAATGGTTTGGTAATTCTTTGTCGTTTAATTGCAATTAATAAAAAACTAAACTGCTTAGTCATTAGTGTATGTATACCTTATGAAAATTGAGTTCGTTTACATTTTTTTGTTCGTCGATTTGGACAGGCAAAGGAAACAGCAGCCTATTGTAAACAAACAGCTATGTTTAGCACTACGTCGAGAATGGCAGGAAATTTCAAAAGTATTTTTCTTTCATTTTCATTTATGACATTGACTAATAGTAAATGATAAATAGTATAAAAATTATGAGGCGTGCAATTTTGGATTTTCCAAATTATTCTTACTCTGTGACCACTCGAAATGTATGATGGTTGTAATTGATCTGTTTTTATTTTTACAGGTTTCGCTCCACTCACAGCCCGAAATAGTCAAGGGTATCGGGCGCTAACAGTACCGGAGCTTACTCAGCAGATGTTCAGCCCCATCAACATGATGGCCGCCTGCGACCCTCGGCACGGCAGGTGATGACTAATCTAATTCATCATTATCCTACTCTTATCCCAATCAATCTCTTTCATAGTACATATTGTAAAAGTTATTGGCAATAGTTTTATGACCGGCCGCATGTCAGACGTCAACCTTCCTTGGGAATGTAATTGTTGACCAAACGGCATCAGATGCTTACCCGTGGGTGATCGTATCCTTCTGCGAGGCTGTCATCTCGCAGGAGGCGGCGGAACGGGCCCGGGAGGATTCCCGTGACCTGGGCCGCCGCCCGCGGCCGGGCCGGCGCAGGCGCAAGTACCTGCGCCTGATGTCGCCCTAACCGGGGCTTCGGGTGATCGGACCGGGGAATTGTTCGGTCACCCGACGTGGAGGCCACCGCGTGAGGACGACGCCTCGACGGCGAAAGCTGTCGGGGCGTCGACAGGAGAGGAGCCCGAGAGGGCAATGGGGTTGCGCGCCGCCCCTTCCGTCACCCCGGACCGATTTGGCAGGGTGCGACATCCATAGCCCACCGCAAAAAAAAAAAAAAAAAAGAAAAGGGTGTTCGTAAGAGACGACTAAGGGGTATAAAAGGCATATAACATCTATGCAAAAGAAGGAAAATTCGAAAAAAACCCTATACCATCACGTCAACATACACGTCTGACCAGCGTGGTATAAAAATAATAATTTAATAAAATAGCCTTTATTTCCACCACAATATTTTAAAACATAGTAATATAAAGTAATTATTATATTTGTGATAATTTGAAGCGGTCGCCTCTAAGGCGTAGGCCTCCCCTAAGTCCCTCGACTTATCTCTTTGTCGCACTTTTCTCATCCAGTCTGGTACATAAACATCTGTAAATACTCGTATATCTCGCCATCTTCTCGTAGGTCTTTCTCAATTTCTTTCTCCTTCTCATGGTATTCATTCTGTAGCCTTTCTCGTCTATCTATTTGTCATCTAATAAATAAATGTATAATATATCTTCAACCTATTTTTTTATTTTTTATTTTAACAAACTGTATATTTTGTTTTGTTTCTTATGTGCTTATTACTTATCAACATTTCTTTTGTTGAGAATTTAGGGGGATTTAGTCTGACTTCCCCACGGTGACAGGCCGGCTTGAGAAAGGTGGAGAGGTCAGAGAGGCTCTATTTAGTTTATTTTAATTTCTTCATGGTCTTGATCTGTTGTAGCCAAGTATTTGCGATTAGTCTTTTTTTTTTTTTTGGTGGACTATGGATTAGTCTCGCCCCGCCAAATCGGTCCGGGGTGACGGAGAAGGCGGCGCGTGACCCCATAGACGCACCGTAAAAACTCCTCTCTCTTCGCCGTGCGAGCGGGTCACCGGGACCCGATTTTTAACTTCGGTGACCCGCCCGGCGGTTCACCCTCGCGGGTTCCTCTCGTCGACGCCCCAACAGATTTCGCCGTCGGGGCGTCGCCCTCACGCGGTGGCCTCACGTCGGGTGACCGGACAATTCCCCGGTCCGATCACCCGAAGCCTCGGTTAGGGCGGCATCAGGCGCAGGTATTCGCGCCTGCGCCGCTCCAGCCGCTGACGGCGGCCCGGGGCGCGGGAATCCTCCCTTGCCCGTTTCGCCGCTTCCTTCTGCGAGATGACAGCCTCGCAGAAGACGGCGACCGCGTCCCAGTTCCTGATGCTGTCGACCATCGCCCTCGCGACGGCCGGCAGCGTCAGGTCGGCACCGATGACAGCGACGAGGTCACGGCGCTGCCGCTCCCATCCCGGACACACCTCCAGCGTATGTTGCGCCGTGTCCTCGTCACTCCTGCAGTGGTGGCAGGCCGGAGTCCACTCCCTATACACGACCCTGTGCAGGTACAACCCGAAACACCCGTGCCCCGTCAATACCTGCACCAGTCGAAAGGTGAGGACTCCGTGCCGCCGCTCCATCCACTCTATCAATACGGGCCGGAGAGCCTCAACGGTCTCCACACCGTGCCTAGGCCTCTCCAGCCGCGTAGCCCAACGGGCGATGACGTCTCGGCGGGCATCCACGCGCCAGGTGGCTATCTTGCTCAACGATAGGGAGCCACCTTCCTCGCGCGCTGTGATAACCCGCCGGTAGAGGTGGGAGAGCATCTCCGCCTCTAGGTCCCACGGGGGTGTCCCGGTCAACAGGCACGCCACCTCTGTCGACACCGTGCGGTACCCGCGAATGGCTCTGACCGCCATGGCTCTCTGTGGCCTCCACAGAACCGCCCAGAGCTGGGCGTTCAGAGCCCTCGCCCACACGGGTGCGCCGTACATGGCCATCGAGCGGATGACCCCCGCATACAGCCGTCGGCCCTCGAAACTGGGTCCGCCCACGTTCATGAGTCGAGAAAGGGCGGACGCCGCGCCGACAAGCCGGGGAGCAATCTATCGGAAATGCTCCCGGAACCACCATCGCCCGTCGAGCACCAGACCCAAGTACCTCATATGGGCCTGGATGCTGATGTGGATGGAGTTTACCACTATCGAGGCGCCGATGGGTAGCCTCACACGGGGCCCATGGAAAAGTAGGGCCTCCGTCTTGTTTAGGGCCACCCTGAGCCCCAGCGCCTCGATCCGCCTGACCATCTCCTCGGTGCCGAGAGTGGCCAGGCTCGCCGCCTCTTCGAGTGTCCTGCCCCGGGCTGTGACGAGCGTGTCGTCAGCGTAGCACACCAAGCTCAGCCCGGGGGGGAGACTCCCTCTCAACGCCCAGTCGTACCCGATGTCCCACAGGGTCGGCCCCAGAACCGACCCCTGTGGAACGCCGCACGACATGGGCGTCCGCACAATGTCCCCTGCGGGACCCGCGCAGAGGATACTGCGGCCCTCCAAATAGTCTGCCACCAGCCATATCGCGCGAAGCTTGTTCAGCGCCGCGCGATATGGGCGACCCCAGGGGTCGCTGCGGGTGTAGGACCTTCAGGCACTGATACACGCCGCACGAAGGTCAGTCGCCAGTCTTGGGGACCACCAGTAGACCCCCTGCCTCGGAGGTGGACGCCGCCGCACTCTGGGCATGGCCGCATCGCAGATCTGCGTTAACGCACTGCGAATGCGGACAGCCTCAGCGTCCACTCCGTCCGCTGGGGGTGGTGAGGACAGCCACGTGCTGACAATGGCCGCCTCCGCCAGTAGATCCCTGTCAAGACGACCCACAGCCCACCGCGGAAACGCGGGAGCTCCGTCCGCCCTGTGACCCCTACCGGGTTCCCGGGGGGAGACCTCCATCCGGATGTACCGGTGGTCCGACAGGGTCTCCGCCTCCTCCAGGACACTCCAGTTCCTCACCCGTGGCGCGACAGCGGGGCTAGCGAACGACAAGTCCACTATCGACCCGCCCTGCCGCCGCACACACGTGTTCACCGAGCCTCTGTTCAGAACACAGAGGCCCAGTGAAGCCGCCCACTCGTTGACCGCCCGCCCGCGGTCGTCCGTCATCGGGGACCCCCACGCCGTGGATTTGGCGTTAAAGTCCCCTAGAACCAGGACGAGGCCCGGTGCCAGTCGCCGTATCGAGGCCTCCAAGGTGGTGAGTGAGGCCCCGAAATCGTCCATCCTCCTAGTGGGGGAGAGGTATATGCTGTAGAGCGTGACCCCTCCCCACTCCGCCGCGACAAATTCCTCGCCCCTATCCAAAAGGGACAAGGACGGGAAGTGCCGCTGCGTTGAGACGACGATTGCCGCAGTACCGTTTCGACTGACCACCCAATTGGGGCGATCAGGCACGGCGTACGGTTCCGCGACTACGGCTGCACCAATCGACCACTCCGCCATGGATTGCAGGAGGAGATCCTGCGCTCCGGCGGAGTGGTTGGTGTTGGCCTGCAGGAGGAGGTGCATGGATGGTGTACCCATTATCGGGTTGTATCCATGACCTCCTCGCCAGCGGGCGATCGGACCGCGCTAGGAGCGGGAGCGGCCGTGGTCGTAGGGCCGCCCCGCGCCTTTGGGGCCGAAGCTGGAGGTTTGCACGCCCCAGAGCCCATGCGGTGCTTGGCGGGCTTATTGCCCGCCGCACACGCGGGGCAGTGGGGCGGGGCGGCGCAAGATGCCGCCACGTGCCCGGTCTGACCGCAGCGGAAACACAATCCGCCGCAGTCGAAGCAATTAGTGCACGTCGGTTGAGTGTGTCCGACCGCCATGCACTTGTAGCACCTCGCAGGCCGGTGCTCAAGCACGGTTACCCGCGCCGAGCTCCAGCCCACGAGGAGCCTGCCTGAGCCGGCCAGTTGCCTGACCGACTCCACCGGGCACTGCGCCCAGGCAGCACCTACGCCACCCGGACCGGGACGAATGGCACCGACCCGGACGGTGTCTATGGGACACCCGGTTTTCGAGGCAATAGCCTCCCGGATGTCTTCCACCGTCACCGAATCGTCCAAACCCGAAATGCGCATTTCGGCGCACTTGACGGGCCTGGCGATCTTGATGCCACCCTCCTCGGCGAACAAACCTCTCAGCTTCTCGGCCACGCTGTCGGCCGTCTTGGCGCCCTCGGCCCCTGGGAACTCGAGAATTCGAGCCCCCGTCCGGGCCTTGCGGGTCCTGGCTTCGACGCCTCCAATATCGGAGACGTCTAGCTCCCGCGGGGCCTTCCTCAAGACGGCCTCGTAGCTGAGGCCCTTCTCGGCCGCCTCGGGCAGCACAGTGATCACCACTGCGGCCGTCTTCGGCGACTTGAGCCCCTTGCGCGGTCTCTTCTTCCGTCCGGCTCCTGCCTGTGGAGCGGGGACCTCAGCGGCGCGCTTGGCCTCCGCTCTCCTCCTTTGGCCGCGACTCCTTCTGTCGCGTTCGGCTACCTGCCAACTGTTCGGGTACGGCAGTCGTGCCAGACGCGGAAGGCTTCGTCGCAGCCTCGCTGGTCGTCGCCGGCGGTGTTGTTGCGGGCGACTTCAGCGGTCCGGCAGGAGCCGGAGCCGTCTTCCTCCTCAGGGCGGGTCCCTTCGGAGCTGGGCCGGGGCCTTTGGGCTTAGGCCCGGCCGCGGTCGCGGCGTAGCTCCCCACGCGGCCACCTTGACAAGGCAGCGGGGCGGGGGCTGGTGCCACATGCGGCCGCTTATCCGCGGCTAGAGGCGGCCGGACACGTGGTTCTGGAGGCAGCAGGCGTCTTCCTCGCCGCGGGGACGGATGTGACGGAAACGCCATCACCCAACGTCGTCGGCGCCGCAGCGCGAGGCGGCTTTGGCGCCGCAGCGGCCGCTGAGTATCCGGCCCTGGCCGATGGCGCGGCTGGCGCGGGTGACACGAACAGCGCCACCTGCGCCTTGAGGTCGGCCACGTCTATCAACAGCTGGCGGTTTGCCCGACGCATTTCCGCCAGCATGTCGCCCAGGTTCCGGTTTCGGGTCCGCAGGCCTGACATCTCGCCTCTAAGGCGGACATTTTCGGCCTGCAGATCCGTGGCCTCGCCGGCGCGGACAGCGACCGCCGCCGCCCTTTCCATGGCCGAGGTCCCTCGCCCTCTTCGGGAGGCCTGGATCTTGGGCGGGGGCATGTTGACCATGCTCCCCTCGGTTTCGGCGCTCGAGCTGCCTCCCTTGCTCAGGAGGCGCTTTCGCACCTGCGAGGGCAGGGCCCCCTCCTTCTTAGTCGCGGTCGCCGGCGGCGTCTTTGCTGCTAGACGCGCCGACGACCTAGTGGGGCCTTCACCAGCCGACCCGCTGTCCTCTTTGGACGGCCCTGCGGGTATATCACCGCCCTCGTCCATTCTGACGGTAGATCCGCCGCCCTCGTCTTCGGACGGCGGATTTAGTTTCCATGAGACCAAATTTTTCGTTAACATTTTCATTTATAAGATACTTTAATATTCTCCTCCATGTTTTTCATATCTATTTTATGTTGTAACAAGGCATTTTGTATTGCCTGCAAAACTTTCATTATATCCTCCATGGTTATAGTAATTTATGCCCCCTAGTAATAAGTAGTTAAATATTCTACTCTTCCACTCAACAGTAGATGGCGCTGCTTAACGCCTTTTCTGTATTATGCATGGAGAATAGAATAAGGAGTACCATCTTGTATGGAGGGATTAGTCAAAAAAGTGTCCACTTGTAAACAGCAAATTATTGTTCGAACACTCACCGAAATAGCGCTAGTGTAGCAAGTGGAAATGATATGAATGTAGCAGTAATAAGCAGAGTGAAGTGTGCTGAGTTACGTAGTCAGCTGTGATTTGATAAATAATAACCTATGAACCTATGAAAATTGTGGCGCTCTTTTTAAAATTCTTACACTTGCTACTATAGCGCCACCTTAATTTGCTCCCGTTCAATGGACACTTCTTAATACACTGAGATGGTACTCATTATTCTAGTCTCCATGGTATTATGTTTTCAAAATATTAAGTTTTTAGGTTATAGTGTAGTGTATTTAGTAAAAATCTTCTTGGTTTACTTTTCCACTACTTGCACTTATAATTGTAATTTCCACTAACCTGCGAATAAGGTTCGTGATAGTTTGGCTTACGAAATTCCTGCACAATTTAAGGTTTTTGATGCAATCCGTTTATGACTTTATTTTAAAATTTTCGGTTTTTATCTTGTAGGTATCAAATTGTCTACAACCATATAACTTCTTAATCTCTCGCGGCACCATTTGAACACTTCTACTTTTAAAAATAATACATAATACTATTTTTATTTCTTCAATTATTACAGACAATACGTGCACGTGACAATAGAAGCGCCCTCTCTCCACCAGCGTGGTATAGTATGTAGGGATATTCGATATACATCGATGCTTCGAAAACATCGATGTTTACAATGCGATACATCGAATCGATCCGATGTTTTGAAGAGCTATCGAAATACTCGATGTATCGATGTTTTTTCATAAAACATTGAAACGATGATAACCAGCAAATGCCACAAAAAAGACCTTTTTTTTTAGAAATCTGTTTTATAAGAGACTGGAATAGGTATGAATGCCACAAAAGGGACCTTTTTTTAGAAGTCAGTTTTATAAGGGATTGGAATAGGTATAAATGCCACAAAAAAGACCTTTTTTTTTTTAGAAGTAACACTTTTGATATGACTTTAGAAAAAGTACTCGATGTCTAAAAACATCGATGTTTTCATCCGATACATCGAAAAACATCGATGTACAGTTTCGATTTATTGAATCGAAAAAAACATCGATGTTTTTTTCAAAGTGGACACTACTAATAGTAGGTCAATTTTCCTTTCATTATGGAGGGGGCTCGAGCCTTACAGTGGGACATAAATGAGCTGAGATGATGTATTTTCATTTTGATCATAATATCCCCAGCTTGAATGGGCAAAAATTTTATGATTTGGTAATAGAAGCTGTTATTTCAGATACCTCACCGTGGCGGCTATATTTCGTGGCAGAATGTCAATGAAAGAAGTTGATGAGCAAATGCTGACAGTACAAGATAAAAACTCGAGGTAAGTATTGCAATCGGGTGATCGGACCGGGGAATTGTCCGGTCACTTGACGTGAGGCCACCGCGTGAGGACGATGCGAGGGTAAACCGCCGGGCGGGCCACTGAAGACAAAGATCAGGTATCGATGGCCCGCTCGCACGGCGAAGAGAAGAGTTTTGCATGGTGGGTCTATGGGGTCACGCGCTGCTTCTTCCGTCACCCCGGACCGATTTGGCGGGGCGAGACCACATCCATAGTCCATTGCAAAAAAAAAACGAGAGGTGTCAAGGGACACCCGGATGGAACGTTCCTTTCGATTAATTAGTGAAGAAGGTGTATTTTTATTTTATTACGAAGAAAATCATGAAGTGTTGTGTTTTATCATGTAAAAACTACTCCGATAAACGTTCAGATGCTATGGAAGGAATCATATTTCATATCGTGATATTTTCCCAAATATTGAAATCTAGGTACATTATATATTGAAAGCGACAAATATGACTATTTAGATAAGAATGAACTAAATACTATAATTCCGCGTAGTAACGGAGTAAGTCGAACGCATGAAGCTACATTTGATCTCTATGGGTGAACTGACCACTCCCCCCTGCTCCCCCTTGGCGAAGCCCTTGACCCCCCGTACCTGTGGGAGATCATAAAAGATGACTGAGGGATAAAAAACGCATATAACACATCTATGCAAGAGAAGGAAAACTCAACTAAATTACCTTATACCAACACATCTAACCAGCGTGGTGTAGTAGGTCAATTTCTCTTCTAGTGTGAAGGAGGCTCGAGCCCAATAAAGGGACATGTATGAGCTTATAATTTAGGATATATTGGCTTCCACATAAAGAGTAAACTGTCGCTATTTTTTGTTCAGAACTATTTATGTTACGTTATCTTCGTATGAATTCTACAGTTTAGGTAGCGCTCGCTAATGTAATTCAGATGGCAAGAATGATAACTATTTCTTAATAAAAAATAGGTATTATTGTAAATATTAAAAAGAAAAAATAAACTAAAAAGAAAAATAAAGCTCGTCTAAAGTAACTTGTTATTTTTGTTTATTATTATAATTGACATTTTACATATAAAAAAGAGTGAATATTAATTAACAATTGAATTTAAGATTATTTCTTCTTCTTCTTCTTATGTATTGGCAATCAGCTACATTATACGAGCTATTGGTGCCAGTGTCAAGTTATAAATATTTTCACGTTTTTAGTCTTTCAAGTCAGTCGTTGTCTAAGTCAAATTTTCACCATTAACAGTGCAATGGCCACACTGTTAATGGTATCTTGTGGGCATTTTGATGGAAAACGAAAACGTTGTAAAGCACTTTTATATGATATTCACTACATCCCAGTATTTTCGCACATCACATTACATAAAATGCCATCAAAATTATCTAATATAACACGTTAAAACACTAAGATATCGAATATAATACAAGAGCACCACATGACGTTTTCAAATTCCCGTCAAAAGTCTTAAGATTATTTAATATTTAATTATTTAATGTCACACTTATGTTAGACAGCTATCGATGTCATACGCACGCACACACAAATGAATATAGAATAGCGGCGTAGTATCACGACATGACGTTTGCCTTAGTACCTACCCAATGTATCATTTCCAGTAGTCGACACAATTTTACTGCCAAGGCGCGCAAAAAGATGTTTCACATCACAAACTTTCAATACCTATCTACTATATACCTACAGGTATAAGGTATAGGTAATATCAAATTATTTTGAATTTTTAATTTACTATTTTTATTATATAATTTTTTTCTGCCTTAAGCGATTTTTATCGTTATATTTTGGCCAATTTGCAAAATATCTTTATAAATTATAGCCTATGTGTTATTGTGAGGTGCAAGCTATATTACTATAAAGTTTCATCAAAATCCATTCGGTAGTTTTTACGTGAAAGAGCAACAAACATGTTCACATCCATACTCGTACATTATTACAAACTTTCACGTTTATAATCATCATCATCACAGCCCATAAATGTCCCACTATTGGGCTCGAGCCTCCTCCGTAATGGGAGGGAAATTAACCTACTATACCGCGCTGGTCAGACGTGTTGGTATAGGGTTTTGTTTCGAGTTTTCCTTCTCTCGCACAGATGTTATGTGCGTTATATATCCCTTAGTCGTCTCGTACGATCACCCACGGGTATGACATGGGGTGGTGAATAGTATTCTTACTCCGTCACCACACGGATTATCACCACACGTTTATAATATTAATAGGAAATAGGATAATAGGATATACAATTCCACTAGACTACCAAAACTTTTGGGCCCCGAGCTCGAACGCGAGCCGGCCGCGCAGCGAAACGAAATTAATTTCGTTGCGCATTATTTTGATTTTGCTATATCTCTTAAGGTATTGATTTAATTTGCATGGTCTGAAGGAAAAAAATTATCTTCATGAAATGCTCAAGCCAACTAATGTATTTAAAATGATAAGGATTAATACAGTATTTGTGGAAATAGCTTTTCAATTATCGTTTTATAATAGGCCATTTTTGAAAGTATTAAAATGGAGATAGTATGTTATCCTTAAGAGATAGGCATATACCATCGCGGACTTTTTTGTAGGCCTTTTTAAGCTCTATAATACTGTAGTACTTTATTTTGATCTATTTCGTAGGGTTCAGCCAGCGTTTGCAATGTAAGCGCAAAATAATGTATTTATTTACGACATCACATTAGAAACCTCTTAAATTATCAGTGTTTCTCTACTACATTATGCATATATTATACATATAAATCTTCCTCTTGAATCACTCTATCTATAAAAAAAGACGTGTGGCACTCGGGGACTGCCGCGGTAAAGCTATTGCATAGCATTTTGTATCAACTTATGCAATTATATTTTTTTTTTATTTATTTATTTTATTCATGCAGTATTGCTTTTTCTTTGATATTAATTCAAGTTACACTTTTTGAGCGTGGTGACCGATAAGAAAACAAATTTTTCTATTATTAAATAAATAAAAAAAGTTAATATTGTTTATTTAAAATATTTTTATTATTTTACAATACATGTGGGTTTTATTATTTTACAGTAGCTGTTGGTTATTCAGGAATATTTATCATTGAAACTATAGGTTTATGATAACTGAAATAAGAAACATAAGTTTGCGACTTAATATCCTCTAAATACCTAGAAAATACCGCGTCAATGGTGGTCCCATATTTTGTTGTGGACTCTTCTAATCGCACACAACGCCGTGTCGAAGACTGCCGAACTGAAACGACGTTAGACGATGCACGGCCTTCAAGCCACACCTCCTTGCCCGTCGGAGTGGGGAGCGTGAGGTTTTTTCGTTACGGAATTTCTGGATTCGGTCCCCGCGCTCAAGGCCCGCGATAGAAGCTATGCAATAGCTTAAAAAACCGAATCAATATCCGTTGCGTAGTTTTAAAGATTTAAGCATAAATAGGGATATAGGGACAGAGAAAGCGGCTTTGTTTTACGTTGTGTCGTTACAACTTTGTTGTGTGTCGGTAGTAATTTTTTCCGTCTAGCCCCCTTTCGCAACACGCGATAAGGAACTTCGTTCCAAAAACAAAAATAAAAGTTAAATGTTGCAAGGGAGAGTAACCTATCAGGTGTATCGCCATTTTATATGGTATCAGATTAGAGATCCAATTCAAAAATGAAACAAGAAAGCAGACTGTAATAAAGAGTCATTTGTTTTGACAAAAATGAAAAATCCAACTAAATTAATGAAATTCCATTCATCTAGTGTCACTAACTGTACAACTATCAATAATTAGGTACATACCACTTAACAGGAGTGGGGGCTATAATCACACCTATCTATCATGAGACTGTTTAAAATAACATCAAATTATTTCCCCGTGTACTGGTATTGAGAATACAAAATGTTGACAATACTTTCTTTGTCAAAGTAATCGTATAATTCTGTCTAAGGGAGCACTGCGAGACCCTTGCACCGAGTCTTGGTCATGTATTTGGGCAACACTATCCAAAAGCAATATTATCGTTTATAGAATTCGTAATCACAAAGTATATACATTTTATTATAACATATTTTATATAATAGTTAAAAAATAAAAACAAGAAAATATATAAAAAATTTAAATAAATATTCATTGAATAATAATACGTTTGCGTAACTTTTAACGCTTGTAACGCTTTCTTCTCTCACATAATAATAGAGATGTAATAAATACTTTCATTCAAATTACTGAAATTTAGCATTTAATATGCTTGGTTATTTATAAAAAAAACCGATTACGAGCGAAAAATGATTGTCACAAGTCAGATTGACAGTTATTTTTCGCTCGTAACCGGGTTTTTATAAATAATCAAGCATATTAAATTTAGAGTTCTCTGGCACTCTGTTCTCTCTGCCTACCCTGCAAGGGATATGGCGTGATTATATGTATGTATTAAATGTTAAATTTCAATAATTTGAATAACAGGGTTGTGTCATCGTTTAATACAATTCTAACTGCAAAGTTTGAAGTATTAAGTCTGTACAATGTGTAAACATTGTCGGGTAGATGGCACACGTCTCGTTAAAGACGAAAATATGTATATATAACGATGTGAGAATTGAATGTACTACAAATTACTTTCTTGTTTTCTTAATAACAAATAATGTCTTTTAAAGTGTATTAAAATTACCGATGGCATAGTGATTAAGATACTGTCCGTGCCAGTGCCGTAAATTCGACTCTCAAGCAGGATAAATATTTTGTGCGATCGACAAACTATTATTCTGAGTTTGGGTGTAATTTGTCTGCGTTAATTATGTTTGTAAAGTCCCCCGCAATCTTCTCATCATCTCATTTCAGCTCACATATGTCCCACTGTTGGGCTCGGGCCTCCTCCGTAATGGAAGAGTAATTAACGTAATATACCACGCTGGTCAGATATGTTGGTATAGGGTTTAGTTTCGATTATTTCTTCTCTCGCATAGATGTTATATGCGTTTTATATCCCTTAGTCGTCTCTTACGATCACCCACGAGTAAGATATGGGGTATACAAGTATTATTTCCTTAGTGCAGAATGGTGTAAAAAAAAAGTGATGGATTTCTTCTTAGGCTGCCAAGTTTCACTGAAGATAAGGTTGGGTTTCGGTGGCCCGCTTATACTTCTACTGTTGCCCCGGACAGATATAATGGGGGTGGACCACACTATAAAGCCGCCAAAAAAGGCCGGCAAGTTCCGACCTTAATTGGCAAATTTTTTAAAGACGCTATAATTTTACATGTAGCCGAAAAAAATACATCAATTTTAATAACTGTAAAACCAAATTTTTATCCTTCCTTTTTTACTTTTTATCATCATCATCACAGCTCATATATGTCCCAATGTTGGACTCGAGCCTCCTCCATAATGGAAGGGAAATTAACCTACTATACCACGCTGGTCAGACGTGTTGGTATAGGGTTTTGACAGGGCCTGATTAACCCTTAGGCTAATTAGGCTACAGCCTAGGGCGCGAGGATCAAGGGGGCGCGGAAAAAATGTAATCGTCTCTTCGCATGCACTGTTAATCTAGCATGATTGCATATACCCTACATATTTCAATTAGATCGATACAAAATACTAAAACTAAATGCGCTGTGAACTAAAAAAATTTTGGGAGTCCCTAATTTTAACAATAAATTAAACTTTGAAAAGCACGCGTAAAACAAACACTGACTTGTCCCTCGAATCGGTAGGTGGTCGAGCGAGAGAGCGAGCTGGCAACAGCGCAGCTCGCCGCGCACGCGATGAAATACATCAATGACGCGCGGGGACTCCCTGGTGGTTAATAGCTAGTATACTTTGCCGCGCTTCATTCATTTGTCACAAATTTTTCGTTATTCGTCGTAAACGTAGTGTTTAATTTCTCTGTGATTCGTCGTTCATCCGTCATATCACGCGCTCGCGTATATTCGTTTTTGGTGATTGATATTTATTGTCCTGATATTTATATATCCTTAGTGTTTCCGTGTTTTTTAAAGACAATGAGTGGCAATGAGAGTAGTTCGATAGTAAAAAAGCTAAGTGGAGCAGAATATAGAAAAAAGCAAAAGAAAAGGAAAAGAAGATAGAAAACATTTTAAAACATACTCGTAAACTAGAAACATTTTTTACGAGTTCTACAGAAAGGAACGAAACGGTGACGAATGCTGCATTATCGCCAGTGATTTCTCGACCTGGTCCCTCTACTGCGGACTGTTCTTACGTTTCTCCGTCCGACACTATCCCTATAATAGCGACCACGCCGACGATCTACGATGAAGACGAAATTCTAATAGAAGAAAAGCCGTCTATTCCGACAAGTGACCCTGCACTGTGGCAAGTAAACGATGAATTTAGAGATTATATTGTTAAAAAAGGACTGCAACAAAACGAGGAATTAGATTTTTCCAGATCAGAAAGGCAGTATAAAAATCAAAAAAGATTTTTATCTAAAAATATGTTTCAGATAAAGCTTGTTAATGGTGAAATTGTGAAGAGAAGCTGGTTAGTGTACTCAGAATCCACAGGTCACGTGTTTTGTGGTCCTTGCAAATTATATGGAGGAACATCCGTATTTGCTAAAAGTGGATTTAATGACTGGAAAAATAATAACTTAATAACCGATCATGATAATTCTCCGGATCATCGTAAATGTTTGGTACAATATGTATGTAGAGGAAAACTTTTACAACGATTGGATACCCAAATAGTCAAACAATATAATGAGGAAATAACTTATTGGCGAAATGTATTACTACGTGTAATAGAAACAATTAAGTTTTTAGCTTCTCGTGGGCTTCCATTTCATGGTCAAAATGAAATTATTGGATCGGCACTAAACGGAAATTTTCTTGGCTGTATTGAACTTATATCTAAATTTGATCCTTTCATGGCTGAACACTTAGTGAGATTTGGACAAAAAGGCAGAGGTTCTCCATCGTACTTGTCATCCTCTATAATCGATGAATTTATTTTACTTCTTGCTGATGAAGTTCGACTTTCGATTATAGGAGAAATAAAAAAAGGTAAATATTATTCGATTAGCATTGATTCTACTCCAGATATTTCACACACCGATCAGTTGACATTTATAATTCGTTATATTTTACCTGACGGAGAACCTGTTGAACGTTTTGTCACATTTTTACCCAATTGCGGTCATAAAGGTGAAGACATGGAGAAGGCTGTTCTTGCGACAATTGATAAAACTTTGGAACTTGATATTAAAGACTGTCGCGGCCAAAGTTATGATAATGCTAGCAATATAGATTGCGTATACATGTTAGGAGACTTTAATGCTCACCCTAATAGTATGTTTTATGACGAATTATCAAGCTTTTGTATAGAACAAAAATGGAGATGTATTGATACAGAAATGTTAGGGGTACAGTCAGACACTTACACATTCCTTAGCGAAGCTCATGCGACAAAGAGCTGGCTTGACCACTGTCTGGTAACGGAATCAGCAATGAAAACTGTCAAAAGAGTGCAGGTATTGTATGACGTGTTCTGTTCTGATCATCTACCCTTGACAGTAGAATGTAGTCTAGAGTTAATAACGCCAAGGAATTGTAACAACGCAATAATTACTAGCCGGGTTGTATGGGGTGAGAGAAGTCAAAGTCAGATAGAAGTTTACCAGATAGCTTGTCATGATAGTTTGAAACGTATCGATTTTCCACAGCAGCTCAGCGAATGTTGCGATAAAGTGTGTAATAATCCTAATCATAGATCTATTATTGATGGCTTTTACTATGACATCGTGCAAGGCATAAGTGGAGCAGCTGTGTCTGGCCTACAAAGCGTGAGAAAGCGCCCTAAAAGGGTGGTTGTAGGCTGGAATAAACACGTTGCGGACGCTCATGTGGAGGCCAGGCAAAAATTTTTGAAGTGGGTGTGGTATGGCAAACCAACTTCCGGGATAACGTACAACGAAATGTGTGAGACTAGTAAAATATTTAAGTCTAAATTAAAATGGTGCCAAGATCATGAGGAACAAGTCAAAATGGACATTCTGGCCTCGCACCATTCTAAAAACGACTTTCGTGGGTTTTGGAAACACACGAACAAATTACAAGCTAAACCTGGAACGCCCGTGAGCGTCGGTGGCGTCACCCAGCCTGTACAAATCGCTAATATGTTTAAAAACAAATTTACTGTCACAGCTCCCCTGGGACCTTCTGAGGCGGTGCTCGATGTTGAGCCTGGTGGGCCAGTTGGAGTAAAATTTAAATCGAAAGATATTGCCAAAATTATACAATCCATGTCACGAGGCAAATCCCCTGGCCATGACGGTCTCAGTATCGAGCACCTCCGATATGCTGGACCACACTTACCACGGGTTCTTGCTATGTTTTATGGCTTTTGTGTGAGTCATGGTTACTTGCCGGCTGACATGATAAAGACGGTTGTAGTCCCTATAGCCAAAAACAGAACTGGTGATTTAGCCGACAGCGATAACTATAGACCCATCTCTCTGGCTACCGTGATAGCGAGGGTGTTTGACGGCATGCTGAACACATATCTCAATGAGTGCACTAACTTCTATGACAACCAGTTTGGGTTCCGTCCAGGGTTGTCTACGGAGAGTGCCGTATTATGTTTAAAGCATGCTGTCACATATTATACGCGACGTAGGACGTCCATTTATGCCTGCTTCCTGGATCTATCTAGGGCTTTTGATCTGGTTTCCTACGACATGCTATGGAGAAAGTTGGACAATACTAAGTTACCACATGCATTAGTAAACATTTTTAAGTACTGGTATGGAAACCAAATCAACAATGTGCGATGGGCTGGGTCATTGTCTGACTCATACAGGTTGGAATGCGGGGTTAGGCAAGGGGGGTTGAGCTCACCGACGCTTTTCAACCTGTACATTAATGAGCTAATTGGTGAGCTCAGTGGCGCCAGAGTCGGTTGTTATGTTGATGGCGTTTGCGTCAATAATATCAGCTACGCTGATGACATGGCGCTACTGAGCGCATCAGTCTGTGGCTTACGAAAGCTAATAGACATTTGTGAAAGATACGCTAAGACACATGGCTTGAAATACAATTGTAAAAAATCAGAGGTCATGGTTTTTGAGGCCAGGGGTAAAACCCTTGATAAAATACCACCTATCATACTCAATAGTATACCATTGCAAAGAGTCTTCAAATTTAAATATCTTGGTCACATATTGGCCCCTGACCTCAAAGACGACGACGATATAGAAAGGGAGCGGAGGGCGTTGTCGATCAGGGCGAACATGCTGGCCCGCAGGTTTGCACGATGTTCACTTAATGTCAAAATCACACTCTTTCGAGCTTACTGTACAAGCTTTTACACGTGCAGCCTGTGGGCTAGGTGTGCAAGGGGATCATACAGCGCACTCCGTGTCCAATTCAACAATGCGTTCAGGGTGCTGGTGGGGCTGCCCCGCTTCTGTAGCGCATCAGGAATGTTTGCCGATGCACACGTAGATTGTTTCTACGCTACAATGCGAAAGAGATGCGGTTCTCTGGTGCGCAGGGTGCGGGCCAGCTCCAACAGTATCCTGAATATGATTGCGAGCAGGCTTGACTGCATTTATTTAAATCGCTGTAGTGCCGTCTCCCATGGGATGTCGCAGCGGTGACAAATGTAAAATGTAGTTAGATATTATTTATTTATTTTCTGTGTGTGTATTCCTTTTATGTGTTCGAATGTTTTTGTATGTATACTAACCTAGTTGTAAGTCGTACTAACACATAATGAGTCATTGTTACTTAATCCAATAAAATTTATTATTATTATTATTATAATATGTCTGGCCAATACAAAGGTCTTCAGTCAAGAATTAAAGCTGTAAATCCTTTGGCTACTTTCGTTCGTTGTGCAGCGCATTCTCTCCAACTCGTGGGATCGGCTGCCACGGAAAGTAGTGACGAGTCAGCTGCTTTTTTTACACTGGAAAAACAACTATACATATTTTTTTCTGGATCTACAAGCAGATGGCAAATTTTACTATCCAAATTGGATGAAGAATCGACAGTACTAAAAAATCTATCAAAAACTCGTTGGAGTGCGCGAGCAGATGCAAGCAAAGCTTTATACAGTTCATACAAACAAGTTCTGGAAGCATTAAACTCTATTTGCGAAGATGAAAATCAAAGTAAAGACACCAAAATAGAAGCAAAAGCTATATTAGAAAAAATGCAAACTCTAGAAATTACAATAATGTTGTGCTTTTGGAACTCTGTGCTCGTAAAATTTCAAGTCGTTATTGCACAGCTACAAGCAATTTCTGTTGACTTATCTAACGTTGTTACTCTTTATGAGACTTTACATGCTTATCTTGATTCGTTGCGTGACGAAAAAGAGTTCGAAAATTTTGAATCAGAGGCAATGAAGAGATGCGAAGTGACCACATACGAAAAAAATGTAAGAAGAAGAAAGAAACCAAAATTTCATTTTGATGAAGTTAAAACGGGGCACATTGAGTTAGAAGGGAGATGATCTTTCATCATTAATAATTATTATGTAGCTATTGACTGTCTTAAAGTGCACTTTAAAAACCGGCAAATTATATATAATACCGTAAATACAAAGTTTGGTTTCTTATGGAAACTGCATGAACTAGACGACAGTGAATTTATTAGAAGCAAAGCAAAGGAGTTAAAACAACTATACGCCACTGATTTAGAAGAAACCTTTGCAGAAGAATGTGTCCATTTGGTGCAGTTTTTAAAATCTGACACCGAGGCCGAGCATTCTATTTTTGCCAGAACCCCAAAGGGTTTGTTGCAGTTAATAAAAAGTTTTAATATTTCATGCATGTTCCCGAACGTGGAGATAATATTAAGAATTTTTTTGACAATGAGTGTTACCAACTGCAGCGGCGAAAGATCTTTTTCAGCACTTAAAAGAGTAAAAAATTACTTGCGCTCCACACTTCGCCAGCAAAAACTGGCAGCGCTCTCGTTAATGTACATAGAAAGTGTTTTTTTACAAAGTATTAAATTTGAAAAAATTGTGGAAAGATTTGCAAACGCTAAAGCGCGAAAAAGGACTTTTGTATAAGCTAATAATAATTACTTAATTACTATAATTTTTAAATAAATCATTAATCAGTTGCAAAAATGTTTCACTAGCATGATGCCTCGTGTTTTTTTAAAGATAACAAAAGAAGTGTAAGTATTTAAAAAATACTTAAAGTCGAAGCAACTTGGCACACTAGATAACCAAGCTCATGGTCAATGGCCGCAACAACTAAGTTGTCTATAGAAACTAAGCCAATACCAGTCATGCGGCCAAACACGACATGGATTTGGTTTTCTACTTGGTCGCCTGCAGTCACTCGTCATGATTTTGGCCGTATAACGCGTGAGGTGCTTTGCCTTTATGTACGGTCAGCTAAAAAATGGCATGCCACCCAAAGGTTGAATGTCGTGGAGATTAAAGGGACAACGTTGGTTTCGCTTGCAGATCGATCTAAAAACTTTTATAAATAGTATGAATCACCTTAAAATTTTCACACTAGTAAAGAAAGTCAAAACTAATATACTACTTTTTAGGCCGACTGTAACACTGATGGCGCGTCCTCATAATTAGCCTAGGGCGGTCAGAACTCTTGATCAGTCGCTGGGTTTTGATTAGAGTTTTTATCCTTCTCTTTTTACTTTTACAATTTTCAAAATATTAAAATTCTTTTGTGAATAATTGTTATGTAAGTATATGTATTGGTAAGACTACTGCCCAACATTGGACAACGATAGATTACCCCAAAGAGTAAAGTTATTAAACTGAAAAAGAGTGGCAACTCGATGATAAAATATGCATGTATGGAAGGTGCTGCCACCTAGAGTTTAGGCGGTGAACTAAAGTTGAAGTAATATACCTATATACATATCTACATGTGTATGTGTAATTACATAGAATTTTCTTTTACTATGAAAGCTACCCTGAAATATAAAAAATAACATATCAGCTGATAACTAAATAATAATAATATCAGCCTAACATTGAAACTTGAGATAATTTTCAGAAAGAATATCAATAACCGAAAATAGATCGATGACAATAAGTACCTACGCTAGGAACAAAAATAACAATTCTCAGTTGTCAAACGTTTGACATACAGGACAAAATGGCAGCAGTTAAGTTTGTACAACCAATCTGTAGGCGGCGCGACGGTCAGTAAAAATAAGAAATGTTTTAAGTGTGCCCCCCCCCCCAGACTGAAAGATTACCCTCAGTGGTATCGAGATTTATTCCTTAAGATAAAGACCGGGTTCCTGTGGCCCGCTGAGAGGTATATTGCAAGGTGGGTTTATGGGGTCGCGCGCCGCTTCTTCCGTCTACCCGGACGGATTTAGTTAGGTGTGACCATTCCATAGCTTGCCCAAAAAAACAAATAAAATTAAGATGTTTCATATAAATAAGGCTGTTATTTTAAATCTATACTTAATATTGTAAAACTTAATAGTTTGTTTGGTTGTACGCATTAATCTCAAGAACTATTGATTCGAATTAAATAATTATTTCAGTGTTGCATAACTTAATTATCGAGGAACGCTATAGGCTATATAAAAACACCATATGACTAATAAAAGAAGAGCATTAATGAAAAATGTTGCAAAAAAGAGGGGATAATTTTGTTCTTATGAGAACTTCCATTGCGTGTGTTGCGTATTATAATTCCTGCGATGCTCTCTCTCCTACTCATTCTCCCTTATGAGATGGAAACAAATTTGCACATGTCGGCTAGTATAATTATAATAGTTTTTATAAAAAAATTTAAAACGTTGATAAACACACTAAAAGTAGAAAATATTGAACAACGCCATCTCATCATCCATATAATTGAATAGTACTTATAAATAGTATAATTTAAATAAAAAGTAGAAAATATCAAACAATGCCATACATGATTGAATGGTACTTATACATACATACATACATATCATCACGCCATTTCCCTTGCAGGGTAGGCAGAGAGAACAGAGTGACAGAGAACTCTATCCTTGCATACTTCACTCGCTTCCTCAGCATTCATAATTCTCTTCATTCACTTATAAATAGTATAATTAAAATTAGAAGTAGAAAATATCGAACAGCGCCATCTATGGAATTAAATGGTATTTATAATTAATATAATTAAGATAATGTAGAAGATTTTCTGGAGAATTATAATTCATATTAATTGTAAAAAATATTTACATTCGCAGTAAATAGTGACGAAAAATATCTACTAGTATTTTTTATAAAACGCTTATTCTAAAAGTTTTGGTAAAACTAAAGGTAAAGCTATTTAAATTATTGTATCATCACGGATTCTCTAGATAAGTTTGCAGTTTCAAATTAATAAAACATTTATACTAATCACAAAATAAAAGGCCCGTTTTGACAGTTCACACCCAAGAAGTTCTCTATTTTTTACCGATCGAAATGTTCTAAGGTAATTACATTTTTCATTGATGGGTACCGCCCACTCGGCTAAGTGCCGTTCATAACGATTTTTTCATATTCTCCACAGACTATTAATAATCGGTTAAGAAAAAATAAATCGATCAAAATATTTTCTTTTAAGGTGGACTCGAAGTTGTCCGGTTTTATTAATTTTAATACTAGTGTTTAGAATAACTGAATTTCACTAGCTGTGTATTGATCTTTACTGAAAGTTATGAATTTGGAGCTAACAAAGTCACAAATTGGGACAATGTCATATTTGTCGAAGAGATTGGGCTGAACTCGAATCATACCGAGCCACAGTCGTGGACGGACGATACCAAGGCATCTTGCTCAAAAGTGCCAATGGGAAAAGGTGGACGCTTAATAATCTGCCACGCTGAATCAGCTGGGGGAAGTTTTTTTTTAATGATGCCTTGCTTGCAATGGAGTCTAAAAGTACAAAAAAATATCACGAAGGACGCAAATAAATTCACAGAGTGGTTCAGCATGGACACAAAATGATAAGAGCGCCACCATACCATTATCAGTACAATACTTTGATCTGGGCTCAAATGAAAGGATACGCAGCACACTACAATACAAAGCCGCCATTCTCCACTAAGAAAATTATGACATTGTTGAATGAAGCTTGTGCCAAAATTACTAAAGAAGACTGGACAAAAGTGGTAGAAAACTCGAAAAATAATTAAGGAAGACTATGATAGAGACATCAACATTGACAATATAATTGAAAATGAAATAATTATAGATGCGGGTGACGATAGCTCAACCGACAATTTTGGCTCATCATTTGAAGAAAATGAAGAAATTAAATGAAGAAATTGAAGATTCACTTTTTCTCGATTTTTTATTTTGTGATTGAGTGAATGTTATTGTAACACAAATATATAATGATAGAAAATTGACCTTTCATAACATTGTGTCATTTCAAAATACCCATAATATCAAAATTTTAACTTAAATTTTCAAATCAGAACTTTAATCCAATGCACTTTACAATACATATTCAAATCGATTAAATACTCACGCAAACTTGAATCGATATATCGTGAGTATCGAGTACCGAGTTGTATGGTTATATCACTATATCCATCAATAAGACAAATGTCAAAACGGGCCTTTTATTTTGTGACAACTATAAAAGGAGGTGATAATTACGATAAAATAAACATCTATAGTGCCACAAACTTATCTGACCCGGTGACAGCGTCGCTGTTATCGCATTTAATGTTGCCAGTAAAATTCCATTTGCAATAAAATCGGTAAGTACTTCCCCATGTGGTAACGGGTTTAGAAAACAATATTCAACTCCTTTACAGAATTTTCTGTGGAAGTCATCAAAAATGGAATTATAGCATATTCACCCGTGGGCTCACGGATGGGAAGTAGATAAATGTATTACAAGTATTAATGCGTATGAACACATTATATTATGCTTACTAGAGAAACAAAAATGTAGTTTTTATAAATAATTATATTTTAACACAATAATTATGATCTACAAATATAGGGCAAATTATTTGTAATGAACATATTCAAGGTATAGTCATTTGAATCGTCAGTCACTTCATCATATGAATCATCACTTTCAGTCTCACTGTCACTGTCTAAAGTCATAATGGAAGGCTCCTCTAAATATGTATCCCTTTAGTATTCGTTTTCAAATTTTTTCACGTGATTGCAGTGATTTTCCATTCGTTTATAGTTATTTTATTGATAGCCTCTGCAATTAATTTAGGCGTTGTTAAATTAGTTTTTAATATTCTGCTCTATTATGTTTCGTTTCATTGAACTCCAAATCATTTCAATTGGATTTAATCGCAAGGGTATGATAGAATGGATTTCGTCAATTTCATAACTTCGCTTAGACTCGTGTCTTAATTATTTCATAAAGCTACGCCTTTGTAAGCCGTTGATTCCAATTAAAATCTATCTCCTCTTCAAGTACATAATTAACTTTGGAATAGTGGGAATTATTTTTTGCACACTGTAAAATTGATGTATTTTTCGTCCATTGACACCGAGATCAAAATCACCAACTTCAATTTTACTTTTCGTCCTCTTCAGTCTTTTTTTTGGTGTAGAAATTTTTACTCCACTCTCATCGGCCTGTCCTTTTTTCCTTTACAAGTTTTCTTACAAATCGTTCTCCAACCCTTAAAAAATATTTTTTACATTAAATACCTACACATATATTTTCTGATCATAAACAGATAGATGTATACACAGAGATACATATATATACTAACTATGTACTTACAAGAAAATTATGTTACAGTTAATAACAATCAAGTACATTCATTCCAATTAAATTTACATAAATAGAATACTATTGTATTATTTGTATAAATATATAATAATTATATTCAAAATATAATTAGACTCCAAGAACAAATTAATTCATTATATTTAACACAACAAATTATACATAATGTTTATTAATAGTGTTCTTTTTATTTCAAAAACTAGCAACACTAACCTGTGGCTGTTTATATAATTTTTCAAAAGGTATTAATGATGCCTGAAGATGTTTTTCTTCCTTCACATAACTTAAAACTTGTAATATAACATTTACTGCATCACATTTCGCATTTTAAAACCACAAAAAGTAAATAAACATGGAGTAAACAACCAACAACTGAAATATCAGCATATAGGGAGGACGATTGACGTTTGATGACATTTCAAAATGGCGTCATTAGTTCATCAATTTGCCACCGGGTCAGATAAGTTTGTGGCACTATAATACGTAGTATAGTATAGTAAAAAAAAATATATATTTGACAGCTACTTCGTGGAATGGATACCAAATAATGTGAAAGTGGCTGTATGCGACGTGCCGCCTAGAGGACTCAAGATGGCCGCCACGTTCGTCGGTAACTCAACAGCCATTCAAGAGATATTCAAACGCATATCCGAACAATTCACCGTTATGTTCAGAAGAAAGGTAATTTGGGTATTTTTCAACCTCCAAAAGAAAAAAGTGTGTGTGTCACGACGACCGACGCATGACTGGAGTTTACTCCTTAAGTACGATTATCAAAACAGCCGCAAAAAAGCTCATTTGACTAAAAATAATATATATATTTTTATTTACATTTATTACAACTGTTCAGTGAAGGATTATCTCACGTCAGAAAGTGAAAGGTGCGCAGAATAGGTTGCGCATCAGAAACGTAACGAGGTCATTCGATCACTAGATTTTACTCCTCAAATTCTCATACCGGGCGCCTTATATAAAAATCGATTCTTAAGGAGTAAACTCCAAAAAGAGGGTTGTTCGAAAAACTGTCTATGTAACTGTATATCTATTTGTGGAATCATAACTTCTTTTTAAATCTATTTCATATTATTTTCTTCAGCTCATATATGTCCCACTGTTGGGCTCGATTCTCCTCTATAATGGTAGGGAAATTGACCTACTATACCACACTGGTCAGACGTGTTGGTCAGAGTTTTAAAATTTCCTTTTCTTGCATAGAAAGTGTCTTAATATATCTCTTAGTCGTATTTATTTATGATGCTGTATGGTATCGGCTACGAATACTACCAACCCTTACTTTGCTCGTGGATGTCGTAAAAGACGAGCTAAGAGCCTTATAACGACCTGGGTCAACTCCATCTGATGCCGTTTGGTCAACAATTACATTCCCAAGGAGGGTTGACATCTAGCAGGCGGCCGGTCATAAAACTATTACCAATAACTTTTACAATATGTTATGTACTATGAAAGAAGAGTACCTACATATTGTATCGACCCCAAGTAATTGGGACAAGAGTAAGAGAATGATGACATAAAAAGAGTTTTATAATGGGCGTGGGTCAAAACTTCAATTTTTCAACGTATTTTCCCCGTTGAATATTAAATCTAAAGTTTGTATTAGTAGTCAAACTGTCAAAAATACACATATCAGAAGTGAATCTTTGGCAAACTATTTTTTAAATCTATTTTACATACATCAAGTAATAGCGTGTACTCTCTCTCTCTCTCTCTTACTCTATCTCTCTAGTGGGGGGTCAGATAGTGGGGATGCTACGAAGAGTCGCACAAAGAGGAGACCGAGAACGTCTGATGTGTTCTATCTCATTCTCTCGCCGGCTGAATCCTATACATTTATGTGTTTGTGTCTCTATGGACTTATTTTCTCGTTTCATCGAGTTTGAAATCACAACGATTCTAAAGCAGTTACAGTTCAAAAAAATACTAAATATTCGTAGCCGCTACCACGCCAGCTATAAATCCATTTTTATGTGAACCTGTGTAATTCTCATAGTAAATATTGGCAGAACTATTTGCTGTTATATTATATTATTCCAGGCTTTCCTCCACTGGTATACCGGGGAAGGGATGGATGAATTGGAGTTCACAGAAGCTGAGAGCAATATGAACGATCTTGTCTCTGAATATCAACAATACGAGGTAAGAAAACTATTCATCATCAGCATCATTATCTTAATCCATATATGTCCCACTGTTGGGCTCGGGCCTCCTCCATAATGTGAATGTAATTGACCTACTATAACATGCTAGTCAGACGTGTTGGTATAGGGTTTTGTTTCGAGTTTTCCTTATCTCACATAGATGTTATATGCGTTTTATATCCCTTAGTCGTCTCTTACGATCACCTACGGGTAAGATAAGGAATAGTGAATTGTATTCTTACTCCGTCACCACACGGAAAAAAAAAACTATTACCTCTGAAAAATTATTGAAATGAAACTTCTTTATCGCCGTTGGAAAAAAACTACGGTCGGTCGGTACGGTAAAAAAATTACGGTCGCATTTTTCGGTTACGCGCCATTTTTGTTTGGAAGGGAAACTTTTTTGCGCGCACGAGGGAATCTTTATTTTTGGAGGGAAACGTTTTTGCGCGCACGAGGGAATCTTTTTTTTGGAGGAAAACTTTTTGCGCGCACGAGGGAATCTTTATTTTTGAAGGGAATCTTTTTTGCGCGCACGAGGGAATCTTTATTTTTGGAGGGAAACTTTTTTGCGCGCACGAGGGATTTTTTTTTTTTTTGATGGAAACTTTTTTGCGCGCACGAGAATTAAACTTTTACAGATGAAACGCTACACGCTACATGTCTAACATGTGTACTTTGTACACACGCATAATATATTCAAATCATTTTCTTAAACCATATACAGGCATGAGCCTCGTCCACAGAGAACACAGTAAGGCATCAATAATTATTATATATTTTTTTTCTTATTCTATCAGTTTTTATACCATCTACCATCTGCACAAAAATATTGACGGTCATTGTTTGTTGTAACATAATGTATATCTTGTACGTTTTCTCGTTATGCATGCCAAATGGTAGTGCCCCCTACTCGGTGGACTGACCTCATCAAGGTCGCAGGAAACCATTGGATGCGGCTGGCACAGGACCGTTACAGATGGCATTCTCCTGGGTAGGCCTATGTCCAACAGTGCATGTTTACGGGCTGATGGATGGATGGATGCCGAATGGCCGAATGGTAATGGTAGGTATATCACGGCTTTTTTGTTGCTAATGGTGGCAGATGAGCAAGCAATACACCTGATGGTAAGTATCATTGCCGATCATAGACCTTTGCAATACCAGGAGTGCAGCTTGAGTGCCTACCAACTCACTCCAGTTGCCGGCTCTGTCACTCACCGAACGAAGTACCTACTGCTCACAATCAGATATAGATTTTTTTGCTCAGTGTGGTACTACCCCGGACGGACCGGCCCGCGGCTGTAGACAGAGACTGTCAACTACGTGCTCCTCCTACCACTACACATTCAAGCAAATAAACAATTTAGAATAGAAAAAATATAGATTAAAACAATAAATATGAAATAGCTTTGAAGTGAAACTTCTTTACGAACGCTTGACTTGGGAAGTAAGCTGGTGAATGGCTGACTAGAACGTTACGAAATGTGTGATCGGGCGAGGCGAACGGAAGTTAAAAGAAAGAGAGAGAGTTACGTTTGGTATATTACTCTAGAGGCAAGAAAGAGAGGTGCGAGCCACACATTTTCTTTGTATCTTTGTCAAAAATATTAATTTATTAATGAAATATCTTATCTACCCGTCATCATGAGATCTGCAAAAAAAAGTTGCAGTTACTACTACTTAGTCTGTGGTAGACATGCGCGAAACAGTACTTCGCGAAGTGATGTGACATGGCATTAAATTTCGTGGCGAGTAATATTACATTTTACCATCAGAAATATAAGCCTTAACGTTCTGAAAATAAAGCTCAAAATAAATATTGAATTGCCAGACACCGAACAATGCAGAAATGCAGAACAGTACACGGGTGTTCGCGTCATGTTTAATGTGATGTGATATTTAGTCGCGTAATGTGTAATGGGGTAGTACACGGTTGGGTAATATTACGTGTGATACATCACTTGCATTACTTACACATGTCTAGTCTGTGGTATTTCATAGTATTTCATAGCGTTACCAAAAACCAAAAAAAGGTTGATTTTAAAATACAATTTTTACAGGAAGTGGGAGTAGAAGATGGCGAGTTCGATGAACAAGAAGAAATGGCAGAAGAATATCCTGATGAAGAATAATTTTTGTATCACAGAACAATTCAATTGTACTTTGGAATTCGTTTATTTAGTTTCGAAATACGATTAAGTAGCTCCATATATATATTGTTATAAGCACAGAGGAAATTTATTGATAAAATTTCATACAATGTCTTATTTTTTGGTTTTAATCAAAAAGTATAGATACAAGTAGGGATGAATCGATACTACCGAGTACTCATATGGTATCGCTACTCTCCAATCGATGCTACTACTTGTAGTACATAACACTAACATTCGATACTGAGTACTGGTATCGATAGGGATAAATCGATACTACCGAGTACTCATATGGTATCGATACTCTCTAATCGATACTACTACTTGTAGTACATAACACTAACATTCGATACTGAGTACTGGTATCGATAGGGATAAATCGATACTACCGAGTACTCATATGGTATCGATACTACTAATATGGTATTGTACAGGCAGTGACTCACCCGCACGGCGTTTTAGCGGCCTTTCAGGCGTATGTTGACAACCGCAGACCTCCAACAAAAAAAAAAACGGTAGAGCTCGCCACTTTTCAAGAATTACTTGTTTAAATCCTTACGCGGGAAGTTTTGTTGCTATTGACAGCTCTGGAATTTTATATTTAAATTAATTAAATTCAAGATTCGCGAGCCAACGCGTGTTTACGTGTAATAATAATAATAGCATCGGTACGTCCTAAACTCTAGCGCAACCAGTGGCAGAAAAGAGAGCTAAGGTCTGGGTTTATTATTGTGTCCATGAATACTATGGAAAAGCCTATACCGTTCGGACTCCTTGTATCTATACTTCGTGGTTTCATAATCATATTTTTTTTTTGGTTCTGTTCGTCCATTCGGACAGGCAAAGGCATCAAAGCCCATACAGCCAAGTCTTATTTAATTATTTTTAAATTATTTTGTTTATCATTTCTTCATATTATGTAGCCTTAATAGTCATTGTCTGTCAGTAAGTCAAGTCGTTACCATTAATCGGGCGCTGATAACCTAATCAATGGTTTTCTTTGGGAATTTTGGGCAAATATGAAAATACACGTAAACCACTATTATACCATATTCACTACACTTCAGCACTTTAACTGTACCATATTGCATAAAATACCAGCAAAATTATTCAATATAACACCACAAAACACTAAAGAAATGAATATAATACAAGAGCGTGACATGACATTTCCACATTCGCGCCAAAACTCCTTTAATAATCATATATTAATAAATGTTGCCAATGTTTTTTCCTATTGAATTCAAAATAATTTTTGTTCATTAATTGTCGTTTTTAGTAGAGCGATTGTTAAATATCTAAAAATTTATTCTAATAATTTTAATTGGATATAAATACAAATAAATCTAAATAAAAAGTGGTTATATGGTGACTTACATGCAATTTCATCAAAATTATTCATATATGACACGTCAATTTATTAAATCCCGCCAAAATTTACTTGTAATTGAAAACTACGAATTGAGACAAACATGTATTTGTAGCAAATACAATAATATTTATAATAAATATTTTAATATATTATTTTTAATTAAAACTATTTATATGAAGCAAAACTAATTTGAAATATTAATACTGACATTATGAATTAATTTTCATCATTTATAATTACGGAAACAGCACGACAAAAATACAATAGAGTGCTCGAAGTTTGGAACTATTTTACGAAATGATATTCTATCTTGTTTAAGCAATAATGAGTAGCTGCTTTAAACGCATATTATATCAGACGTGAAAATACAATACTTTTTGTTAAAAAAACGAAAAATTTGTTTAATATATAACGCCATCTATCCCTGCAAGGGATATGGCGTGACGATATGTATGTATGTATGCCATCTAGTATAGTTTTAAAGTACTAGTATACTAACATATCAAGCATTATATAGTATCTTAGAGATTTACGAGATGGCATTATTTTACATTTTGAAAATGGAGTTTTTTTTTAATATTAAAGTTTAATAACTTTAATATTAAAAAAAAACTCCATTTTATAGTACGTTAAGTATTATTTAATTTAATTAAATAAATCTTAAGACCAAAAAAAAAACTACCGTTTTATTATTAAACTAATAATATTATAATAATTTATAAATAGTTACTAGTCACAGAACATTACAATTTAAATATTATTAAAAATGTATAATTATAATAAAAAGAGTAATATTTTCTTTTTTATTTCTTTACCATTATTTGATAAAATAAACACGGCTAAAGTTATTACCTGTAGGCAATTCTAACAATAATAAAACATTTTGCTCTAAATTAATTGAAATGTCTTCCACCAGATATGAGTTCGACCGCTGCTGATCTAGCAAGAAACTCGGGGAGTGTCTTTTTTATAAAATTACATCATCATTTGAAAGTGGAAGGATGTATGTACCGGGGGAGACCGAGACTCACCTATCTAGACCAGATTGGTCACGAACTGAAGGAAAGTGGAGTTAAGAGTCTCCGAAACCGGCGAGCGTGTATGAAGAGAATTATGAATGTTGAGGAAGCGAGTGAAGTATGCAAGGATAGAGTTCTCTGACACTCTGTTCTCTCTGCCTACCCTGCAAGGGATATGGCGTGATGATATGTATGTATGTACATCATCGTTCACCTACTCTTATCCCAATCTAGAGATCTATAGAATTTAGAGCAAATTCCTGTGATTAGGCTGATGGATGGTTTTAATGTGATAACATTTTGTAAATCGATGAACATCGGCTGCACCTTCACACTTAAAACATTACTTATTTTTACTGACCGTCGCGCCGCCTACAGATTGTTTGTACAAACTTAACTGCTGCCATTTTGTCCTGCCTGTCAAACGTTTGACAACTGAGAATTGTTATTTTTTGTTCCTAGCGTAGGTACTTATTGTCATCGATCTATTTTCGGTTATTGATATTTTTCTGAAAATTATCTCAAGTTTCAATGTTAGCCTGATATTATTATTGTTTAATTATCAGCTGATATGTTTTTTTTATATTTCAGGGTAGCTTTCATAGCAAAAGAAAATTCTATGTAATTACACATACTCATGTAGATATGTATATATATTACTTCAACTTTAGTTGACCGCCTAAACTCTGGGTGGCAGCACTTTCCATACATGCATATTTTATCATCGAGTTGCCACTCTTTTTCAATTTAATAACTTTACTCTTTGGGCTGCACGCACTAGAAGTGTAACATACCGTATGACATGAGCGTGCAAGCGAGAGCGGGGAACAAGCGATAGAGGCACGATCGGGTTCTTGTATTTTAAGAATTTTCATCTCAGCACATATATGTCCCACTGTTGAGCTCGAGCCTCTTCCATAATAGAAGGGAAATAGATCTACTATAGCACGCTGGTCAGGCGTGTTGGTATTATTTCGATTTTTCCTTCTCTTGCATAGATGTTATATGCGTTTTATTTATTTATTAGATTAACAATTACAGCCATTATTACAGGTTTCCCCAATGCAATAGTGCAAGTCATCAATTTACAAAATTATCCGTTCATGTCAACATATAATTACAAAAATAAAATTCTACTAAACAATTTAATGTGTCATAGATACAAATCAAAAATTATTTTCTAATAGTAAGTCAAAATAAATAAGTCAAATTGAGAAGATTACAAAATTATCTACATTTGTCACATTATAAAATCACATATCACTATAGCATAATTCAAATAGCATTATCTTTTTGAATTCCGCAATCGAACAAATAAATAGGTCTATTTTGTCGGCCAGCTGATTTAATGCTCGTAACTTTATATCCCTTAGTCGTCTCTTACGATCACCCACGGGTAAGATAAGTGGTGAATTGTATTCTCACGTCTTTGTCCGTCACCACACAGAAAGAATTCAACATAAACTAATTTATCAACTATTTATAAAATAAAGTGAAAAGTTAATGTGGTTTCCATTGTTTATGTTTGTTCAATTCATAAAATTATGCAATTTTCTATCAATGTTTTCTTATGACTTTATTTGTTAAATTATTGTCCGTAAACCGACTATACAGACAACTATCTATATTAGGGATGTTAAAAAATAATCGATTTTATTTAAATCGATTACATAAATTACGCTTTAAAATCGATTTTATCAACAGCGCCATCTATGTGACGGATGAATAAAACTCGAAGTAAATTCATTATTATTTTCTAATAATCACTTTTTTTAGTAATATTAATCGATTTAAAAAAAATCGATTATATAAATTACGCGTTAAAATCGATTTTTATAAACAGTGCCATCTATACGACGGATGAATAAAACTCGAAGTAAATTTAGTAGTGGTAGGACCACGCTGTTGACAGTTGTCTACAGCCGCGGGCCGGTCCGTCCGGGGTAGTACTAGCTATACCCTTGGCTGGGGGGGCACACTTAAAACATTACTTATTTTTACTGACCATCGCGCCGCCTACAGATTGGTTGTACAAACTTAACTGCTGCCATTTTGTCCTGCCTGTCAAACGTTTGACAACTGAGAATTGTTATTTTTTGTTCCTAGCGTAGGTACTTATTGTCATCGATCTATTTTCGGTTATTGATATTTTTCTGAAAATTATCTCAAGTTTCAATGTTAAGCTGATATTATTATTGTTTAATTATCAGCTGATATGTTTTTTTTTTATATTTCAGGGTAGCTTTCATAGTAAAAGAAAATTCTATGTAGATGTAGATATGTATATTTATTACTTCAACTTTAGTTCACCGCCTAAACTCTGGGTGGCAGCACTTTCCATACATGCATATTTTATCATCAAGTTGCCACTCTTTTTCAATTTAATAACTTTACTCTTTGACCCTTGGTATTGCAAAGGTTCATGGGCGGCAGTGACACTTACCATCAGGTGTGCTGCTTGCTCGTTTGCCACCATTAGCAATAAAAGAGAAAATAAAAAAAACGAAAGATAAAATTATTTATGTCAAATTATTTTTATTTAAATTAAACTTAATTCTATTGAGAGGCTTATATGGTATTTTTTTAATAATTTCTTTACCAAAATTATTATAATTCAGTGCTTCATTTATATTAGATAAAACTTCAGTTTCAGCTGATGTAAAATCTATAATTTCAATATTTGAATTATCTATTTCACTTGATTCTATTTTGTCTAATGTATCAGTAGGAATTGAAACAATGTCTTTTGATCCAATATCGGGCTCATTGTTAATCTCGAAATTTATATCTATACTTTGGTTTTTAATTTTTTTTGATTTTGTTTTAGTGACTTTAGCTTTTCGTTTACCAAATGCGATAGTATTAGATGCGCCCATATATACTTTCTCTGTTTTGTCACATTTATTATCATTCTTTATATCTAATTTATCGCTTAGATTGCTTTGAATTTTATTATCATCAATATGTTTATCCGTAGCCGCTTCCCGATGCAAATTTTTTAGTCTACCAATAACTTGAGTTTTCCTTAACAACAGTTTCTCTTTAGTCTCCTCAATGGTCTCTAATTCTGGTGCATAACATATATGTAGAATACCACCATAATAGTTCTTTGTGTCTAGCATTTTCTTTGCTATTCTAGCAGAGTTTATAGACTCATATAGAGCATGATATGTTTCTGTGAATTGTTCCGATGGATGATTCGTTATATTGAATTGAATTAATTTGCCATATTGTAAAAATAAATCTTTTGTTTCTCTACGTAAGTTTAAAGACGGCACTCCAAATATTAAAAGATGTTTAGATTCATTAGTTATTGTGTAGACCTGAAAAAATTCAAAATAAATATGATTATCATTTTTAATATAGACTCATATAGAGCATGATATGTTTCTGTGAATTGTTCCGATGGATGATTCGTTATATTGAATTGAATTAATTTGCCATATTGTAAAAATAAATCTTTTGTTTCTCTACGTAAGTTTAAAGACGGCACTCCAAATATTAAAAGATGTTTAGATTCATTAGTTATTGTGTAGACCTGAAAAAATTCAAAATAAATATGATTATCATTTTTAAACCCGGACACAAATATTTGAAATAAAACTATATCTAGGATATTTTAATGCTACTTTTTATTAACACGGTTAGTTTTTATCATGACAGTTATAAAATGCTCGAAATGTCTTCATCATCAAATACCTATATGGTATACATAAAATTTATAAATACCTGATACGAAACGAAAAATGATGTCACAAGCGGGGTCTTCTATACAATGTGTAAACATTGTCCGATAGATGGCATACGTCACCTTGAAGACGTAAGATATAATATGAATCGAAATTTGCATGTCCCAAAATAGTTCACGATGGTGTAAGTGTAGCACGGTTGGGCCGGATGCCCAATAGGTGCGGGTTCGAACCCCGCTTGTGACATCATTTTTCGTTTCGTATCGGGTATTTATAAATAATTAAGCATATTAAATGCTAAAAATTTCAGTAATTTACATAAAATTATCCAATAAAATTTGTGACGGAATAGGAATACAATTCACCCCCTATCTTACACAGGTGATCATAAGAGACGACTAAAGGATATAAAACGCATATAACATATATGCAAGAGAAGGTGAACTCGAAACAAAACCCTATACCAACACGTCTGACCAGCGTGGTATAGTAGGTCAATTTCTCTTCCATTACGGAGGAGGCCCGAGCCCAACAGTGGGACAGCTGAAATAATGAAACATAAAATTTGTAAAAATAAATTTATTTCAAATGTGTACTGTAAAAACTGGCATAAACATTAAACGTCAAAAAGATGAGTGTTATTGGTTTGAAGTCTTTTTGTACCTGTGTGTCTGTCTGTGGCATTGTATCTCTTAAACAAATCGACCAATTATGTTGCAATTTCTTTTGTATGAAAGTTGATGTGAACAAGATGTTACTTATAATCAAATTTTGAATACCTATTCAGCCATTTCAAGTTTATAAGCTCTAATTATTAGTTGCTGTAAGAATCATAGGAATCTATAAAAACTTGATTACGAGTGAAAAATGATTGTCTCATAGGGGCCGTCCATTAATTACGTGAAGTTTGAAAGGGGAGGGAGGGGGTTGACAATAATTACGAAGTCCTAAACCTTCAGTCTTAAGCCTCACTATGTATCACCAAGGGGGAGGGGGGTTCAAAATTTAAAAAAAACGATCACGTGATTAATGGGATTCGAACCCAAACCTATTGGAAATCCATTCCAATCATGCTACTATTTACAACAGCGCGAGCTATTATATGACGTTTAATATTCAGCTCATGTTATATTTTTGTTTTTTAAATAAAGAAGACATATCCCCGATAATGTTTATACATAGTAATCTAAGTCATTATTTTATTTTCAAATGCATGTCTTAACATTTGAAATTTCCATGTATTATGGTGCTTCAGCTATTCTGATGATAGCTTATATGTTAGAGAGAAATCTTGGAAAAAAGAAATTTTAAGTCTGGGTGTAATTTGTTTGCTATAATTGCATTTTTGTAAAGTCCCACAAACCAAACATCAAGAAAATAAAAACCAAATACATACATACATACATGCATAGCCTCACGCCTGTTTCCCAGAGGGGTAGGCAGAGACTACAGATTGCCACAAACCACGATCCTGATATACCTCCATCGTTTCATTCACACTCATCATAGTCTTCATGCATGCTCTACGGTTACACGTACTCTTAATCTGATCTTTCACTAACACATCTTTAATTTGATCCAGGAAAGTATGACATGGTCTTCCCCTTGTAGTCGTCCCACTCACACTCGCTTTGCATACTTGTTTAGTCAACCTTTCTTCACTCATTCTTTCCATGTGTCCAAACCACCTCAGCATAACCTTTTTGTCTTTGTCACAACTTCTTCATTCACACCACAGCGCTCTCTTATAACACTATTCCTAATTTTATCTTTCAGACTTACACCACACATGCTACGAAGAGCTCTCATCTCTACAGCATTTATTCTACTTTCATGTCTTCCCTGTCAAATCCAACTTTCACTGCTATATGTGAGAGTGGGAACTAATACTTCCTTATGTACAGCTAGGCGTGCCTTTTTAGAGACATTCGTACTCTTCATAAAAGCGTACAATGCCCCATTCACTTTATTACCAGCATTAACTCGTCTTTCAACATCTTCATGATTTTTACCATCACTAGTAAATAGTACACCCAAGTATACAAATTCTTTCACCTGTTCCAATCCCTCACCAAATACGGTTGTGATAAAATCCATAATACTTCTATTTTAAGCGATTATTTTTAAGTAATAAGATACTTAGAACCTCCAAACAGTGTAACACTGTACGTTACAGAAACTTATTGATCAAGTTACCAGTTATCCAGTAGGTAAATTTCACCATATTGTAATAAATTATCTTCTTACCTTAACGGCGGTTAGTTTACGTCCCTGACGGTACGGTAAGCGTGTTGTACATAGCTTTTGTTGCTCATGATGTGCCAACAACTTACATTCATCTTTTTCTATCGCAGACATACTAAATTTAATATAATCGTGGAAGTTAGTTCTTGGGATAAAGGTTATTATGTCAGCATTTCAAATTCTTTTTATAGAACAGATATAAAAAATACAAACACTACATATATATGTAGTGTTTGTATTATATTAAATACTATGAAACATTGAAATAAATATTTATTATAACTTCAAAATATTATGACTTTCTTTGGTTCTATTCACAGATTAAACAATATGGTTCTGTTTGTCCAAGCAGATAGGCCAAGGCGACAAAGCTCATACAGCCAAATCTTATTTTTTTCTACTTCATGTTTTTTCCAAGTGGACACTCTTAGTTGAAAAAGTAGAACACTAAAATAATAGCCATAATAATATATAAATTTTAGTCGATTGACATAACTTATATTGAAAGTGTCATATAGTGACTTTGTATAATATCAAAATATCTACTTATTATATTAAATAATTTTGATGACATTTTATAAAATGTGATGCAAAAAAAGGGGTCTACGCGTGAATGTGGGCAAAACCAAAATAATGGTCTTTGAAAGAGATAAAACCAGAACAGATGTAAGAGTAACAATAGGTAATGATGTACTAGAGCAAGTGGATGAATTTGTATATCTTGGATGTGGATTTAGCCGAGATGGAAGGTACACCACTGATATAGAGCGAAGAGTGAATGCGGGAAATAGAGTGAACGGAGCGTTGGGGCAACTTCTCGGCAGCCACCACCTCAGCCAGAAGGCACGTGTAGCAATACATAACGCAGTGCTTGTCCCAACATTACTGTATGGAAGCGAGAGTTGGGTATGCAGAAAAGAGTATGATAGTAAAATTAATGCGGTCGAAATGCGATCTCTGCGAAAAATCTGTGGAGTTAGGCTGACCGACCGCATTCGTAACGACGACGTAAGACAGCGAGTAGGTATGAAAGAGAGTATTGGTGTAAAGATGCGAAAGGGAATGCTCCGATGGTTCGGACATGTGGAAAGAATGCCGAACGAACACCTGGTTAAGAAGATATACAATGCGAAAGTGGAAGGATGTAGGTACCGAGGGAGACCGAGACTAACCTACCTAGACCAGATCGGTCATGTACTGAAGGAAGGTGGAGTCAAGAGTCTCCGAAACCGGCGAGCGTGTATGAAGAGAATTATGAATGTTGAGGAAGCGAGTGAAGTATGCAGAGATAGAGTTCTCTGGCACTCTGTTCTCTCTGCCTACCCTGCAAGGGATATGGCGTGATGATATGTATGTATGTATGATGCATAAAAAGTGCTGTAAAGTATTGAAATAACAGTGCTTTACATGTTCTAGTTTTCTCCAAAACTTCCTGGAAGATATCCTTAACAACGTGGCCATGGCACTGTTAAAAACGATTTGACTTTAAATGAAGTTATAATTTAAAATAATTTGAAAAATCCAAAAGAGCACGCTTCATATTTTTTAAATTATTTACTATTAGTCAATGCCACAAATGAAAATGAAAGAAAAAAAATACTTTTCAAATTTCGTGCCATTCTTGACGTAATGCTAAACATAGCTGTTCGTATACAATAGGCTGTATGGGATTTGTTTCCTTTGCCTGTCCGAATAGACGAACAAAAAATGTAATCGTATACAATATACATACACTAATGACTAAGCAGTTTAGTTTTTTAATAATTGCAATTAAACGACAAAGAATTACCAAGCCATTTTCGAAAAGAAACAGCGCGTTGCGGTTATGAAGCTTTTAAAAAAGAAATATTTTGATACATTAATTTTCACGGTCGTAATCGTGCCAGATCCATTATAAATATCCGGACGTCCTCGAATATTTTTTTAAATAACTTTTTCTTGCTTTTTAAACAAAATAATCGCTTTTTAAAAATATGAAATACATTTAAACGAATAATTTTTCTTGACATATGTATGATAATATTATTCTATAAGTGAACCGTGAGAAAAATAAAGTCTCTATTTTTAGTTTTGAAAAACCCTTGATTTTCATATATTGAGAGTAACACATCACCTCAACGCTTTGCTTATGAGGCGTGCAATAAAGACTTGTCATATAGAAATTCGATACTGCCAACAAATTCTGATTGTCACTACAGAAAAAAATAAAATAAAAAAGAAGTAAATAAGATTTTCTCACAGTTGCACCTCATTTAAAGGGTATGTACATAGATGGCGCTATTAACAATTTTCCCTTAGTATATTTTTTTGCAATTTTAGCATCTACTGAGTTTATTTTAATTGTATAAAAGCTTATAAATGAAATTAAAGTTTTATGGTATATTATTTTACATTATCGCTAATTACCAAATCTAACACACGCCCCATACATGTAGTGTTTACCTAATACATCATCTAAAACCATCCATGCAGATTTTAATTTAACATTTCATGCTCCAAAGCCAAGCCATTTGACGCAATATTTATTCAACTAAGTTACAGTCAAGAATATACGGCGGAGCAGACATGCTAAAGATAGTTAGCATATAGTGCACAAGAACATATTTAAACTTCATAGAATAGAAAAGAAAAAAGAAATAAAGGTCAGTTTCTTCTTCTTCTTTTTATGTATTGGCAATCAGCTACTTATACGAGCCATTTTTGCCAGTGTCGAGTTATAATTATCTTCACGTTCTTAATCTCTTCAGGTTAGTCATTGTCTGTCAGTCAGTCGAATTGTCGCCCTCAACAGTGCTATGATGACACTGTTAATGGTATCTTGTAGGAATTTTGATGGAAAACGAAAACGTTGTAAAGCACTTTTATATGATATTCACTACATCCCAGCTGTTCTGTCACATCATATTACATAAAATACCATAAAAATTATCTAATATAACACGTTAAAACACTAAGATATCGAATATAATACAAGAGCACCACATGACGTTTTAGATTCCCGCCACAAGTCCAAAGGTCAGTTTTACAGTGGCAATAGTTCAACAAAAAGTATACGATCACACCAGCCTGATCAGTAGCAAACTAATAATAAAAACTTCAAACCTTGCCTTTCATTTTTTTTACACACCACCCTGCATTAAGAAAATAATTCTTGTATTGCGGGAGACTTTATAAATATGCAATTAACGCAGACAAATTACACCCAAACTCAGAATAACACTTTGTTGTACGCGCAAAATATTATCCAGCGTAGGAATCGAACCCATGCAACTGGCACGTCCAATCGGCATCTCAACCATTACGCCATTTGTGCAGTCAATTTTGCCGCAGTTCTATAGCCCCTGGCTGTTTTTACAAACTATTAAACTATTCCTTGAAAACGTCATGTGGTGCTCTTGTATTATATTCGTTATCTTAGTGTTTTAACGTGTTATATTAGATAATTTTGATGGCATTTTATGTAATGCGATGTGACAGAACTGCTAAGATGTAGTGAATATCATATAAAAGTGCTTTACAACGTTTTCGTTTTTCATCAAAATTCTCACAAGATACCATCAACATTGTGGCCATAGCACTGTTGATGGCGACAATTTGACTTACTGACGGACAATGACTAATCTGAAGACACTAAAAACTTGAAGATAATTATAACTCGACACTGGCAACAATGGCTCATTTAAGTAGTTGATTGCCAATACATAAAAATAAGAAGAAGAAGAACTATTCCTTGTAAACGCTGTTATTATATCATTTAAAAATATCTATGGTAATTATAGTTCTTCTTCTTATATATTGGCAATGGTAATTATAGTTCATCTAATCTAAGAACTGCATTTTGACGTTTTGCATTTCTTAATACACAATAACCTTGGTCAAACGTATACACATGATTGCAAATAATAAATCGGAAATTTTAAAGAACTATTAAGTTCTTACATAATTAACGTTGCTTAACGTAACTTTCTTGTACAAGAATCTAATGTTGAAACTCGTGAAACTAATTTAAAATTAAAATAACATAGTAAATAGTGATTGTTATTGACGAGCTTACAATGTCACATCATCACGTTCTATACAGTAGTGCTTGACAACTTTCAATTCACGAATATCCAAATAATCGGTAAAAATATTAGAATAATATAATTAATCGAATAGAGGTTTTAACAGAAATGTACATTTCATCAATTTTATTGATGAGGAAATTATTATTAATGTTCGCGACGATGATAATTCAAGTACCAGTAGGGATTCTTAATAAATAGCTATTTTTAAACCCAGTTTTTGTTTTTACTTAACCTAATCCTACTAAATATGATGAATAGATTTTATGCTGTAATAATTAAATTTGTTTAATATTAATTTAGGCTTTTACGGTGTCCTCCGATAGCATCGGTATGGATGAAGTTGAATGGCGATGGCGATAAGAAGTTTGAAAAATGGTAAGGCAGCGGGCATTGATATGGTGTCTGCCGAGATGATCAAGCTTGATGGCTCCTGTGTCTGGGAGGCGTTCCTGTTGCTCCTCAATTTATGTTGGAGCTCGGGAATGGTTCCCGGGGACTGGAATAGCGCAGTCATCGTGCCTTTGTTTAAAAACAAGGGTTCACGTTATGACTGCGCAAATCACAGAACCATAAGCTTGACCAGATTGGCAGCAAAAGTGTATGGTAAAATTATTAAAAGGAGAATGAGGATGGTGTCCGATGGTTTACTGTGTTAGACACAAGGAGGTTTCAGGAGTGGAAGGGGATGCATGGATCAAGTGTTCTCTCTGCGCAACATTGTGGAGAAGCATCTGGCTCTAAGTCAGAGGGTTTTCTGCAGTTTTGTGGATCTGGAGAGAGCATTTGACACGGTTGTACGAAAGGAACTTTGGGACATTTGACAGGAGTATGGTATTAACGGTAAACTGCTACAGGCTGTGCAGTCCAGTTACATGGGCTGTAGAGCCTGTGTGCGGCTAGATGATGGAATGTCGCCTTGATTTGACGTCAATATCGGCGTTAAGCAGGTGTGCGTTCTGTCAGCCAGGCTGTTTATCATATGTCTGGATAAAAGTCTCCAAAGGTTAAACGATATGAATGTGGGAGTCCAGATGGGCGACTCAGTGGTCACTGCTTTGCTTTATGCAGATGATGCAGTCCTGCTGGCATAGTCAAAGACTGACCTGCAGACCCTAGTCGACACAATGACAGAAGATTGTAAGAAAAGGGGTCTACGCGTGAATTTAAGCAAAACCAAAATAATGGTCTTTGAAAGAGATGAAGCCAGAACAGATGTAAGAGTAACAATAGGTAATGATGTACTAGAGCAAGTGGATGAATTTGTATATCTTGTATGTGGATTTAGCCGAAATGGAAGGTACACCACTGATATAGAGCGAAGAGTGAATGCGGGAAATAGAGTGAACGGAGCGTTGGGGCAACTTCTCGGCAGCCACCACCTCAGCCAGAAGGCACGTGTAGCAATACATAACGCAGTGCTTGTCCCAACATTACTGTATGGAAGCGAAAGTTGGGTATGCAGAAAAGAGTATGAAAGTAAAATTAATGCGGTCGAAATGCGATCTCTGCGGAAAATCTGTGGAGTTAGGCTGACCGACCGCATTCGTAACGACGACGTAAGAGAGCGAGTAGGTATGAAAGAGAGTATTGGTGTAAAGATGCGAAAGGTGCTCCGATGGTTCGGACATGTGGAAAGAATGTCGAACGAACGTCTGGTTAAGAAGATATACAATGCGAAAGTGGAAGGATGTAGGTACCGGGGGAGACCGAGACTAACCTACCTAGACCAGATTGGTCACGTACTGAAGGAAGGTGGAGTCAAGAGTCTCCGAAACCGGCGAGCGTGTATGAAGAGAATTATGAATGTTGAGGAAGCGAGTGAAGTATGCAAAGATAGAGTTCTCTGGCACTCTGTTCTCTCTGCCTACCCTGCAAGGGATATGGCGTGATGATATGTATGTATGTATGTTAATTTAGTACTTAATTTATGCATCGTCTTTATGAAAAATAAAAAATAACCCGATTATTAATTAAAAAGAATCAATATCGATTTCTCACTAAAATCGTAAATTTTCGATAGCGATTATTTGGTTCACATACCTAGACAACTTACTCCGACAGCTGTCAAAGTGCACTTCTTAGATTAGATAGACTATAGGGAGTTTTGGCGCGAATGTGGAAATGTCATGTCACGCTCTTGTATTATATTCATTTCTTTAGTGTTTTGTGGTGTTATATTGAATAATTTTGCTGGTATTTTATGCAAAATGGTACAGTTAAAGTGCTGAAGTGTAGTGAATATGGTATAATAGTGGTTTACGTGTATTTTAATATTTACCCAAAATTCCCAAAGAAAATCATTGATTAGGTTATCAGCGCCAGATTAATGGTAACGACTTGACTTACTGACAGACAATGACTATTAAGGCTACATAATATGAAGAAATGATGAACAATATATGAAAAATAATTAAATAAGACTTGGCTGTATGGGCTTCGATCCTTTTGTCTGTCCGAATGGACGAACAGAACCAAAAAAAAAGTAGCTGATTACCATTACATAAAAAGAAGAAGAAGAGTGGACTGTACTTTTTAATTTATAATTAACCTAGTGCGACCAATGTGACAAGATATGAAAAAGATATTTTTTTTGCTGGCAGTCGAATAAGTTCCACAATGAAATGCTGTTTTATCGTTTTTTAACCGACTTCAAAAAAGGAGGAGGTTCTTTAATTCGTCTGTATTTTTTTTTATGTTTGTTACCTCGTAACTTTCGACTGGGCGAAGCGATTTTAATGATTCTTGCTGAAAACTGGTGCTTACCGTGTGGTCCCATTTTTTTTGGTCTAGTTCTGACAATGGCACCCATGAGAAAACCATATCAGTCTAATCGTTACCATTTACCATAAGCATTAAGTATGAGTGCGACAAATGAACGAGTAGCTCAAGCCCCGCTACTAATAGAACAACCTATGTGTGCCTGTAACACTAAAAAGTAAAAACTAAAGGAAAACTACGATTAAAAAAACAGTTAATAGTAAGTAGTAAGAGTTATAGGTATAGAGAAGCTATCCCGAATAAATATTTTGTTCCATTTTGGTAACAGTTAAACTAAAGTCCGCTGCAGCGCTAAAAGAATAAATAGGCAATCTAACGCGAACATTGAAGCACACAGCGCTAGATCGCTTTATAGTTGTAATTTTCTCGCGACCAAAACGTCGTAAGATGTAGGCATTTCATGCGCACTTACGCGTTTCGTTCAACGTTATGTAACAAAGTGTCTTACTATAGATGTTACACCGCAGAAGTGACACAGTTTTTGTACCTACAAACATTCATTAGAACTCATACAGCATACTCTATTTCAAAGTGTATTATTCAGTAGTTAAATAAATAAAAATAATAGTAAATTATAAAAGAAAATGAACTATTATATGTTTATATAAACTTTGCTTTAACATACGACAATAGTTTTGAATATCCGTGTGATGACGGAATAAGGATACAATTCATCACTACCTGTCTTGGTCGTGGATATCGTAAAAGGTCGCCTTTAAACGATATAATATGCATATACTACTATACTATCAAGAGAAGGAAAACTCGAAACAGAACCCTATACCAACCTGTTTGATCTTTGACAAATAAGTATCAACTGATAACACAAACTAAAGGAAAAAGAATATAAATAATCAAAATACTTTCTAGACACTACGTCAAGTCTGTGTTTAGTCACACATTTTTACCTCCAACCAGTGTAATTGAACATCTGCGGGCTTTAGTCTATAATCAAAGATGGCGTTACATTTAAATGTAGAATATTTTTTTTTATTGTGCTAATTCGATATTATTACCTATTTGTGCACTTTAACAACAAAACATTTTACTTAGTTAAATAAAGAATTTTTTCACATCCACATGTGCAAGTTTTGATTGGTATTATTCTAATTATCGTATTAACAACGCTGCTCTGTATACACCTACAGTCCATGATGGTCGCAGTCACAGAGAAATTAAACACTACGTTTGGTCGCAGTCACACTAAAGTGAGGTGTACGGATTGCAGTACACCTTAGTCGAACAAAGCAAGTGTTCGGAACGCGAAATCTAGTACGTAGTACATATATATCGATGGTTAAGTATGAACAATTAAAAATTTATAAAATTTGAACAAAAGTCACGTAACTGTTAACGCGTCATGATTCGTCACCATACTTGTGACGTCATTATGTTAAAGCAATTCAAAAGTCAAAACATTGTACCTATTATCTCTGTATGCTACAACGGGTGAAAACTAACATTATGACGTCACACGCGTTCGATTACATTCGGGATTTGTAGGCGAGTTTTGCATATTGGATTGAAAAATGTTTTTTTTTATTATTATATAACTTTTTAATTATTGCTAAATAAAAAAAAAATGTTTGGTTATAATACTTATATATGATTTTTATAGCGCGCAACGTTATCCCCGAGGAGCCTCATGGCACCCCGATGCCTACGCACAGTCAACTCCTCCGCGCCGCGTCCCCGCAGGGATCGCCGGCCGCCGCGCCGTTTAGTTGCCTAATACTGCGCACCACCGTGTATCGTCACGAAGCTTCGTGCAATGAGATGATATACGCAGAGGTGACCGGTCATTATTGGCTATCGTCGCGAACATTCGGACTTCATGTGCGTTATCGCTTGAGTGGCGATAAGTCATAGGGTTTTAGCGCGCTAATATATCGCGCTCTGTGATCAGACAGCGTTTTTGATTTTAAAGGAAATTTTCGATGTGTTTAGACGCGTTCGAGGATCTCCAGTTAATCAATAAATATGGAGTGGAGCGATGAAATGGTGTTAGAATTTTTACACCATTATGAGCGGAACCCATGAAGGGATCCAAAAAAACCATTATGTAATATTAGCATAATATAGCTGTAATAGTAAAGCAATTCATCATCCATAGTTAAACGCATGAAAATGATTTCGGCCATCTTTAATTATTGCACGATACTTCGTGTAAAATACTAAAGTCGCTAATGTGACTACAGTACTATCGCGATAATATTCTAGTGTACAGAACGTACGAAGCTTCGCTACACATTACTTCGGGATGATACACGCAGGTGCGGTCCTAGCATTAGTATAAGAAGTGCCTGTGCGCACTTCCGCATTTAACATGTCTTCTTTTTTGTGTTCGAAGTATAAATTTCAACTATTCTCTCGTTTTTTATTGCACACCAAATATCCCTCTACATCTATCCATTTAATTTTTATTCTAATTCTAGAGGGTCTCAATGTTGAACTCGTCACAATCATCGGTGCTGACCTGACGCTGCCGACCATCGCCAGGGCGATGCTCGACAGCGTCAGGAACTGGGACGCGGTCGCATCCTTCTGCGAGGCAGTAGTCTCGCGGAAGGAGGCGGCGGAGCGCGTGCGCGAGGAGCGTCTCCTCGACGACGCGAGCCGCCGCCGGCGACTGGTGCGGCGCAGGCGCGATTACCTGCGCCTGATGCCGCCCTAGCCGAGGCCGCGGGTGACTGGATCGGGGAATTAGTCCGTCACCCGCCAAGAGGCCGACCGCGTGAGGAAAGACCGACATCCTACCCGAGGGGGGGACGTCGGTCGAGGAGAGGGTACTCCTCAGGGGTATTCCGTCGGGCCAACCACTGACGTCAAGTCACTCTGCTCCGGTGGTTGGCCCAACGACGAAGGCGACGTCACGGGTGGGTTACGGGTGTGCGTGCTTACGCCCTTCTGTCACCCCGGACGGAGTGGTGCGAGGAGTGTGCCGACCGTAACCCGCCCCCAGAAAAAAAAAAAAAAAAAAGAGGGTCTCAATGTAAATATCAAATTTGTTGTGAGGTATCAAGCTCGAGATGTGTTGTGCTTAAATTTAAAGTTCACGTAAAACTAATGGTGTTTGTTCACCATTTTTCTTATCTATTATACATAAGGAAACTAGCGAGCAGATTAAATTTGTTAAAAAAAAAAAATTAACATTAAAAATGTCTGTTTATTTTACAAATATGTTTTGATCATTAAAAATGTTTATTAAAAACTGTTCACAATAGACCTGAGTTTATTAATATTATTACTTTTAAATGTATTGTATTTTTTATAAAATTTACCTTACTGACGATCTCGCCATGATTTGCTACAGACTGGTTTATATACGTCCTGGTATAAACAATATTATGTACGCACTGAGTTGCCTACAGTTGATAAGTGCGATTAAATAGCTTAATTAGATACCTAATAATTATGTGTTTCAAAGTCTACCTAAATATACATACATACATACATATCATCACGCCATATCCCTTGCAGGGTAGGCAGAGAGAACAGAGTGCCAGAGAACTCTATCTCTGCATACTTCACTCGCTTCCTCAACATTCATAATTCTCTTCATACACGCTCGCCGGTTTCGGAGACTCTTGACTCCACCTTCTTTCAGTACATGACCGATCTGGTCTAGGTAGGTTAGTCTCGGTCTCCCTCGGTACCTACATCCTTCCACTTTCGCATTGTATATCTTCTTAACCAGGCGTTCGTTCGGCATTCTTTCCACATGTCCGAACCATCGGAGCATTCCCTTTCGCATCTTTACACCAATACTCTCTTTCATACCTACTCGCTCTCTTACGTCGTCGTTACGAATGCGGTCGGTCAGCCTAACTCCACAGATTTGCCGCAGAGATCGCATTTCGACCGCATTAATTTTACTATCATACTCTTTTCTGCATACCCAACTCTCGCTTCCATACAGTAATGTTGGGACAAGCACTTCGTTATGTATTGCTACACGTGCCTTCTGGCTGAGGTGGTGGCTGCCGAGAAGTTGCCCCAACGCTCCGTTCACTCTATTTCCCGCATTCACTCTTCGCTCTATATCAGTAGTGTACCTTCCATCTCGCCTAAATCCACAACCAAGATATACAAATTCATCCACTTGCTCTAATACATAATTACCTATTGTTACTCTTACATCTGTAAATATATATATGTACCTAAATATATATTTTTTTAATTGCTTATGGTGGCAACGAGCAAGTAGCACACTTCATGATAAGTGTCACTGCCGCCCAAAGACCTTTGCAATACCAAGGGTATAGCTTAGGCCGCTGCCTACCAATAAAAACCCCAAACCCACCCAGTTGGGCTTCCGGCTCTCTCGCTCACCGAACAATTAATCAGACGTCAGTCTTCTGCTCAGTGTGGTACTACCCCGAACGGACAGGCCCGCGGCTATAGACAGAGAACTGTCAACAGCATAGTCCTACCACTATTGTATATAACTGAACAGTAAATAGTGCTTTCAATGTACAACTAAATAATTGAACATTTTGTATTTTATAATTTTCTATAGATTCTTTATACAATGTTATTAAAGCCAAAATTATTAAAGCCGCTAAGAGATTTTGAATTTCACTAATGTTTAGTTAAATTTTATTATTTTCGTTTTTAAATGTGATAATTTTGTTCATTGTGACGCTAACATTATAAAAAACGTGCTTCAGAAACTACTAATTCGATGGCAATAAGCTTTGGTGATAGAATAAAACGCTTCGTATTTTTTTTATTAAAATCTTTGACAACGAGTACATATTTGATAATCGGAGTTAGTAAAGAGTAGTAAAGAGATGTTTTAAGGTTTTAACGTATTGTATCTATAAGATGTAGATCTGCGATGATTATTTTGCAAGTCGTTTATTTTGAAGATTCCATTTAGGGAAATAGTTTTTAGATACTTAAATACTTCTTTTATATTTGTAAATTTGTCCTCAAAGGAATTCTATTATTATATCAGATAATATAGTTAATTTATGTCATTCTCTTACTCTCGTCAGATGGAGATCAGATGAAGTTGGCCCAGGTCGTTATAAGGCTCCATCGAAGACAAAGATCGGGTACCGGTAGCCCGCTCGCACGGCGAAGAGAGGTGTTTGTAGGGTGGGTCTGTGGGGTTGCGCGCCGCTTCTTCCGTCGCCCCGGACCAATTTGGCGGGGCGCGACCGCCTCCATTGTCAACCACACAAAAAAAAAGGTCCTTATAAGGCTCTTAGTCGTCTTTTACGACATCCACGAGCATATATATATATATAATATTCTGACCAGTTTAATCATTATTGTATCACGCTAGTCAAAATGGTCCACTAACCAATCTTACTCGTATTATAATACTTTCTAAAATTTGGATTGCATTCAGTGTCAAATGAAATGGGTAGTGGTTAAAGTCACATCATAGTAGTGAACAAAACAGCTCAAGTGGGTTGACATCGGTAACTATCATCTCCAATAGGCACATGTTTCTAACAATTCAGAAAGTCATTTTTAATAAATCTGTATTTATTTAATACTAGGTACTGCCCACGTCTTCGCCCGCAAAAAAGTTACTTTTCTAAAGCTTTTCATCCTCTATTTTTATATTAACTCCTAGGTATAAATTTTGCACAAAATTTTAATGTCATATTTACTCATATCTAATCAATAGCCTAAAAATAAGTTTCAAGCTTCTGGCTTTGAAAATGATAATTCCTTACAATTTTTTATACCTCTTTAAAACCTTTTTTGCATTAAAAAGTAGCCTTTGTTCTTTATCAAGCTCTAGTCTATCTGTGTGCCAAATTTCATTTAGATCGGTTCAGTAGTTTTGGCGTGAAAGAGCGACAGACAGACACAGAGTTACTTTCGCATTTATAATATTAGTAAGGATTCGTCCTTTTCAGCTTTTATTTGTAGCTGGTCATGTTAGTTCGAGTATGTTGGAGTTATGAATGAAATACTTGAGGTTTAATATTACACCCTCTATATTCTTATTATTATCTTATTATATTTCAAATGCTGCGCTTATTGTAGCTGTACACTCCTTTACTTATTGGCTGACTAGTCGATTATATTTTCCTGTCTCCCGCTTTGCCTGAGAGGAAAATAGAATCATTCTTTTCAACTCCTCCTTTTTAACCTTTTCTAATTCAATTTTTGCGAGTCCCAGGACGATTAAAATCCTCTTTCGGGACTGCCTGAAGATCAAACCTCGGTGTCATTTATGGAGACCATTGCGGATCCTGGCTTACAGGAGTTTCAATGGTGGAAATGTGAGGTGGGATTAGTCCCAAATTTAAAATATTTCAACTATTTTACCACATTATTTAGCGAACTGTAGAGTAAAATGCTGCAGGTCAAATTGTCTGTCTATTTATTAATTTAAAAATGTATTTAATAAATGATTAATATAACACAGTTTATTATATTTATTTTAATCTTTTAATACACAAAGGTGGAATAAATTCATTTTAAATACATACAAAAAGATGTTGAATAGTACTTAATATTCTATTTCTCGTTAAGTGATTTGTGACGACGTTATGAATTAATAGGTAAGACATTATAACAACAAACTGCTTCTTATATTTTATCTCCTCTTAGACCTACTTTTGTTCGATTTTGGCAACACATTTCTTAATTTCTTCCAAAAATAAGGATCAGACAACAACAAGTAAGTGTTTAGAGCGATATATGATTTTAAATCTTTATCCAAATTTTCGTCTTTCAAAATTGTTTCGTCGACTATAATGGCAATTATCCTTGAACTCCCTTCTTGCTCACTTAAATTATATGCTGTGCGAAATTCTAATTGAGACCACTCCGATATCAGGAAATGCTTTGATAGTATTATAATAGTCCTTGTAGAATTCTCCACAGATTGGATAATTTGATTTGGAATTAGTTCTCCCACAATCCCAGCCCTATAATGTACACATACTTTTTGATCGTACACATTTTCTAATTTTGGCAATAGTATATCTGCTACAAATTCAACATCTTGATGAGCAAACGATATGAAAATATCATACTGTTTAATTGCTTCTTGTCTCTCTTCATTTTCAATCGAATCGTTTGCATCGCGATTGCATATATCATTTATGTATTCCCAAATTTGTTTGCGACGTGCACATAGTGATACAAAAATTATAATTAAAACCAAACCTCCTATTACTTTTTTCCCAACAGATACCAGCAAGTCATGATCGCTATTACATTTTTGATCATTTTTAGAAAATTTATCTCCATTTGTACAAACAATATCTTTATAATCTGCTACCCAACCACGATTATGCCAGTTTTGTATAATTATATTGGATATACAATCACATTTCAGAGGGTTATTAGACAAATATACGGATATATTTCTATCCATTGTAAGTGACTGAGGCATATCTGAATTAGTCTTTTCTATATTAGTTATATTATTGTTTCGTAGATCTATTTCAATATAATACCAGGTGTATATGAAAGATTCCTGCAAAAAAACAGCGACATTAAATAAGAATAGAGTAACAATAAAATACAAGCTATTGCATTTCACCATCAAAAATTGCCAAATTGCGTTAGATGAAATGCTGACTGCATTTTAAAAATTGTGCATTTGGTAAGCGACACTATTTTGAATTTTATATCCATGTTGTTAAATTAAATTATTTTAGAAAAGAGATAATGAGATTACAAATGATTAGTAAAAAGGGATTGGATACAATTATGATAATGTGTGTACGATAAGAACTGTGTGGGTTTAACCTACAACAGGATTTTCTAAAATGAAAAAACAATTTTAAAATGGTGTATACGGAAGGGAGACTATCCTATAGTATAATTAGTAACTATTGTTCATCTAATCTAAGAAGTGCATTTGGACGTTTCGCATTTTTTAATACACAATAACTTTGGTCAAACGTATACACATGATTGCAAACAATAAATCTGAAATTTTAAAGAAATATTAAGTTATTTACATAATTAACGTTGCGAGTGAGTTACTTGTACAATAATGTAATGTTGAAACTTGTTAAACTAATTTAAAATTAAAATAACATTGTAAATAATAATTATTATGGACGATCTTACAATTTCACGTCATAACGTTCTAAACAGTAGTGCTTGACAACTTCCAATTCGCGAATATCTAAATAATCGGTAAAAATATTAGATTAATATATTTAATCGAATATAGATTTTGACAGAGATGTACGTTTCGACAATTTTATTGATAAGGATATAATTATTAATGTTCGCGACGGTGATAATTCAAGTAATACTATAGATTCTGAACAAATAGCTATTTTCAAATCCAGTTTTTGTTTTTACTTAACCTAATCCTACTAAATATGATGAATAGATTCTATGATGAAATAATTAAATTTGTTTAGTGTTAATTTAGCACTTAATATTTCATCTCCTTTTTGAAAAATAAAAAAATAAACCGATTATTAATTACAAAGAATTAATATCGATTTCTCATCAAAATCGGATATTTTCGATAGCGATTATTTGGTTCACATACCTAGACACCTTACTCTGACAGCTGTCCAAATGCACTTCTTAGATTAGATAGACTATAATAACATTATTGATAGTAATCATTCTTTTGAGCCTATATATGTGTAGTAAAACTATGAGACAATGTGTATCCAATACACAAACAAAATTATAAAATTTAATACACATGCATTGCTGAATGAACAAACCAACTTTAATACATCCTCACTTTTAAAATTTGAAGGTAAACAAAATGTCTAGGCACAGAGTAACAGTGAAATAGCTAAATAATGCATACGCACAGCCAATTGATACCCATTTGATATCGAATTGTTTCAAGGATGCCTCATTAAGAAGCCGTTTTGAATCAATATTCGAAGAATTTTGTTTCATCACATAGAAGTAAGACCTTTCCTTATATCCTATTCTACCTTGATCCTATCTCGTATTACTTCTTTTCTTAAGGTATGCGTTATAATTGTATTCATTTCTTCTATATTAAAATAATGCATTGCCGCCATGTGTCGCACTCAATTATGATAACTCAATCATCATCATCACAGCTCATGAATGTCCCGCTGTTGGGCTCAGGCCTCCTCCGTAATGGGAGGGAAATTAACCTACTATACCGCGCTTATCAGACGTGTTGGTATAGGATTTTGTTTCGAGTTTTCCTTCTCTCGCATAGATGTTATTGCGTTTTTATATCCCTTAGTCGTCTCGTACGATCACCTACGGGTAAGATATAGGGTGGTGAGTAGTATTTTTACTCCGTCACCACACGGATAACCCAATACCAACATATAAAGACAATTATTTAAACCGTTGTGAATGTTGGATTTGCAAAAAATTGTAAAGTTAATTTCATTTACCGTGATTTTATTTATTTTATTGCTGGATAGGTCTAGATATTCCAAATCAGTCAAATCCAGTGTCCAATCCTCGAACTCATTTAAGTTATTATCGCTGAGAATCAATTTTTTCAGTTTCCAGGAGGGCGAAGGTTGTCCAACGATACGTTGCAATCTATTTGATGCAAGTGATAGAGTTTGTAACTCAGTCTTCTTAAATACATTCAAATCTATATCTCTGATCTTGTTATTTTGTAAATATACTTGTTCTAATGCAGTATTGAAGATGAATAAATCTCTAAAAAATATAAATATAATAATGTCACCAAATATTTTAAATCTTATGCTACCACAGTTATATATCATAACCAAAATGCGTTGTGAAAATTAAAATATAAATTTAAACCATGCAAAGTAATAGAGTTCTTAAATTTATTCATATAATTTTTCTTTTTCAGAGATTAGACGCTACTACAGTGTCACTGAACACGGGTTACCTAAGAGGAAAAGTCATCTACTATATAACACTGGCCAGACGAGTTAGTATGGGATGCTATTTTGAGATTTACATCTCTTGCAATAATATTATTTGCCTATCCCAGAGCTGTTTTTTATGACACCATACAAATTTATATGAGTTTCTCAGTTACTTCTGGAATATAAATAGTTCCTAACTTGCGCAAATATATTTTGTATATTTAAGATATGTTTTTTTCAACTTTTGCTCGTATTTGCTTGTAACTTTTTGTAACTTTCATATAATTGGTTTTAAATGAGTTTCCAGATACGTGTTAAGTATATCTTAAAAAAAGACTTACCTATTTAATGTCTCAATATTATTATAACTGAAATCTACTTTTTTCAACTTGTTCAATTTAGAAAATATTTCAGCGGGGAACACGTTTATCTGATTATAACTAAAGTCTATATGTGTTAACGAGGATGTTGTCCAAAAAGTTTTGGATGGCAGCACCTCTATTGAATTATTTTTGAATGTTATGTATTTTAAACTACTAGAGTTACTAAATACGTCTTTTGGTAGCTCAGTTATCCTGCTGTTTTCTATATGAATATCTTCAAACCATTTTGGTAGACGAGCAAAAGCATTATTGTCTAAAGTCATATTCTCGAGGTTGTTTACAATAATTATCTGAAAATAAAAAGTCGATCAAACACATGAAGTTCATTAATATTTTAAGCATATCAGAGTTTTGTCTGCTAATACAAATATTAATCTGCATGAAGTTCGAGTTCGAAAACAGCATGAAAAAAGCATCTGTCAATACCCACGACATAATAGTGTTTGATTCTATGGTCAAGTAAAATGCTGAGAGCTGAATTGTATTTAATTCATCACCACATGGAAAACATTGGATGAGAGAGAAGAAGAAAAAAGAGAAAATGTGAAACATATGAAATGAAACCTAACGCCAATACCATTGGGTATAATGATTTCTCTACAATAATGTAGCAGTACAGAACACAACAATGGAACGTATTCGGTCTGAGAAGAAGAAAATGAAATAATAACAATGTTTACATACATACATACATACCATCACACCATATCCCTTGCAGGGTAGGCAGAGAGCACAGAGTGCCAGAGAACTCTATCCTTGCATACTTCACTCGCTTCCTCAACATTCATAATTCTCTTCATACACGCCCGCCGGTTTCGGTGACTCTTGACTCCAACTTCCTTCAGTACATGACCGATCTGGTCTAGGTAGGTTAGTCTCGGTCTTCACCGGTACCTACATCCTTCCACTTTCGCATTGTATATCTTCTTAACCAGACGTTCGTTCGACATTCTTTCCACATGTCCGAACCATCAGAGCATTCCCTTTTGCATCTTTACACTAATACTCTCTTTCATACCTACTCGCTCTCTTACGTCGCCGTTACGAATGCGATTAGTCAGCCTAACTCCAAAAAAATATTTAAATCATAAAAATGTTTAACACGTAATTTTATATAGGTTAAGTAGTATACCTTTTTTTTACCTTATTAAACTTTTCCAGTGTATCAAGTAGTTTATTTGGTAAAAAATGCAACATGTTTTCTGTTATAGTTAAAGTCTCCAGTTCTCTTAAAGTTGAGAATGCATCTGGATTTATCGACGTTAATTTGTTTCTATTCAAATGTAGATCATTTAATGCATTTAGACCTATAAAAAAAACTTTAGTTATAATTATTTACGTTGATACCAGCTTTATTTACGGTACATCCCTGAGGCAGTCCTACGGTCTAACACAAAAATATAGAATCACTCACAGACTCTCTATACTATACGCAGTCACAATTTTGTATTTATTTTTATACTGAATTCATATATCATTCACATTTTTATCCTTACTAATATTATAAATGCGAAAGTAACTGTCTGTCTGTTTGTGGCTCTTTCACGCCAAAACCACTGAACCGATCTTAATGAAATTTAGTACACAGATAGTCTAGAGCCTGGCAAAAGACATAGGCTACTTTTTAATGCAAAAAAAAGGTTGTAAAGGGGGATGAAAAGTTATAAGAAAGTATCGTCATTTTTAAAGCCAGAAGCTTGAAACTCATTTTTAGGCTAATGTTTAGATATAACTAAATGTGACATTTTTTTTTTTTTTTTTTTTTTATGTTTTTTTTTTTTTTTTTTTGGTGGGCTATGGGTTAGTCTCCCCCCGCCAAATCGGTCCGGGGTGACGGAGAAGGCGGCGCGTGACCCCATAGACCCACCGTAAAAACTCCTCTCTCTTCGCCGTGCGAGCGGGTCACCGGGACCCGATTTTTAACTTCGGTGACCCGCCCGGCGGTTCACCCTCGCGGGTTCCTCTCGTCGACGCCCCAACAGATTTCGCCGTCGGGGCGTCGCCCTCACGCGGTGGCCTCACGTCGGGTGACCGGACAATTCCCCGGTCCGATCACCCGAAGCCTCGGTTAGGGCGGCATCAGGCGCAGGTATTCGCGCCTGCGCCGCCCCGGCCGCTAGCGGCGGCCCGGGGCGCGGGAATCCTCCCTTGCCCGTTCCGCCGCTTCCTTCTGCGAGATGACAGCCTCGCAGAAGGCGGCGACCGCGTCCCAGTTCCTGATGCTGTCGACCATCGCCCTCACGACGGCCGGCAGCGTCAGGTCGGCACCGATGACAGCGACGAGGTCACGGCGCTGCCGCTCCCATCCCGGACACACCTCCAGCGTGTGTTGCGCCGTGTCCTCGTCACTCCTGCAGTGGTGGCAGGCCGGAGTCCACTCCCTATACACGACCCTGTGCAGGTACAACCCGAAACACCCGTGCCCCGTCAATACCTGCACCAGCCGAAGGTGAGGACTCCGTGCCGCCGCTCCATCCACTCTATCAATACGGGCCGGAGGGCCTCAACGGTCTCCACACCGTGCCTAGGCCTCTCCAGCCGCGTAGCCCAACGGGCGATGACGTCTCGGCGGGCATCCACGCGCCAGGTGGCTATCTCGCTCAACGATGGGGAGCCACCTTCCTCGCGCGCTGTGATAACCCGCCGGTAGAGGTCGGAGAGCATCTCCGCCTCTAGGTCCCACGGGGGTGTCCCGGCCAACAGGCACGCCGCCTCTGTCGACACCGTGCGGTACCCGCGAATGGCTCTGACCGCCATGGCTCTCTGTGGCCTCCACAGAACCGCCCTGAGCTGGGCGTTCAGAGCCCTCGCCCACACGGGTGCGCCGTACATGGCCATCGAGCGGATGACCCCCGCATACAGCCGTCGGCCCTCGAAACTGGGTCCGCCCACGTTCGGCATGAGTCGAGAAAGGGCGGACGCCGCGCCGACAAGCCGGGGAGCAATCTGTCGGAAATGCTCCCGGAACCACCATCGCCCGTCGAGCACCAGACCCAAGTACCTCATATGGGCCTGGATGCTGATGTGGATGGAGTTTACCACTATCGAGGCGCCGATGGGTAGCCTCACACGGGGCCCGTGGAAAAGTAGGGCCTCCGTCTTGTTTAGGGCCACCCTGAGCCCAAGCGCCTCGATCCGCCTGACCATCTCCTCGGTGCCGAGAGTGGCCAGGCTCGCCGCCTCTTCGAGTGTCCTGCCCCGGGCTGTGACGAGCGTGTCGTCAGCGTAGCACACCAAGCTCAGCCCGGGGGGGAGACTCCCTCTCAACGCCCAGTCGTACCCGATGTCCCACAGGGTCGGCCCCAGAACCGACCCCTGTGGAACGCCGCACGACATGGGCGTCCGCACAATGTCCCCTGCGGGACCCGCGCAGAGGATACTGCGGCCCTCCAAATAGTCTGCCACCAGCCGCCTGAGGTACAGGGGCACTCCATGGAACCGGAGCGCCTCCCTGATGCAGCCGAATGGCAGACTATTGAATGCGTTGGCGATGTCCAACGACACCGCCAACAGCACTCCCTTCCCGGCGACGGCCTCCGCGGCCGCCTGCCTCAGGCGTAGTAGGGCCCCGATGGTCGAACGCCCCCTCCGAAACCCATACTGAGCGTCCGACAGATCGGGCCCCACCTCCTCCAGATGTCGGACGATGCGGGCAGCGAGCACACGCTCCAGCAACTTACCCACATCGTCTAGGAGCACGATGGGCCTGTAGGCCGACGGCAAATCCGGGGACCGTCCCGGCTTTGGCAGGAGAACCAACCTCCCTTCCTTCCAGCACTCAGGGAACCGTCCAGACGTCAGACAGGCGTTGAACAGCTGCCTGAGGCGAGGCTCGAAGTGCTCGAGGAGCGATGTCAGCACCCGGACTGGAATTCCGTCCGGGCCGGGGGCCGTGGTGGCGGAACGAATCTTCGCCACGGCCGCCCCCACTTCCGACTCCGTCACGGGCGGAACACTCTCGTCGTCGTCGGCCTCCCGGTCCTGATCTGGCGGAGCCATGACCGGGGGCGTGTGTTCCGACTGCCGTGGAAACAGCTCCTCGACCACCCTACGAAGGAAGTCGGGCTGGAGGGTCTCGGTGATCCCGCGCGCGAAGCTTGTTCAGCGCCGCGCGATATGGGCGACCCCAGGGGTCACGGTCGAGACCGTCCAGCATCTCCTGCCAACTCGCGCCCTTGGCGGCACGGATGGCCAGCCGAAAGGCAGTCCGCGCACCGCGGTACGCCTCGTACAGCTGGCCCTCCCGCTCGACGTCGCGGTGACGCCGCCGGCTGCGGGTGTAGGACCTTCGGGCACTGATACACGCCGCACGAAGGTCCGCCAGTCTTGGGGACCACCAGTAGACCCCCTGCCTCGGAGGTGGACGCCGCCGCACTCTGGGCATGGCCGCATCGCAGATCTGCGTTAACGCACTGCGAATGCGGACAGCCTCAGCGTCCACTCCGTCCGCTGGGGGTGGTGAGGACAGCCACGTGTTGACAATGGCCGCCTCCGCCAGTAGATCCCTGTCAAGACGACCCACAGCCCACCGCGGAAACGCGGGAGCTCCGTCCGCCCTGTGACCCCTACCGGGTTCCCGGGGGGAGACCTCCATCCGGATGTACCGGTGGTCCGACAGGGTCTCCGCCTCCTCCAGGACACTCCAGTTCCTCACCCGTGGCGCGACAGCGGGGCTAGCGAACGACAAGTCCACTATCGACCCGCCCTGCCGCCGCACGCACGTGTTCACCGAGCCTCTGTTCAGAACACAGAGGCCCAGTGAAGCCGCCCACTCGTTGACCGCCCGCCCGCGGTCGTCCGTCGTAGGGGACCCCCACGCCGTGGATTTGGCGTTAAAGTCCCCCAGAACCAGGACGAGGCCCGGTGCCAGTCGCCGTATCGAGGCCTCCAAGGTGGTGAGTGAGGCCCCGAAATCGTCCATCCTCCTAGTGGGGGAGAGGTATACGCTGTAGAGCGTGACCCCTCCCCACTCCGCCGCGACAAATTCCTCGCCCCTATCCAAAAGGGACAAGGACGGGAAGTGCCGCTGCGTTGAGACGACGATTGCCGCGGTACCGTTTCGACTGACCACCCAATTGGGGCGATCAGGCACGGCGTACGGTTCCGCGACTACGGCTGCACCAATCGACCACTCCGCCATGGATTGCAGGAGGAGATCCTGCGCTCCGGCGGTGTGGTTGATGTTGGCCTGCAGGAGGAGGTGCATGGATGGTGTACCCATTATCGGGTTGTATCCATGACCTCCTCGCCAGCGGGCGATCGGACCGCGCTAGGAGCGGGAGCGGCCGTGGTCGTAGGGCCGCCCCGCGCCTTTGGGGCCGAAGCTGGAGGTTTGCACGCCCCAGAGCCCATGCGGTGCTTGGCGGGCTTATTGCCCGCCGCACACGCGGGGCAGTGGGGCGGGGCGGCGCAAGATGCCGCCACGTGCCCGGTCTGACCGCAGCGGAAACACAATCCGCCGCAGTCGAAGCAATTAGTGCACGTCGGTCGAGTGTGTCCGACCGCCATGCACTTGTAGCACCTCGCAGGCCGGTGCTCAAGCACGGTTACCCGCGCCGAGCTCCAGCCCACGAGGAGCCTGCCTGAGCCGGCCAGTTGCCTGACCGACTCCACCGGGCACTGCGCCCAGGCAGCACCTACGCCACCCGGACCGGGACGAATGGCACCGACCCGGACGGTGTCTATGGGACACCCGGTTTTCGAGGCAATAGCCTCCCGAATGTCTTCCACCGTCACTGAATCGTCCAAACCCGAAATGCGCATTTCGGCGCACTTGACGGGCCTGGCGATCTTGATGCCACCCTCCTCGGCGAACAAACCTCTCAGCTTCTCGGCCACGCTGTCGGCCGTCTTGGCGCCCTCGGCCCCTGGGAACTCGAGAATTCGAGCCCCCGTCCGGGCCTTGCGGGTCCTGGCTTCGACGCCTCCAATATCGGAGACGTCTAGCTCCCGCCGGGCCTTCCTCAAGACGGCCTCGTAGCTGAGGCCCTTCTCGGCCGCCTCGGGCAGCACAGTGATCACCACTGCGGCCGTCTTCGGCGACTTGAGCCCCTTGCGCGGTCTCTTCTTCCGTCCGGCTCCTGCCTGAGGAGCGGGGACCTCAGCGGCGCGCTTGGCCTCCGCTCTCCTCCTTTGGCCGCGACTCCTTCTGTCGCGTTCGGCCACCTGCCAACCCTGTTCGGGTACGGCAGTTGTGCCGGACGCGGAAGGCCTCGTCGCGGCCTCGCTGGTCGTCGCCGGCGGTGTTGTTGCGGGCGACTTCAGCGGTCCGGCAGGAGCCGGAGCCGTCTTCCTCCTCAGGGCGGGTCCCTTCGGAGCTGGGCCGGGGCCTTTGGGCCTAGGCCCGGCCGCGGCCGCGGCGTAGCTCCCCACGCGGCCACCCTGACAAGGCAGCGGGGCGGGGGCTGGTGCCACATGCGGCCGCTTGTCCGCGGCGAGAGGTGGTCGGACGCGTGGTTCTGGAGGCAACCTCGCCTCCAGAACGGCGAAGCGCGCATCGACGAGCTTGCCCACTGCGCCGATGATTTTGGCGAGGGCCTCGTCCGATATGCCTCCCACCTCAAACGGGGTCGGCTGAGCCTCCTCAGGGGCCCGTTCTACGGCGCCTGGCGGCTTTGGCGCCGCAGGGGCGCTAGCCGGCGGCAAGCGGTCCGCGGGGAGAGGCGTCAACCTCACCACCGGGACAGGGAGCTTCGCCGCGGCGACTGCGCCAGCGTCAGCCGGCGGCGCGCGCTTCGCGGCGGCAGGCGTCTTCCTCGCCGCGGGGACGGGTGTGACGGTGACGCCATCACCGAACGTCGTCGGCGCCGCAGCGCGGGGCGGCTTTGGCGCCGCAGCGGCCGCTGAGTAGCCAGTCTTGGCTGGTGGCGCGGCTGGCGCAGACGACACGGACAGCGCCACCTGCGCCTTGAGGTCGGCCACGTCGATCAGCAACTGGCGGTTTGCCCGACGCATCTCCGCCAGCATGTCGCCCAGGTTCCTGTTTCGGGTCCGCAGGCCTGACATCTCGCCTCTAAGGCGGACATTTTCGGCCTGCAGATCCGTGGCGTCACCGGCGCGGACAGCGACCGCCGCCGCCCTTTCTATAGCCGAGGTCCCTCGCCCTCTTCGGGAGGCCTGGATTTTTGGTGGAGGCATGTTGGCCGCGCTCCTCTCGGTTTCAGCGCTCGAGCTGCCTCCCTTACTCAGGGGGCGCTTTCGCACCTGCGAGGGGAGGGCCTCCTCCTTCTTAGTCGCGGTCGCCGGCGGCGTCTTTGCTGCTAGACGCGCCGACGACCTAGTGGGGCCTTCACCAGCCGACCCACTGTCTTTTCTGGACGGCCCTGCGGGAATATCACCGCCCTCGTCCATTCTGACGGTAGATCCGCCGCCCTCGTCTTCGGACGGCTCTGCGACATCGCTGTCGCCCTCGTCCGTCGACGGCTCTGCTGCGAGTCTACCGTCCTTCTTCTCTTCAGCGGCGGCAGCCTCCCTGCGCGCTCGCCGCTCCTCCAGCCGCCTTTTGTGGCTCAGGCCGTTGCCCCGAGACTTTCGAGGCGACCTCCTCTTCTTCTTCTGGGCCTCCACGATTTGTGCCGGGCCCTCGGCGGACGCCTCAAGTCCCGAGGACGATGCGTCGTCTTGGTCAGTTTTGCGTTGGCATGACTGGGCCTTGGGGTGAGAATCGCTAGGATTCCCGTCGGTTTTTTGTTTTAAATTTGCAGTATCCATTAGATTCCCACGAGAATGGGAGATACATTTCGTCGACCCGGGCAGAGATCCCTATACCCGGGCAAGCCTACATTTACCAACCAGGGGGTCAGCCGGTGCCCTGGCTGGAGCGTGCTAACGACAGAACAACCCATCTGCCATGCATCTTCTCGCCGCACGCCAGAACTTAAGATTCTGGGTGATTTCCGAGTCCGAATGTTACTTCGAACTCTTTATAGAGGTTGTCTTCCTCGCGGTCCGGGCGGTTAAGCCAAGACCCTCGCTCCTGATACTACGCCTCAAGACAACGTGTCTTGAAGCAAGATACCAGGTTTACGATGTGTGGGCGGTGGCATGTGCCTGCCCAGCCCTCAAATGAATGAGTGACTGAGCCCGTCCCAATATTTCGCGTCCTATACCCTCTACTACGACTGTAGTAGAGTAAGGAGCGAAATCGCGCAGATATTCGCTACGGACGACAGTACAACAGAAGAACTGGGGACCGCCGCCCGCACCCAGGGTACACCGCGTGGAGGTTTCTGGGATAGTACCCCATATGACATTAACATGTCGTAAAAAGTTACTCTTAAGGGGTAAAATAAACATAGAGGATGAAAAACTTTAGGAGAGTAACCTTTTACGCGGGCGTAGCCGCGGGCAGAAGATAGTTAATTATAAATTTTCAAAACATGTCTCGTATGACACAGGCTGGATAGTTTACGACACAATTGTATTAGTGCTATGTACTACTACGTTGACATGGAATCTAATAATAATAATAATAATAAATTTTATTGAGAAATTGGGGGTGGACATAGAGTTGATACTCCACATTTGCTCATAGCATTTGTGAACCACCAACGGTAGATTTAAAACTATTGCGAGTTAATTTATCTTAAATCTGTCTATGGGGTTGGGTGTTTAATAGACCGGTTTAGCTGAAAACTGTTGATTTAAAAACTGTTAACTGTGTAACTGGTACTGGCGCCTGATGCCGTCCTAGCTATGGTCGCGGGTGGAAAAACCAGGGACTAATCCGCTACTCATAGAGCAACCGTTCACATAAGGGTGACGTCCTAGTAGCACTGTTGTTTGTTGTCAGCACGTTGATTAGGATAGTATCCGAAAGGGCAACCCACCGGCTACAGATGTCAAGGAATCATCGGTATCAGTTGTCGGCTCCATAGATCGGCTATTTTGTTATTCCTGATAAGATAAATAGTGTAAGGGCGCTGTGTGGTAGCAGCTTCGAATTCTGCCAACCCTTATTTTGCTCGTAGATATCGTAAAAAACAACTGAGAGCTTTATATCGACCTGGGCCAATTCCATCTGATGCCATTTAGTCAACAAATACAACTCCAAGAAAGATCAGACAGCCGGTCATAAAACTATTGCCAATAACTGTTGCAACGTACACAAGTACACATGACTTCAAGTAATTGGGATAAGAGCAGGACCATAATGATGTGTGGGATATGAATTTAATCTTAGATAGGACTCAAAGCATTTTTTCCTTTAAATTTTTTTATGCAAAGTCAACAAATCTGGAATTGCTATTAGATGCTCGTGATCTTCTATTGGACTCATATCGCAAACAATAATACAGAACTCACCATTAAAAACATCTTGCGTCACCCTTGTATTTTCAAAAACTTTTCCTTCTAGTTTCAATGTGTACAATGTATTGACAGCACGGAATACACCGGCTGGCAAACGATTCGCACTGTCATCTTCTGCTTCTATTTATTAAATTATATTTTTAATATGGGCTTATTAATTACTGATATTTCTATTGCCTTTGGCGGCATAAAAGTTAGCAAGCAGCAATATCGGATATATCATAAGAAATTCTATTCCAAATTAACATTCCAAATAATATCAATGAAATGATTAATATTATGAAATTGTTAGTCACATAATTATATTTAAAAACATAGACATAGAGTAATGATTATTAAAATATTTTTTTTTATAATTTATTTTATTTAGGCATAATCACTCGCTCATAATGTAGCTTTATAAAGGTGAAAAAAAGGTTTTCAAAATTTCCTTGTGGTGACGGAGTAAGAATACAATTCACCACCCCGTATCTCACCCGTGAGTGATCGTGAAAGACGACTAAGAGATATAAAACGCATATTACGTGTCTATGCAAGAGAAAGAAAACTCGAAACAAAACTCTATACCAATACGTCTGACCAGGATGGTATATCAATTTCCCTCCCGTTATGTAGGAGGCTCGAGCCCAACAATGGGACATATATGAGCTGAAATGAAAGGTGAAACCATTTCGAACCAACCAATAGAAATTACAAACTTCCTCTAAATATTACTATTATATCTAGATTAAAATCGAGGCTTATTTTATCGTGAGCGTGTTAAACAGCGGTTGAGAGATTTTCTGGAACGTGGGCAGAAGAACTATCCTGGAAAACTTATAATATCGAAATGATTACTATTCGAGGAAGCTTATCTATCTATCTATATATATATATATATATATATATATATATATATATATATATATATATATATATATATATATATATATATATACATACATACATACATATCATCACGCCACATCCCTTGCAGGGTAGGCAGAGAGAACAGAGTGCCAGAGAACTCTATCTTTGCATACTTCACTCGCTTCCTCAACATTCATCATTCTCTTCATACACGCTCTCCGGTTTCGGAGACTATTGACTCCACCTTTCTCCAGTATATGACCGATCTGGTCTAGGTAGGTTAGTCTAGGTCTCCCTCGGTATCTACATCCTTCCACTTTCGCATTGTATATCTTCTTAACCAAACGTTCGTTCGGCATTCTTTCCACATGTCCGAACCATCGGAGCATTCCCTTTCGCATCTTTACACCAATACTCTCTTTCATACCTACTTGCTCTCTTACGTCGTCGTTACGAATGCGGTCGGTCAGCCTAACTCCACAGATTTTCCGCAGAGATCGCATTTCGACCGCATTAATTTTACTTTCATACTCTTTTCTGCATACCCAACTCTCGTTTCCATACAGTAATGTTGGGACAAGCACTGCGTTATGTATTGCTACACGTGCCTTCTGGCTGAGGTGGTGGCTGCCGAGAAGTTGCCCTAACGCTCCGTTCACTCTATTTCCCGCATTCACTCTTCGCTCTATATCAGTGGTGTACCTTCCATCTCGGCTAAATCCACATCCAAGATATACAAATTCATCCACTTGCTCCAGTACATCATTACCTATTGTTCCTCTTACATCTGTTCTGGCTTCATCTCTTTCAAATACCATTATTTTGGTTTTGCTCACATTCATATATATATATATATATATTTATATAAGAGATTTCCACTTATGTATTGACTCATCACGATATATCTGGAACCATAAGGCCTACAGACTTTAAATTTGGTATGAATACTCCTTTCGCCAATTAAAGTTCAGTTAACAACGAATTTTACGAAATTCTTTATACAAGGGGATTTGTTGGGGTGTAAAAATCACATTTTTTAAATATAGCTCCTACAGACTTGAATTTCAATAGGCGTATTTGTTTTATTATTTTTTTTTACGATACAGAAGAAAACTAAGAACGGCTTTTAAAAATTCCACCTCTAAAGGGTATTGCATAGTTGCTAACCCAAAAATCCACATTTTCCGATACTGCCACTACAGAAATTTGGTGTGACTTTCTTTTTTACTTTTTTTTTCTGCCCTGTAAAGGTCACATGAAGTAGGATTTTAAGAAAGTCCTTCTCCGAAAGGAATCCTATGTAGCAAAAGTAAACTACACAACTGAACTGACGTAACCGCAGTGAAGCGAGGGCGGGTCGCTAGTAGCTAGTAGCTACATATATAATGTATGTCCAACAATGATCGCAAGAGGTACAAGTCTACATAGGTCTCTATAAACATTTATTATCATCTCAGCTAATAACTGTTCCACTGTTAGGCTCGAGACACTATACCACGCTGGTCAGACGTGTTGATATAGAGTTTTGTGTCGAGTTCTCCTTCTCTTCCATAGATGTTATATGCGTTTTATATCACTAAGTCGTCTCTTACGATCACCCATGGATAAGATATGGGGTGGTGAATTATATTCTTACTCCGTCACCACACGAAAAGATATAAACATTAATAAATATACAGTTACCTTCAATCGATAAATTATTGACTAATAACGTTTCCAGAAATGCAATATCTTCTTTAGTGTAAGTGCCAATTGATTTTTTTAAATATATATTGGATATAAAAAATGGTGCCGTGTGGAATTTAATGGCACATCTTAATATAGTTGGCGAACAGAATTTGACAATCATCACACTAATACCATATTCGATATTAAATTGCGGCATATCTGAGCAATTATAATGAGTACCCTGAAATGAAAGTTTTGTGCATTTGACAAGAACATAATTGAATTAATTTTAATGGCTATTAGGTATCAAGACTTCCAGTATTATGTCAATCCAAGTTCAAGTAAATAGAATTGGCGAGCTGCATCGTATGTAAGTTTACATTTGCCAGTTTCCTGTATCGCATAGGAAGGAAGTGAAAAAATGCCTAAATTTCTTCTGTTCTATTTTTTTAATGAAAGTTATTTCAGGTCTAAGGTTAATTAAAAGCTGGAACTGCCTTTCTGTTATCTATAAAGACCAGTGTAGATCCTGGCTTAAAGGAGTTACAATTATAACAATGTGTTGGTTAAAACGCACCATGAGTTTGTACTAAAAAAAACAGAAAGCGGAAGCCGTTCTTCGACCTCGTTATTATTAACCTTCTAATTTTGTTGAACGTAAGAATTCTAAAAAAATATCTGTAACAAAATTTATTTTATAGTCATCAACAAATGCTTAACTCCGAAAAATCTAAAGTTTCTAAGATATTTATGCAAAAATCAATTTCGAGTTTATGTAGGAATTCATTACTTGAAAATTATTTAACATAATTACACAAAGATTAGTTATTTTTTGAAACATACGTATATATGTATTAAAACCCCTAAAAGTTTAGATAACTTTCTACTAAAAATAATTTCGACTGGAAATGAACGGTTTTAAAGATGTTTCTCCGCCTGGACGTCGAAAATTTTTCATTTAGAGAAATGCCCAAGTACACAAAAATTGGTTATTTATTGGAACATACAAAGATGTATTAAAACCCCTAAAAGTTATCTATACTTTGTATCCCAAATTTCGTAAACGCAACTTAAGTGGTTGTATAAATATGTCCAAGAATTTTAATAATTATGATCAACAGCTGACCTAGAATTTTCAATTCTCGGCATCAAGCTGATTGGGATCAGGAAATTATCTGTATACAGTCAGAAATCAGTGAATTAATAAGATTCGATAAATTTATAATCTACTATTTTGTTAACAGTAACACTTTTGATCTAACAAACCTCAATATTAGACTTGACCTAATTGGGTTCCACAAGGCACTGCACTATCCTCTGATATCTTTTTGTATCCTTCTTTTTTTAAGATTCCTTGTATTCGCAAGATTTCCAATAGCGGAGCCAACAAAACAGCCCCAAACCATCACAGACTCTCCACCGTGTTTAACTGAAGCAGTACAAGTGTCATTCACCATTTCGTTTTAATGACGCCTTACGAAATTTTTTCGTTTGGTTCTAAAAATTTCAAACTTTAATTCGTCTGTCGAAAGAACCTTTTCCCAATCTGCTATTGTCTAATTATTCTGTTCTCTCGCCCAATTAAGTTTCTTCTTATTATTTATAAGTTTCATAATCACATCGTAGCAATCATAATATTGAATATAACTCCAATTTTTACATATTTCATTTTAAATAAAACTATTTTTACGGATTTTAGTGCGTTTTTATATGTATGATAATCGATTAACATCAGAAATCATTATGTATTTGATAATGATACTCAGGGCGGCACTTAGTGTGTACTTAACGAAGTATATCCATCTGAAATTCTAGAAGAAAACTATCAATAAATAATCAGACTTACCTTACAAGTCACTTCTAATTCGGCAATTTCTTCATTTTCCTCCCAGCTAAAACTTACTGAAGAGTTTCCAGTTTGACAAATGGCATCGTTATTTTCAATTGTCATATAGTCAAAGCTGCACTGGCAGGTGGCTGGACAGATGTGAGGGAATACTTCTGAATGTAGTAATTGAAGTAGAAATATAGGTATGAATAATTTCAACTTCACAGAGATTCTAAAAGAAGAAAGAGGATGAATTTATATTTATTATAAACTGTGTTATGTTATCCTGGTGGCCATGGAGTAAAAACACGATAGAATTCCTTCCATTGCCGTGGGTATCATAAGAGTTGATTAGGGATTTAATCGAATAACATTATTTTAAAATATTGTAATATATTGTTAACTCGAACTAAATTCATTCAATAATCATCTGAATAGAGTGATGCAGTAGACTAATTAGCCGACTATAACGAATGAAAAACTATAAAAAATGCGATCTCTACGGAAAATCTGAGGAATTAGGCTGACCGATCGCATTCGTTACGACAACGTCAGAGAGCGAGTAGGTATGAAAGAGAGTATTGATGTAAAGATGCGAAAGGGAATGCTCCGATGGTTCGGACATGTGGAAAGAATGCCGAACTAACGTCTGTTTAAGAAGATATACAGTGCGAAATTGGAAGCATGTAGGTACCGGGGGAGACCGAGACTCACCTACCTAGACCAGATTGGTCAGGTACTGAAGGAAGGTGGAGTCAAGAGTCTCCGAAACCGGCGAGCGTGTATGAAGAGAATTATGAACATTGAGGAAGCGAGTGAAGTATGCAAAGGATAGAATTCTCTGGCACTCTGTATGTATGTATAAAGGACTTTGACCGGTACGAAATCGAAAGAAAGGTAAAATTTTGCGTACGAGATTTTTTATGAAAAACACCACCCTGCACTAAGTAAATAATCTTTGTATTGTGGGCGAGACTTTACATGTATGGAATTAACGCAGACAAATTGTACCCAGACTCAAAACAACAGTTTGTGAATCCCACAAAGTGTTGTACTATATAGGAAACGAACTCACGGCACTGGTAAAAAAAGTCGGTATTTCAACCAGTACGCCATCTGTGCAGTCATTATTTGAATACAAATAGACATATATCGATTCTGGTGAAATCTAATACCTTTAGTCTCTCTAATTTTACACCCACAACTCTAGATGGAGTACCTATCCCAGTCTCGAACTTTCGATACCTCGGTTCTCTTATCCAAAGCGATGGCCACCTGGATCGTGCGGTGAAGTACAGGAATGATGAAATGGCGGCTGGTCACGTGTACAACATGCGACCCCAAAGTACCCCTTAAATTAAAGGGCCAAATAAATAAAACCCTAATAAGACCTGCTGTACTATATGGATCAGCATGTTGGACGACAAAAGCGATGGATGAGAGACGACTGCATGTAGTGGAGATGCGAATGTTGAGATGGATGTGTGGTTTGCTTTTGCCTTTCGTTTGCCCTTTGCCTAGCGTATAATGAAATCACAAAGAGAGTTAACATTATGAAATAAATCCTTTGTATTCATATATAAATAATTATTTAAAACTTACATTCCTGAAGTAATCTCCATTATTTAGTCCAACTTCGTAAAAATACGTCCTGTTAAATAGATTAAAATTTATACAATGAATAGAGTTGATAAAACGACTTAATTAAATCTCTAACAATGACGTATTTCGTAATGTTTCTAACTACCTATATATGTAAAGAAACAATACATTGAATAAATTTAAAATGTAACCTAAATTTAAATTTCCCTGACACCCGTTGGTCTGCCAAACAACTTCAGAATGCTTTAGGGCAGAGAGTAATAATGAAAAGTGGGTGCAAGTTTCACTGACTGGCTCTGCGCTGTCTCCACGGAGCATTTGCAGGCATCTTCTGTGTGACTTTATCAGGATGATCGTGTCGTACTAAATTTTTTTTAACTGGTTTGCTAAGCTTTAGCCACAATTTAAACATTTTAAGTGGCATAAGACCGAAACTTAGTTAAGATATAACAATAAAGTTCAATACTTTCCTTGTTTCTGTAATACTTTAATAATACAAGTTGTTATCAAAAAAACCCATATTGCATATTAAAAACAAATGTTGAATTCGCCCCGGATCCTTTCAGTTATATTTAGAATGAAATAAAATTTCCTTAATTAAGAAATATAGTATTATAACTGAAATTGTGTGGTAGCGGCTACGAATACCACCAACCCTTACTTGTCCTCGTGGATGTCGTAAAAGACGACTAAAAACCTTATAACGACCTGGGCCAACTCCATCTGATGCTGTTTGGTCAACAATTACATTCCCAAGGAGGGTTGACGTCTGACAGGCGGCCGTTCATAAAACTATTGCCAATAACTTTTACAATATGTACTATGAAAGAAGAGTACATATTGCATCCACCACAAGTAATTGGGATAAGAGTAGGAGAATGATGATGTAAGTTAAGTTTAGATTAATTAATTTAAATTTTATTAATTTGTGTTATTAAAGATTTTTTTCCATTTTTTTATTTCGATTCGAACATTTTGCAGCATTCAGGGTCAGGAGCAGTCCTCCCGAAATCATGAATGCTAAAACGTTTATTTATTTTATTAATACACGAGTAAATATCAGTAATCATTATTATAATTCAAAAAAGTTGAGTAATTCGTCATACAAATTAGGTCATATAGATCTTATTATTATTGCTTACTGCTACCAAAATGGTTAAAAAATTGGCCAATGTGCAGTCTGATCACTCAGATATCACTTCATTTCTAGATTTTCGTCTGCTGTAGAGTTATAATTTGGTTAAATCATTGTGCAGTAAAGCAAGCCTCGGCAAGGGCTGGTAATTAAATTAGTGGACTGTATAATAAGGTTTAAAATGGTGGTAGTTGGACAGTGATAGCTCCCGCATCCAGACGAGGAGGCAAATAAATCAAACACTTACCTCTAAGCCTTAATGCGCCAATTCTAAGGACTCAACAGATATGCGTGCAGAATGTATGTCCACGTCACAACATTAGCATCAAGCTTCACGGCAGCGTAGAATATAAAATATTGAGGTAGCTCAGTTCACGAAACTGATAAAGTCTATATACAGATCGAGGAACGTCCTGTTTACGATATATTCCACACAAGCGCGCAGCGCGGCTGTTTGTGGCTAACTGGGCGTTGATATTTTCTCAACGGTCTTATTAGACCGTTACATTGCTTACCAATGGAGGGTGGGCAGTAAAAATATTCGAGTCTGTAGGTAATGAGATTCAACCATCTTCTATTAACTAAATGGCGGAATCCAATAATTATTTAAATGTCTCATTACATACATAAAATTTGCATCAAATTGATATAAACTTACAAAAAATATGACTCATTCGGGTCTTTACCTAATTCTTACTCATTTTCAGAAACAGAAATTCCAATTAGAAACGCAAAGCTTGATACAGAAAAATGGCTGGCAACCCCAGCTGACAGTACTTTAGCTCCGCGTATTTTAATTCATAAATTATTAAATATAGCATTATACATTAATCCTTACTAATATTATAAATGCGAAAGTACCTCTGTCTGTCTGTCGCACTTTCACGCCAAAACTACTGAACCGATCTAAATGAAATTTGGTACACAGATAGTCTAGAGCCTGATAAAGGACATAGGCTACTTTTTAATGGAAAAAAGGGTAGTAAGGGGGATGAAAAGTTGTAAGAAAGTATCGTCATTTTTAAAGCTAGAAGCTTGAAACATTTTTTTAGGCTATTGATTAGATATAAATAAATATGACATTAAGATTTTGTAAAAAAAATACCCTTAAGAGGTAAAATAAAAATAGGGGATGAATTTTTTTAGGAAAGTAATCTTTTACGCGGGCGAAGCCGCGAGCAGAAGCTAGTTCATTATATAATAATAAACTTCATAAACCAAAATTCAAATTCGAGTTACGTCTCATAATTAAAACTTAAAAAAATAAATGTAAACCGACTTCAAAATAAGATCAGCCAAAAACCATACTTAAACACTAAAGACCGAAAAATAAGATGAACTATTTAATTCTTGTCTAATTCTAATTATGTATTAATTTTTATAACATATAATTACAATGTATGCTAGAAATCCACTAACACGATTTGAAGTCGGTGCCAAGCTTAAATTAACAAAAAACAACGTATGCATTAAATCGCTTAACTGCTTGCGCGTTCAAATCAGTCACAAGCGTGGCGTGGTTTGAATGCGATATAGTATACCTATTTGGCTTGGTACCTTGGACCTTGGACTTCAAATCGTGTTAGTGGATTTCTAGCATATATTGTAATTATATGTTATAAAAATTAATACATAATTAGAATTAGACAAGAATTAAACAGTTCATCTTATTTTTCGGTTTTTAGTGTTTTAAGTAAGTATGGTCTTTGGCTGATCTTATTTTGAAGTCGATTTACATATTTTTTTTAAAAGTTTAATTATTTTTTAATTTTTAGTGTAAATAATCGTAGTTAAGTAATAATTTAACTAGTTCATATAAATTAAATTATTTATTAAATATAGCACTATGAGTAGATCGATTATAAAAGAAAACTACGTTTAAAAAAACCGACTTCAAAAACTGAAAAGTACAAAATAAGGTATGTATGTGCTATCTATTGATAGGCTTGAAGTCGGTGCCGGTGTAGGTATCTTTAGTGTAGGAATTTCATTGCAGTAAGTAAGCTGTTTATAATTTTGTTTAAGGCTTGGCACCGATTTCAAACCTATATAACACATAATACTAGGTATTATGTGCTATATAGGTTTGAAATAAGTTATTTTGTACTTTTCAGTTTTTGAAGTCGATTTTTTTAAACGTAGTTTTTTTATTATAAGTACTAATATCAATTATTTATAAAATTATTATTTATTTATACATTTTTATAAAAGAGTATATGTGTATGAAAGTTGTGAATACAGATATGACGGCTGATAGAAGTTTGTGGAAGGCAAGAACGTGTTGTGCCGACCCCACTTAGCGTGGGATGAGGGCAGGCAAGTGATGATTATACATTTTTGATTTGTCAATAATGGTCAATAGATGGCGTGGAGCATTTTGTTTTTGTATAGGCATTTAGCTACCAAACATAACGAATATAGTAAGGATTGCGAAAAATAAAAAGAAAATCAGTTAAGTATGAACAATTAAAAATTGATAAAATTTGAACAAAAGTCACGTAACTGTTAACGCGCCATGATTCGTCACCATACTTGTGACGTCATTATGTTAAAGCAATTCAAAAGTCAAAACATTGTACTTATTATCTCTGTATGCTACAACGGGTGAAAACTAACATTGTGACGTCACATGCGTTCGATTACGTTCGGGCTTTGTAGGCGAGTCTTCCATATTGGATTGAAAAATGTTTTCTTTTTATTTTGATATAGGTAACTTTTTAATTATTGCAAAAAAAATAAAAGAAATTGTTTGGTTATAAAACTTATATATGTTCTTTATAGCGCGGAACGTTATCCCCGAGGAGCCTCATGGCACCCCGATGCCTACGCACAACCAACCCCTCCGCGCCACGTCCCCGCAGGGATCGCCGACCGCCGCGCCGTTTAGTTGCCTAATACTAAGTATAAGAAGTGCCTGTGCGCACTTCCACACATTTAACATGTCTTCTTTTTTGTGTTCGAAGTATAAATTTCAACTATTCTCTCTTTTTTTAATTCACACCAAATATCCTTCTACATCTATCCATTTATCACAAAAACAAAAAAAAAATCTATAACCCAATTCAGTAGTGGTGGTACCATAATCTTAAAAGTCTTCTATCTCTAGCTGAGAACTGATCCATCCAGGGTATTACAGAAAATCGACGTCAGGGCTGTGACAAGGTGCTGTTGCGCTTTGTTCGGTGAGTGAGAGAGCTGGCAGCCCAATTTGGGTGAGTTTTGGTTGATAGGCGACGGCTGCTGATTGAAATAATTATCTGGTAGTAACATTTATCATCAGGTGTACTGCTTGCTCGTTTACAAACACAGGCAATAAAAAAATTGGTATTAAATAACCTTTATTTTATTAGATATTCTCAATATTATTATTATTACATTATTATATTTCAAAAGGTCTGTCTATTCATTAACTTAGAAATGTATATAAAAAATAAATATAACAGTTTATTACATTTTTAGGGTTCTTTAGGCTTTCAAAACTAGACCACTGACGACAAAGACCATTGCGGGGCGGGTCTATGGTGTCGCGCGCTGTTTCATCTATCGCTCCTGACGGATTTAGCAGGGTGTGACCAGACCATACCCCAAAGCAAAAAATAAGAAAAAAATATATACAAATAAATATTGAATAGATTACAATATTACATTTCTTGCAAAGACACATGGCGCGATTTGCTGATGATTTTATAAATTATTTGGTTCTAACTGCTTGTTATATTCTTTCTTCTTCTAGCCCTAGTCTCTCTCGGCTTAGGTAATAACATTTTCAATTTCTTCCAAAAATTAGGATCAGACCACAATAAGTAAGTGTTTAGAGCGATATATGATTGTAAATCATTATGCAAGTTTTCGTCTTCTAAAATTATTTCATCGAGTATAATTATAATTACACTTGACTTCCGTTCTTGCTCACTTAAATTATATGCTGTGCGAAATTCTAATTGGGACCACTCCGATATCAGGAAATGTTTTGATAGTATTATAATAGTTCTTGAAGAATTCTCCACAGATTTTATAATTTGATCTGGTATCAGTTCTCCCACAATCCAGTCCCTATAATGTACACACACTTTTTGATAGTACTCATATTCTAATTTTGGCAATAGTATATCTGCTACAAATTCACCATCTTGATGAGCAAAAGATATGAAAATATCATACTGTTTAATTACTTCTTGTCGCTCTTCATTTGCAATCGAATTGTTTGTATCGCGTTTGCATAAACCAATGACGTATTTCCAAATTTGTTTGCGACGTGCACATAGTGATATAAAAATTATAATTAAAACAAGACCTCCTATTACTTTTTCTCCAACAGACTCTACTAATTCATAATATTTATTACATTCTTGGAATACATTTATTTTTGAAAAATATTCACCATTTGCACAGACAATATCTTCAAAATCTGATATCCAACTACGATCGTACCAGCTTTTTATAATTATATTGGATACACAATCGCATTCGAGGGAATTATTAGACAAATATATCGATATATTTCTGTTTATTGTAAGTGATTGAGGCAGCTCTGTAGTTGCTTTTTCTATATTAGATATATAATTGTTTCGTAGATCTATTTCATTAAAATACCCGGTGTACATGAAAGATTCCTGAAAAAAGTAAATAAGAAAAGAATATTACTAAAATACAAGTCAGTATATTTCGATATCCAAGATTGATTTATGACTACGTGTTGGGTAAAATGCAGTCACACATAAACAGAAGTAAAGCTATGTATTATTGAAAGATAGTAATCATGGATTTAAAAAAAAAATATGCGTGCTTACAAAGTAGGTACACATATCAGATGTGAAACTTTGGCAAACTAATTTTTGAATTTCGTTTACATACATCAACCAATAGCGTGTATTCTCTCTCTCCCTCTCTCTCTCACTCGTGCCAAATTTCTCGTGTCGCGTTTCAACTCTAAAATGTTTACCCTCATGCGCGCAAAAAAGTTTCCCTTCAAAATAAATATGGCGCGTAACGGAAAATTTGACTTTGAAATAAAGATGGCGTAACAGAAAAGCGTTACAACTTTTTTTCTCCCAAACGTCGATAAAGAAGTTTCACTTAAAAAGACAATTCTCTGCATTAAGGAATATAATCCTTGTATTTCGGGGAACATATAAAGATATAATTAATTACACTCCGAGTCAGAATAAAAATCTGTGAATAGTACACCTACGTGGGACTCAAACTAGCGACACTAGACAGATGAGCAGGCAGCAGACCTGGTGGTAAGTGTCAATACCGCCCATGGATCTTTGCAATACCAAGGGTATAGCTAGGCCGCTGTCTATCATTACAATCCCCAAATCCACCCAGTTGGGCTGCCGGCTCTCTCGCTCACCGAACGAAGCGGCTGACGACCGGCCCGCGGCTGTAGACAGAGAACTGTCAACAGCGTGGTCCTACCACTAGCAGATTGGATAGTATGGTGATTTATAACCGTACAAGAATTTAGCTAGAGCTATGTGGATTCTATCTAAAGCAAGAATTCATGACTAATGTTAAAATAACAAAATAACTCCAACACACTTAGATTATTATTTACATACATACATACATATCATCACGCCATATCCCTTGCAGGGTAGGCAGAGAGAACAGAGTGCCAGAGAACTCTATCCTTGCATACTTCACTCGCTTCCTCAACATTCATTTCATAATTTTCTTCATACACGCTCGCCGGTTTCGGAGACTCTTGACTCCACCTTCCTTCAGTACGTGACCAATCTGGTCTAGGTAGGTTAGTCTCGTTCTCTCCCGGTACCTATACCTATACCGGTTTATTATTTAAAATATTGAAAATCCTGAGTACCATAAAGACAAGGCTGATATTTATAATTTTATATATATATATATATATGTATTTACCTTAATTTTATTTATTTTATTATTGGATAGATCTAGATATATGAAGTCAATTAAAATCGCCAACCAATCCTCAAATTCATTTAATTCATTTAAATTGTTATCACTGAGATATATTGTACTTAGCTGCCGAAATGATGAGGGTTGACCAACGACATGCTCCAATTTATTTGAAGCTACAGATAGTTCTACTAACTGAGTTTTCTTGAATACATCCATATCTAGTTGTATAATATTGTTGTTGTCTAAATTTACTTGGTTTAACTTAGAATTGAAGCTGAATAAATCCCTTAAAAATATAAATATTATATTTCATATAAAGTTAAGTATATCGCAATTAATAGGTCTTTACATATGAAATTGGCGTTTTGTACGGAAGAAATATAAAGTCATATTTTTTTGTAAAATATATTTATTTAATCAAAGTATGCACCGTTGTTATCTATGCACTTTTGCCATCTCATAAGTAGTTCATTGATCTCTTTACTAAAAAAAAACAATGGGGGCGAGAATCAATAAATTCTTTGAAGGCGGTTTGGACTGCCGCATCGGAGTTGAATTTTTTTTCTTGTAAGAAGTTGTCCAAATTCCGAAAAAATAGTAATCTGTTGGAGCAAGGTCCTGGGAGTACGGTGGATGTTGCAGACATTCCAATTGTAGCGCATCTAACTTAGTGGTTGTTTGTTGTGCAGTGTGTGGTGTTGCGTTGTCGTGAAACGGCAGTGGCCTAGAGCGATTGACCAATCTCAGTTGTTTAGCAGCCAGTTTTTCCTTTATGGTTTGCAGATACTGACAATAGATATTTGCCGTTATCGTTTGGCCAGATTTTAGAAAGCTGTAGAGAACGATACCAGCGCTAGTCTACCAAACACTCATAAGTAACTTTTTCTGAGTCAAAATTCGTTTAGGACAGAATTTGGCTGGGTCTCCAAGGTTCAGCCATTACGACGAGCGCTTTCGATTATCGTACAACATCTATTTTTCATCACAAGAAATGGTTCGACTTAAAATCCCTTCATTATTGTGTTGGTTGTGCAAAGTAACACAGGAGTCGACACGTGTGTGCAAGTTCAATTCACTCAATTCATGAGGTACCCATCGTTCAAGTTTTTTTACTTCCCGATTTGCTTCAAGTAGATAAATACAGTTTTGTCACTTACCCCGAAGCCTGCAGCTATCTCTGAAGTGCTATGTGATGGAGCCGTTTCGACAATAGCCTTTAATTCTTCAATTTCCACTTTGGTCTCCGGCCGTCCACGGGGTTGGTTCTGAAGGTCGAAATTTCCAGAACGAAAACGTTGAAACCAAAAACGTACCGTGCTTGCTTTTGCGACACCAGCGCCGTACACATCATTAATCCTTTCAGCTGTTTCTGCAGCACTAGTGCCACGGTAGAACTCGTATTCGTAAATATACCGATATTTCATGTTTTCCATTGTGTGGTAATAAGCGACGTCAAAGAAAAAAATGAGGGAAAAACAAATGAATGACTGTTTCCAAAACTTAAATGTACCAGTTAAATGAATTTATAAATTTACATTTGGAATTCTTAACCAAAGAGGAGATATTTCAGATCAGATTGGTTAGTACGACAAAACGCTAATTTTATATGTAAGGACCTAATATCATCATCATCATCATCATCTCAGCACATATATGCCCCACTGTTGGGCTCGAGCCTCCTCCATAATGGGAGAAAAATGACCTATATACCACGCTGATCAGGGGTGTTGGTATAGGCTTTTGTTTCGAGTTTTCCAACTCTCGCATAGATGTTATATGCGTTTTATATCCCTTAGTCGTCTCTTACGATCACCCACAGGTAAGATAGGGGGTGGTGAATTATATTCTTACTCCGTCACCACACAGATAGACCATACCAAATCGATTTGTGAAAATTAAAAGACAAAGTTAAATGATAGTAATTAACTGAGTTTAATTTACAGATGGGTTAATATACAATACCATATCCAGATTCCTTTCTCTTGCAGGAACGCTATTCACTTACATCTCCAAGTTGACTTTTACAACATTCATGGGAAAGGAAGCGGTGCTGAATTATTATTTTATTTCATCATCGTATGAAAATTCATATAACATTCTCAGTTTCGTTTTAAACGTTTGTTGGTGTTGGTTCCTCCGTTGGTTTTCTTTCTTTTAATCAGCTTTTTTTTCAAAACCTTTCACATAATCAGTTTTTAGTTCATCATCATCATGATCATTTCAGCCTATCACCGTCCACTGCTGGAAGTAGGCCCTCCCTCATGGTACGCCACAGAGTGCGGTCCTGTGCCGTTTGCATCCATCGCAACTTTCACTAGATCGTCTGTCCACCTAGAGGGGGGGCGGCCTACACTACGTCGGCCGGTACATGGTTGCCACTTTAGAACCGTTTTTCCCCAGCGGTTGTCGGTTCTTCGAGCGATGTGGCCTGCCCATTGCCACTTCAGTTTTTAGTTAATTCACAATAACTATATTATGTATACGATATATAAACTTACCCATTTAATGTCTCAATATTATTATAGCTAAAGTCTACTCTTCGCAGCCTGTACAATTTAGAAAATATTCCAACGGGTAAATCCTTTATTTGATTATGACGAAAATCTATGTGTGTTATCGATGTAGTTGTCCAAAAAATTTTCGATGGCAGCTCTTCTATCGAAGTATTAAGAAAAGTGATCGTCTTTAAACTTTTAGATCCAATGAATACATCGTTTGGTAGCTTAGTTATCTTACTGTTCAGTATATAAATATCTTCAAACTGTGCTAGATTAGCAAAAGCTTGTGTGTCTAAAGTCATATTCACGAGGTTATCAATAATGTTTATCTGGAAATAGAAAGGTGATAGTTGGTTAATCAAAATCCTGTGACCTTTAATAAGGATTTGAGTGAATCAAAGTTTTCCATGCCAAAATAACACAAATATTATATTTATGAGTCTGGAGTATAAGGCAAAAAGATTTGACAAAACATACAATATAATGGTGTTTATCCGTGTGGTGACGGGATAAGAATATAATTATCGCAATCCTTACCTATGGTATTCGTAAAAATCGGCTAGGGACCAAGATAGTGGGCAGCAGCTCTCTCCTGGGAAACGTATAACATCTTCACTGCGATCGCCAACCCGCCTGCCAAGCGTGGCGATTGTGGCATTACCCTCTCTTAGGAGTATGAAGGAGGAGTATGATCTACGTTTAGTAGTGGATGACAAAAGGCTGAATGATAATAAACCATCAGAAATTTCTTGGTAATGGTGATAAGCACATAGAGCAGGACATAAAAATTAGATACTGAAATATGAGTATCTGTATTCCTTAGTGCTTAACCTCACCCTCCAGCCATGCACTGTGCCTAGTCCCTTTTTTTAAATATTACTGATCCTAATTGCATATATCCAAATTGTCTTCCTTTTATTCTTAAAAAAAAACATCATCATACTACTACTTTTATCCCAATTACTTGGGGTCGATACAATATTTACTCTTCTTTCATAGTACATATTGTAAAAGTTATTGAAAATAGTTTTATGACCGGCCGCCTGCCAGACGTCAAACCTCCTTGTGAATGTAATTGTTGATCAAACGACATCAGTTGGAGTTGGCCCAAGTCGTTATAATGCTCCCAGTTGTCTTTTACGACATCCACGAGCAAAGTAAGGGTTGGCAGTATTCGTAGCCGCTACCAAACAGCTAGAACACAACGAGAACGAAATACAAAATCAGAAGTTTTTCTGCGGCGGACACCCTAACTACATTTGATGTGAATTTTACAATATCAAGAGTACATGCTATGTACTCTTGATCTTGATGCCGTCCATCACCATCATAAAATTTCGGGTTCTAAATATAATAAAAAGGCTATTGCCAGCACCAAAACAGAACAAATCGATAGAATGGACGAGCGATTAAAGAGCAATCTGGCAGGATTACGTGCGTGAATTATGTTTGCTATATCTAAAGCTCCTAGGTAACTTCTGATAGTTCAACTCCCCACTATTACAGAAATACGATGGCAGCCTGACTGAAGGAAGATGGTCTATCTTCTGGGTCCATTCTTTAACTTTAATTCGACTTTAGATACAGGAGCTGCCATACCAGTGACGATCCCGCGTAGTGAGAGATAACGCCGCTAAAAAAATGTTCACTTCAAAAAGTAACGAAAGCTTTTTGAAAACAAATCAGTAAGGAATATAAGCAATGAACCTTAATACAAGTATAATAATCTCATAATGAAACCCTATACCAACACGTTTCACTATGTTTGGTGAATGACAGAATGAAGCAGTTTAATTCACAATACTGAGACTTATTCGGTCTATGAAGAAAAAAAGGAATAAGTTCCGTATTTTAACGCTTAATTTTATTACAGGCAAGTAAATAATCTGAGTTTTTACCTGATTAAAATTTTCAAGTTTGCTTAACAGTTTATTTGGCAAAAACTGCAACATGTTTCTTTTTATGGTCAATATTTCCAGATTTACTAAGTTAGACAATGCATCTGGATCTATCGACTTTAAATTGTTGTCAATCAGAAGTAGATATTTTAATAAGGACAGACCTAAAAAAAAACTATTGTTAAAATTATACCGCATGAGGATGAAGACTCGACGGCGAAAGCTGCCGGGACATCGACTCGAGAGAACACCCGCGAGGCTAAACCACCAGGCGGGCCATTGAAGACAAAGACCGGGTTCCTGTGGCCCGCTCGCTCGGCGTAGAGAGGTACATGTAAGGTGGGTCTATGGGGTCGCGCGCTGCTTCTTCCGTCGCCCCGGATGGATTTAGCGGGGTGTGACTACTCCATAGCCCGTCGCCAAAAAAAGGCTATTGCCTAGGTTATTCTTCTTTCATACAGATTATGACTATTTCATTATTACTGAAAAGGTATGTGTGGAGTCAAGTTTTAAATTTTTTATAAGGTTCAAAATGATTTTAATAAGGATTCAAATTACTGAAATTTAGCTTTTAACATGCTTGATTACTTATATAAACTTGATTACGAGCGAAAAATGATAGTCACAAATGGGTAATCAAGTAATAAGGGTTTTAGCAAAGAGTTTTCAAGTCTGAAATTTTGTATAGACACTCGTGTCCTTTTCCCGGAAGTGACTGCAAAGAATAAGAAAAATGTAGAACTTACCCTTAAATAAATCAGGTGTTACATGTGTATATTCAAAATGAATTCCTTCAAGTTCTAAAGAGTTCACTGTGTTGACATTACTGAATACACCAGCTGGTAAACGAATCACGCTGTTTTCTGCTTCTATTGATTAAATTATACTTAATCTGGATTTTTTATTAATTACTTTTATTGCCTTTGGTGGCAGAAGAACAAGTAAACCATCGAATGATAAGTGAATCATTTGCAATTGCCATACTAGGGTACAGTCAGGGCGTGACCTATCGTAAGGTGAGATTGTCTCCGACTCTTTCACTTACCGAACAAGTTCCTATAGGCAGCAGAACTGTTCTGGAAAACTTATAATATGGACGTTATTGCTGTTCAGGGAGGTTCATATAAATCCGACAATGGACGCAGATAGGTTGAAGCTTAATGGATGAATATATTGCAAAAGTTTAAAAAGATGTTTATATTTTATAATAATAATAATCATTCATTTAATCGAATAAACAAGATACATTGTGTTAGTAGATTTAAAACTAGTTACACTACATAACTAGTAAAATAAAATACAGAACTAACAACTAAATTTTAATCAACATCACCGCAATGGCATTTCATGAGATAGAGCACTGCAGTGATATATATAAATACAACCTATACGACTTGCGATCATATTTAGGATACTGTTGGGGCTATCCCGCACCCTGCACACCAAAGAACCGTACTGCTTGCGCGTCGTCGTGTGAAAGCGATTTATCTGTGCATCCGTGAACTTTACTGATGCGTTACAGAAACAGGGTAGCCCGATCAGCATCCTAAATAAATAAAAATAAAATAAAATAAAAATAAAAAAGCCTTTTATTTCACACCATAATTACAATTATTTTTACAATTATTTCATTTTAAAATACAATTTTCTTCAATTTAATCAATAAAATCTGAATGTGAAAAATTTGAAAAAGCATTGAATTTTTTCATCTTACAAAATTATTTATTTTTATAAATTTTCATATTTGTATTATTTATTATTTATTATTAGATCTAGTCATTTAATTTCATTTTTTAATAAATTTTAGTATTATTTATTATTATAATCTATTCATTTAATTTCATTTTTTAGCGTAAACCCCTCTATTTGAGGGTGAAGGCCTCCTCCAAAGATGTCCAGTATTCTCTATCTACGGCGTTTTCTTTCCACCGTTTTCCAGCAGCCCTTTCAATGTCATCAGCCCATCTGCTTCTAGGTCTTCCTCTTTTTCTATTTCCCCGGGGCCCTGGCCATGACGTCAGCCGAGAAGTCCATCTATCGTCGCTCATTCTTGCTACGTGGCCCGCCCATCTCCATTTCAATCTCATAGCATAGTTTAGTGCGTCTATTACCCCTGTTGTTTCTCTTATAGTAGAATTGCGAATTTTTTGAATTCTTTGAATTTTCATCATGTTTCTTTCCATGCTCCGTTGGCATGAGTTTATTTTGTTTTTAACATCGCATGTGTATTTCCACGTTTGGCAAGCGTATGTGAGTGATGGTAGGAGACAGATATTCATGACATTTCTCTTAATTTTGATTGACATTTGACTTTTGAAAATTTCTTTTAAGCCCCAGTATTTTTTCCATGTCCCTCTTATTCTTCTTTCAACTTCCTGATCGTTACTCTTATGTTCGAATGAAAGTTTTTTGGCAAGATAAATGTATGAGGTGACGAATTCTATCGACGTATTGTCAACTATTATTTCATTTTTCACTGAATTAGTCATCATTTTTGAATTACTGAAATTTAGCATTTAATATGCTTAATTATTTATAAAATCCGATTACGAAATGAAAAATGATCTCGCAAGCGGGATTCGAACCCACGCCTATTGGGATTCCGGCCCAATCGTGCTGCCACTGCATCATTTTTCATTTCGTAATCGGATTTTATAAATAATTAAGCATATTAAATGCTAAATTTCAGTAATTTAAATAACAAGGTTGTGTCATCGTTTAATACAATTCTAACTGTAAAGTTTGAAGTATTAAGCCTATAACAATGTGTAAACATTGTCGGGTAGATAGCATACCGCCACCTTAAGACGTAAATACAATACGAAATGAAATTTGCATGTCCTACAATTAGTCGCGGTAGTGTAGTGGCAGCACGATTGGGCCGGAATCCCAATAGGCGCGGGTTCGAATCCCGCTTGCGACATCATTTTTCATTTCGTAATCGGATTTTATAAATCATCATTTTTGTTTTGTTGAAGTTGATTTCTAGGTCTGATTGTCTGCTTGATTGTTGCAATGTAACTATCATGTGTTCTAGCTCTATGCTATTTTCAGATAGTAAGACAAGGTCGTCAGCGAATCTTAAATGATTTATATACTTTCCGTTTATATTTAAGCCTATCGTATTCCAATTTAGTTTATTTATTACAGACTCTAATACGGCAATGAAGATTGTTGGTGAGAGGGGGTCCCCTTGCCTTACACCCCTTTTAATTGGAATGGGGGTTCCAGTTGTCTCTAGTTTAACTCTGCTAGTGTTGTTTTCATATATATATTTTAACACTTTGATGTATTTAGCCTCTACATTTTGAGAGTTTAGGGCTTCCCATATTGATGAATGGAATATAGAGTCGAAGGCCTTTTGGTAGTCTATAAAACCTATGTAGAGCGGTCGCTGGAATTCCTGGTACTTCTCAATAAGTAGCTCTACAGCATGAATGTGATCGACTGTAGAGTAACCTTTCCGAAAACCTGCTTGTTCCATTGGTTGAAATGAATCGAGTGTAGCGCAAATTCTATTTTTTATAATTGACGAGAAGAGTTTATATAACGTCGGAAGAAGGCTGATGGGTCTATAGTTGTTTATATCGTTAGGATCACCTTTTTTATATAATAATATAATGTCTGACTCTGACCACTGCTGAGGCGTTGTAGAGGTCTCTAGTATTTTATTGAAGAGAATCATCAGCGGTGTGGCTAGGATGGTGTAAGCTTCTTTTATTGCTTCGTTTGTTATCCTGTCAGGTCCTGGGCTTTTTTCTGATTTTAGGCGCTTAATTTCTCTTATAATTTCAGATTGTTCTATTGGGTTTATTTCTGTGGTGTTAGTTTCACTTTGTATATGTAGAGCGCTTTCGTTGTCTATTTCTGGGGCATCATATAAAGTTTTGTAAAAATTTGTGGCTATGTGCAGTATACTTTTTCTATTATGTGTAACTCTATCCGCTTTGCAAAGGCCCTCTATCCATGTTTTGTGAGATCTTAGTGAGTTGTATGCTCTTTTTAAGCTTTATCAGCATCCTAAATGCATTGTTATATTGAACACGAAGGGCGCTGTATGACTTCTGCGTATATCTGGCCTATAGATTGCACGTATAAAAGTTTGTACAGTATGCTCTGCAGAGAGTTATTTTGACTGAAGCAGAGCAACGTGCAAACTTGCGGGCCAGTATATTCACGTACATCGCGCTTTGCTTCCGTTAAATGTCAAGGTCATCGTTGAGGTTGGGGTTAATATATGACCAAGGTACTTAAATTCTACCTCCCTTTTCAGAGGCGACCCGCCCAGCATTACGGTTGACATACCTTAGATTTTCTATAATTGTATACTAATCTGTGTATTTGAGCGTAATTTTTACACAGTGTAATTAGCCTTCTCAGGTCAGAGACTGATGCACTCAGCAAAACCATGTCATGCGCGTAGCTAATATTGTTGAAGAAGATCCCATCCATGTAGCAACCGACTTTGGCTCTACTAAACTTGCCGATCAATGCATTTACGTATAGGTTGAAGAACGTTGGAAAGCTAAAAGCAACTTGTCTCACCCCGAACTCCAACCTATACGGACCAAAAAAGATCCCATCCCATCGAACGATGTTGATCTGGTTACTATATCAAAACTTAAAGATATTTATTGTTTTTTTCGGTACATTTTCATAGTTAACCAGATCAAAAGTCCTCGATAGGTCCAAGAAGCAAGCATAGACTGACGTATCATGCTGAGTATAATATGAAACAGCATTCTTAAGGCGCAGCATGACACTTTCAGTTGATAACCCAAAACGAAATCCAAACTGGTTATCATGAATTTTTATGAATATATTCAAATGTACATTAAGTATTCTGTCAAAAACCTTCGCAATCACAGTAGCCAGTGATATAGGCCTATATATATATATATATATATGTATATATATATATATATATATATATATATATATGTATATATATATATATATATATATATATATATATATATATATATATATATATATATATATATATATATATATATATATATATATATACAGGGTGTCCCAAAATTCAACGATAAGCCGGCACCAGCAGGTGGACCTACATATGACTACTCGAGAACAAAAAAGAAAAAAATTCTACCTTGATTTTTTTTTTCATTACGACAAAAAAACCGATTTCTTTAAAAATCGTCATCTTTTATTATATTATTAAGTGCCATTGCTACAATTTTACAAGTAATTCTGTGATTTTTTGGTATTGGCAAGGTAAGTAGCACTACTATCGATTACAACCATTAAAAATTCCAGAATATCTATAGTTTTTACACAAAAATCAACCAAAACTATGTTTTTCTCATAAATTATGTAAGATTTTGACTTTCAGCTCACTTTCACTCATCACAGTGAAAAAAAAAAGTATGGACACTACTGTGGCAAATAGTATTAAAAATTGGCGCAACTAACTACAATTCTAAAATGGTATAACATTCTAGGCAAACTAGCCACAAAAATATACTTAGGTGTACTATTTCAAAATAACAACCATATTTCGAAAATTGTTAGTGTTGATAGTAATCACTTCTACTATGTAGCCAAAATGTTTTTGTTGCAAGTTCTCAGAATTTGAATGAGACATGTGCGTAGTCCATAAGATAACATAAGTTAGACAGAGATAGATATAGAGAGATTAGAATTTACTATATTATTAAAATTACAATAAATGTTCGAATTGTTTGCCATTGGCAGTAATGCAGGCACGACATCGCCTTAAAAATGAACGTTTTATTTTTCTTGCATATCTGATTCTGTTCATGTGATCCACAGCCTGAATTATTTTTTGGCGAAGCTCGTCCAAGGTTGCAATGGGTTTTGAGTAGACTCTGTCCTTTAGACAACCCCAATAGAAAAAGTCCAGGGGATTTAGATCGGGTGAACGGGGTGGCCATAAGATAGGACCAAGTCGCCCGATCCAACGCCCTGGGTACTCTTGGTCTAAGTACTCTCGCACAGGGCGGGCATAGTGAGCTGGGCAACCAACGTTTTGAAACCACATGTTTTGCAAATCACTTAAGGGCACGTCTTCTAATAATCCTGGTAACTCATTTTGTAAGAAGTTCAAATAGCTATTGCCATCTATGTTTCCTTGTAACTCAAAGGGCCCTATCACTTTTCCATTTATTATGCCCGTCCATAGGTTAACCTTAAATTGATATTGGGATTTGTCTTCTCTCACAAGGTGCGGATTTTCATTGTTCCAGCTATGAAGATTGTGAAGATTTAAATAGCCATCTTTCTTGCAGGTTGTTTCATCCGACCATAAAACTTTGTCTAAGAATTGGGGATCTTCCCTGTGTTTTTGCAGCATTACACGGCAAAATGCGACCCGCAGTGGATAGTCCCGCGGTAATAACGCCTGCACGCGCCTGTAATGATATGGATGAAACTGGTGACGTTTTAAAATTCTATGTGCAGTACTTTTTGGAATTCCCGTTGCTACTTGTATGGCACGTACAGAGGTAGTTGTATCGCTTTCTATTTCATTGAGAACTTCTTCATCGTGTTCCGATCTAGGTCTTCCAGCGTTTCTCCTGTCAGATGGTATACGACCCTCCGAAAATGCTTGATGCACGTTAATAAATACGCGATAATCCGGATACCTTTGAAGAGTAGGGTACCTTGCTCGATATAATCTGCTAGCAGCGTTGGCATTGCATCGGCATTCTCCATAAATTAGGTGCATATTAGCGTATTCTAACGCTGTATATGGTAGCGGAATAATGAATGCTAAACACTTGAAAATAAGGCAAAACTTCTTTAAAAAAACACAAAATCACAGTCTAAAATAATGCCAAGTCAGGTCAATTTCCAAGTCACATAATTCAATCCAAGGTCGTTAGTACCAGAGCCACTTTAATTAAAACAGAACGGTGTGCAGTAAACAAAGAAGTAGAGCGTACTGACTTGCTGTGCTGCTGAGGACATTAATTACTTCTCTACCTGCATTAATGTTACTAAACAATTAGCATCTATTTATCTCCCTCTAACGTATAATCTCTCTATCTCTGTCTAACTTATGTTATCTTATGGACTACGCACATGTCTCATTCAAATTCTGAGAACTTGCAACAAAATCATTTGGGCTACATAGTAAAAGTGATTACTATCAACACTAACAATTTTCGAAATATGGTTGTTATTTTGAAATAGTACACCTAAGTATATTTTGGTGGCTAGTTTGCCTAGAATGTTATACCATTTTAGAATTGCAGTTAGTTGCGCCAATTTTTAATACTATTTGCCACAGTAGTGTCCATACTTTTTTTTTTCACTGTGATGAGTGAAAGTGAGCTGAAAGTTAAAATCTTACATAATTTATGAAAAAAAACATAGTTTTGGTTGAATTTTGTGTAAAAACTATAGATATTCTGGAATTTTTAATGATTGTGATCGATAGTAGTGCTACTTACCTTACCAATACAAAAAAAATCACAGAATTACTTGTAAAATTGTAGCAATGGCACTTAATAATATAATAAAAGATGTCGATTTTTAAAGAAATCGGTTTTTTTGTCGTAATGAAAAAAAAAATCAAGGTAGAATTTTTTTCTTTTTTGTTCTCGAGTAGTCATATGTAGGTCCACCTGCTGGTGCCGGCTTATCGTTGAATTTTGGGACACCCTGTATATATATATATATATATATATCAGTATATATATAGTTCAGTAACTATAGGCCTATATCACTGGCTTAAATTCGTAGTTTTTAACCTGTTCCTGTACTCCCTGTTCAGAGTTTAATAGCAGTCTATTCACGAGATCACCATTTTTATTCTTAGCTAAGGGCACTACTATTGTTCTCATCATCTCACTTGGCAAATAACTGTGACTCAAACAGAATTGAAAGTACCCAAATGTGGAACAGCATATAGTAGGTGCTCAATACTAAGACCGTCATGACCAGGTGATTTACTTTGGCATGGAGTTGATAGTCTTCGTAATAACATTTATTTCAAATTTTATTCTTAAGAATATGCCAGGCTCAGGATTGATCACCATCCATGACGGCCCTATAGAGTAGTCTTTATATAAAAAAATCGCATAAAGAGATCAATAATCTCTTTGAATTCACTTACTCCACAGATACTGTGAGTAGGAATACCTGATTTAGTTCGCAGTCTATTGATAGCAGTTGTGATTAGATAGCAGTTTGTTGCCAAAAACTTCGAAATTGATTTTTGGATTGGTGTGAAGCCAGAACATCTCATTGTAGCCATATCTTCTCATAGACTAACCCATTTCTAGGTTTACCATAACCTACCCACATTCTAAATGTTTGCTTAGCTTTTCTGTGTGAATCAATCACGTATTTATTCCAACCTATCACTATATTATAAACTCTATAAAAATATAAATACCTTTAAGCAATAATGTTCTGACCCATAATTTATTTAGAATTTTAAAATCTTCATTAGTGTAAAGGCTCAACGAGTCTATTAAATATATTTGTTCCATTACGAGTCCCTTTATAAAATTACTGGCGCATCTTAAAATACTTGAAGAACAGGAATCGATGATCATTAAGTTAGGAAGAATGTCATCCAATTGCGCCATATCTGAGCAGTTATAATTGGTACCCTGAAATTAAAATTATGCACATTTCAAATCAACATTGCTTGCTATTGCTATTAGGAATTTTACTGGGAGATCTGGTATGATAATTGTTAAGATATGAAAAATCCCTTAATCCCTAATTAAAGTTATAAATGTGAATGTAAATTTGTTTGTTACGCTTTCACGCCAAAACTTTGTACGCATAGTCTTCGAAGTAGAAACGACTGAAGCTATAGCCAATAAGATATTAATTTGACCGTCAGGAATACAATACCTAAGGTTCGCACTTTATTGGCGTTGAGATTGCTAGATTTTTAAAAATGTTGCAAACAATTCAATTGGAATGTATTCATGGTCTTTTATATTTATTTAAGGGCTTCAACGCGAGCGAAGTTGCGGGTGAAACTTGTATATGGTAAAGGTACAACACAAAGCAAAATATTTTCCATAAAAGATATAACAAAATGAATCTTGCGTGAATTCATTAAGGATTCCAACGGCAATACGGCACATTTGTGTAAATAAGATGTGGTGATAATTTGATCGCTTAGACAAGCAAGGCAATGTGAACGGTTAGAAGTAATTCCCCGAGCATCTTTAGAAACAGTTTTAGACACATCGCAATGAACACGTACAACTTACTTAGTATGTCGTGCAGATGAAATATAAATAAAATGAACAACTCAATTGATTTGTTATCATTAGCTCAGTTTCACTTGTGGTTTTGAAGCGTGCTTGAATATTTGTATCCGTAGATTTCAAAAGCTAGTTTTAATTTTAGTTGGCAGACGTCTTTTCAATATGTCCTTCATTGCACCGGATTTGTTGAACGTTATATTTTTTTATTGCCGATTGTGGCAAACGAGCAAGCAGCACAACTGACGGTAAGTGATACTGCTGCACATAGACCCTAGCTACACCAGGGACTCAGCCAGGCCGTTGCCTACCTTGAAGAAAGTGCTGTTCTTAAACCTCGTTTGAAGAAGGACATGTCATAGCGCTCGGGAATCACAGCAACAGGTAGTTCATTCCAGATCTTGCACGTATGTGGGAGAAATGATCGCTGAAAACGTACAGTCGAGGACCGTATCGTTTCCAGGTGAAATGGAGCAGAGTTCACCTGCTGCGGTGTCGAGTAGTACGGTGGTAAAACGGTGACGATGGTACCAAGTCAAACAGTTCCTCAGAGCACTACCCGTGAAAGAGCCGATAGCACACAGAGTGACCCAAAGTCTCTCCGCCGCTCCAACGACTCTGATCTGTCCGTGAGGTTGGGATCATAACTGTCCTATTCTCCATTTGTTCATCATTACTTTTCTGATTAATACTAATTTGATTAATTAGGTATATGTAATTGTAGGTAAACTTGAAAGGCTCGCCACCAACATCAATAGTCTTCACTTCAGGCTGTCAGTCATCAGCATTATTTTGGCTAGATTAATTTCTAAGCGCACTAGCTTGTGAGTGCCATCGAGTAATTCTAGCATGTATTGAATTCCTGGTCTAGTTTCTGATAGGATTACTAGGTCATCAGCAAATCTTGGATAGCTTAGGTAGGCTTCTTGATCTTAATACTCTGACTTTATCAGATGAGTAATTGATAATTAACTTCAGTATTGGTATAAACCAGTGTTGTGATGTTTTTTTAAATGTAAATGTTACTGCCGCCCATGGACCTTTGCAATAGCTAGGCCGCTGCCTACCAATACAAACCCCACCCCAGTTGGGCTTCTAGCTCTATCGAAATGGTGCTCAAAAACCGGAAACCAGCTGACTTTAGTATTATATCTCATGTTGTTATTATAATATAATTCATTGCGCTATATAATTCATTGTTTTGGTATAACATATGAATTACTGATAATTAACTTCAGTATTGTTTTTTTTTTTAGTATTGAAATTATCGTGAGTTTGACACATATTAAACAATTGTATTTTTCGGCAATACTCACGCGTTAGAGTCGATTATGTCGACCCGGGTTTCGAGCATGTCCGATGCTCATCATCAGGGCGAGTGCGCAACTGCGTCTGCGAGCCCCCGACGCGCACTTCACAATTGTTTAATTCAGTATTGCTATAAACAAAAGTGTTGTGGTGGTGATGAAAGATCGCAAACCAGTTGACTTTAATATTATATCCCTTGTTGTTATTATAATATAATTCATTGCACAAATGTATTATTTTTCAAAACATTTTGCAACTATTTATTATATGCTTTTAAAGTGTTTTGGTAATCAATAAGTGGTCTATTTTTGTCTCTGTATTTTTCAATCAGAAGTTCTGTTATGTGAATATGATAGATCATTGAGTATTCCTTTCTAATCCATACGTGCTCGATATGTCGACGCGTTTATAGTCTAGAGTTTATTGATTATTTATTATTGAAATTATTATTTTATATATTTGTAAAAAGTTTGTAGATGGTAGGTAGCACCCCCATGCCACCGAAGACAAAGATCGGGTACCGGTGGCCCGCTCGCACGGCGAAGAGAGGAGTTTGCATGGTGGGTCTATGAGGTCACGCGCCGCCTCTTCCGTCACCCCGGACCGATTTGGCGGAGCGAGACGCATCCATAGCCCACCGCAAAAAAAAAGGTTGCACCCCCATACTATAGTTAGTAAATAATTGTTTGGATTATCTCTTTCATAAATAAATATTAATATCAAATTCAGGTTGATTGTCTCGTCAGTTTTAACCCTTAATTACTCGCATTAAAAAAATCACATAACTACTCGCTTGGGGTCTCAGGTGACCCCAAACTATAGGAGTTATTTTTAATATTTAGTAAATAAATATCTAAACAAAATTATTTTATTACGAAAGTATTTTATTATAATTTTAATAAACAACACAAATAACATCTTGTTAGGTAAAAAATAAACAAAATTAAAAAAAAAATAGAAAACCTAACATTTTATACTTATATTGAGACCTATTAAAAAATATGTGATATTTTTAGGAACTTGCCGAATCACTGTTATCACATTATAAGTGTAAAATTATGTTATGGCCCTGGTGTTATTATAGCACTTGATGGAGCTGACTTTAACCATTTTTATTTAGGACCATTCCTGCCATTATGTCTCATAAAATAAAAATTGTCAGATTGCTCTGTATCGTCTTGAGTATCTAATGAATCGCTTGAATGTGCAGGAGGTTCGTCTATTTCACTAGCACTATCATGATCACTTTGGCTTACTTCGCCTGGCTCTGACTCAGATTCTGAGCCTTCAGCCAACCATTGTAAAATATGCTTCTCTTCTCTACTCATAACTAATTTTAGAAAAAGAAACATAAATCTCACGGTAACACGTAATTCTTGGATAACTTCGACATATAAAGTTATAAAAAGTATATTTGTAACATAAATACGAATGATAATATAAATTGAAGTAATAATACACAAAAATAAATAATAAATTAAGCAACTCAGCTTTTTCGAAACAGTTACGTAATTACTCGCATGGGGTCAACAGTTAAGAGAGCAGAGACGTACCCTTAAATTCCCGTAACTGAATCGGTACTAAAATGCAAACTTTGACACGTATTAGGAAGCTAGCGGGGGCGCGGGGAATTTCGGAACGCAGTAAGTACTTTTTTTTTAAGCACAAAAGAGCTTTGACCCCATGCGAGTAATTAAGGGTTAATAATGAGGTTCATCTCATCATCTCAGCCCACATACGCCCCACTGTTGGCCTCGAACCTTCTCTGTAATGGGAGGGAAATTGAACTACTATACCACGCTGGTCAGACGTGTTGGTATAGGGTTTTGTTATTTGCATTTTATATCCCTTAGTCGTCTCTTACGTAACACAGGTAAGATAGGGAGTGGTGAATTGTATTCTTACTCCTTCACCACACGGGAATAATGAGGTTGATTAATTGATTCGGATGAGAGTTTTTGAACTAGTTTTTAGGGTTCCGTACTTCAAAAGGAAAAAATGGAACCCTTATCGGATCACTTTGTTGTCCGTCCGTCCGTCCGTCCGTCTGTCCGTCTGTCTATCTGTCTGTCTGTCTGTGAAGACCCGTTTTCTCAGGAACGCAGGTGCGGGTGGCAGGCAGGTGTAGGTATCAAACTGAAATTTATATCAAATACTCAAGTCTACTGTCCCTTAAAGATGTGAAAAAATTAAACTTCTAAGCCATTGCAATCAAAAGATACAGGCGTTTATGCCGCAAATTTCCGCAAATTTTCGACACTCGCAAGGGAATCAAAACCTACAGGGTACTTCCCGTGAATCAGAATCTTGAAATTTGGTACGAAGTAACGTCTTATAGTACAGATAAAGGAAAAATTGCGAAAACCGTATATTTTTACATACATACATACATAACCTCACGCCTGTTTCCCAGAGGGGTAGGCAGAGACTACGGATTGCCACAAACCACGATCCTGACATACCTCCATCGCTTCATTCACGCTCATCACAGTCTTCATGCATGCTCTACGATTACGCGTACTCTTAATCTGACCTTTCATTAACACATCTTCAATTTGATCCAGGAAAGTACGACGTGGTCTTCCCCTTGTAATCGTCCCACTCACACTCGCTTTGTATACTTGTTTAGTCAACCTTTCTTCACTCATTCTTTCCACGTGTCCAAACCACCTCAGCATACCCTTTTTTATCTTTGTCACTACTTTTTCATTCATACCACAGCGCTCTCTTAACACTATTCCTAATTTTATCTTTCAAACTTACACCACACATACTACGAAGAGCTCTCATCTCTACAGCATTTATTCTACTTTCATGTCTTCCCTGCCAAATCCAACTTTCACTGCCATACATGAGAGTGGAAACTAACACTCCCTTATGTACAGCTAGGCGTGCCTTTTTAGATACATTCCTACTCTTCATAAAAGCGTACAATGCCCCATTCACTTTATTACCAGCATTAACTCGTCTTTCAACATCTTCATCATTTTTACCATCACTAGTAAACAGTACACCCAAGTATACAAATTCTTTCACCTGTTCCAATCTCTCACCATTTATAAAAATATTACATTTCGTCATACATTTATCCTTTTCAAAGACCATTACTTTCGTCTTACTTACATTTACTAAAAAGGTATGAAACCTTTTCTTTCAAAAGCTTCATGCATAGTAATTACCATCGCCTGTAAGTCTTCAGCCGACGATGCAAGAAAAACCTGATGCGGAGGGAGTGGACTCCGTCCTGCCACCACTGCAGTAGCAACGAGGACACGGCGCAACATACGCTCGAGGTATGTTCGGGCTGGGACGGGCAGCACCGTGACCTCGTCACTGTCATCGGTGCCGACCTGACGCTGCCGGCTGTTGCGCGAGCGATGGTCGACAGCGTCAGGAATTGGGACGCGGTCGCCGCCTTCTGCGAGGCTGTCATCTTGCAGAGGGAGGCGGCGGAACGGGCCCGGGAGGATTCCCGTATCCTTATAAATGGATTTCAGCGCCTGAATAAGATGGCCATTTACCCCATACATAGATAGTACCGACCATAGTTCATTCCTCCTCACTTTGTCATAAGCCTTCTCCAAATCAATGAAAGCGCAAAAGACTTTCTGTCCTTTAGCCAAAAATTTTTGCACCATGCATCGTAAAGAGAAAACTTGATCTGTGCAACCCATACTCTTTCGAAAACCCGCTTGTGCATCCCATATTTTCTTTTCGGTCACTTTCACTACTCTTTCAATCAACACTTTCGCATACAGTTTGCCGACAATGCTAAGGAGGCTTATGCCCCTCTAGTTTCTACAATCTAGCCGTGAACCTTTAATTACATCATATAATAAAAATATTTTAATAATTTTAAACTTACTACTCCTTTCCTCGTGAACGCGTAGAGGTATTAAATTGAAATTCAAATCAAATACTCAGATCTATAAGACCTTTAAGCTGTAACAAAATCAAACTTCTATGTCAACGCAATCAAAAGAAACAGCAATTTAAGCCGCATATTTTCAAACACGCAACTACTCACAAGGGAATCAAAACTTAAAGGGTACTTCCAGTCGACCTAGAATCTTGAAATTTCGCATGAAGCAACGATTTATAGCATGTATAAAGGAAAAATTCCGAAAACCTTAAATTTTTAGTTACATCACATATTTTTTTTAGTTCAACCCTTCGTGCGCGAGTACAACTCGCACTTGGCCGATTTTTTTTTAATATTTCATTAGTGATGCAATTAATACCTAAAATTTTCTCAAACTCTAGACCTTGTTCCTTATTTACATCTGAGGTGCAGATGAATCACTCTTATATCATCAATATCATCATCATCATCATGATTTCAGCCCATCGCCGTCCACTGCTGGACGTAGGCCTCCCTCATGGTACGCCACAGAGTGCGGTCCTGTGCCGTTTGCATCCATCGACGACCAGCAACTTTCACTAGATCGTCTGTCCACCTAGTGGGAGGGGCGTCACGTACACTGCATCGTCCGGTACGTGGTCACCACTCTAGAACCTTTTTTCCCCAGAGGTTGTCGGTTCTTCGAGCGATGTGGCCAGCCTATTGTCACTTCAGCGTGCTAATTCTTCGTGCTATGTCAGTTACACCCGTTCTTCTGCGGATTGCCGTATTACGGATTCTATCACGCAGAGAAATCCCGAGCATAGCTCGCTCCATAACACGCTGAGTGACTTTGAGCTTGGTTATGAGGCCTACATTTAGGGACCTTATATATAGCTTGATTATTATTGTCTAACATTAGTTTCAGTGATTTCTCTATAGATTCTTATAAAAGTGTTACTATATTAGTGATGTTGTTTAAGTTGTCGAGTGTTTTTTTGCCCTGTTTTGATCCTTAATCCATGTTTTATTTGTTTTCAGTTCTTTGTGATGTATTGTTTCGTAGTATAAATCTTGTTATAACCGAAACGAATAACAGGAGCAAGATTTCATAAAGACCACCTATATCCATCAATTTGGTAGTGGTAGGACCACGTTTTTGACAGTTTTCTGTCTACAGCCGCGGGCCGGTCCGTCCAGGATAGTACCATCCTCTCGCAGAAGATCGACGTCTGAGTAATGACAATGTGCTATTGCGCCTCGTTTGGTGAGCGAGAGAGCCGGCAGCCTAACTGGATGGGTTTGGGGATTTTATTAGTAGGCAGCGGCCTAAGCTATATCTTTGGTTTTGCAAAGGTCCATGGGCGGCAGCGACACTTACCATCAGGTGAGCTGCTTGCTCGTTTGCCACCATAAGCAATAAAAAATAAAACAAAAATATCCGGGACCTTAACCTCATAACAAGTGGAAATTACGTAAAACCAACTGCCTATTATATAGATATCCAAGGCAATTATTGAGTGAGCAGTTTATAGTTAACGAAGTTATATGCCTTAGCTGTGATTGCACTTTGTATATTTCTTCATATATACAGGTTCCCGATTTAATTAGTAGAATCCGTGAAGATGAGTATGAAACCATAATACACTATCCAAATCAATAAAAAAAAAGTACCTAAAGATTGATTAAATTGCCCTACTGATAAGCGGTCAATACACTTGTACTATAAAAATTCGATGTAGGCATATACTCATGCGTGTGACACTGAACTAGTAGCCAAATAGTCCTGCTCGCGCTGCGCTAGCCACCGCACAGCTGGGTCAAAATGGACCTACAGGTCAATGTACGCTGACAAACCTACTGTTTTGATAAATAACAAATCACTTTATCTCGAGATTGGGCAGAGCTAGGAGTCTGCAACTAACTTTAATGTTTTATATAACGTCATCCCTACACCTAGTTTAAATTATTCTAGTAATAAAATCGGCACCCTGTATATACATATATATATGTATATATATAAATATATATGTATATATATATATATATATATAAATATATATATATAAATATAAATATATATATATATATATATATATATATATATATATATATATATATATATATATATATATAAATATAAATATATATATATATATCAGAGGAGAGAGGGCGCTACTGAGCCACGGTAAACATCGTCTCTGCGATAAAATTCATAAAAATATAGAAATAAGTAAAATTATTTAGTAAAATTAAGTGTAGTGGAAGTTTAAATAAGTGACTCGTAACTATTGGGGAAAACGACCAAAAACATTAATCAAGCAAATAAATAAGAAAAAAGTGCGGACGAACAAAAGTGTAAATAAGTGACTTTGAACTTTTTTTTTTTTTTTTTTGGTGGACTATGGATTAGTCTCGCCCCGCCAAATCGGTCCGGGGTGACGGAGAAGGCAGCGCGTGACCCCATAGACCCACCGTAAAAACTCCTCTCTCTTCGCCGTGCGAGCGGGTCACCGGGACCCGATTTTTAACTTCGGTGGCCCGCCCGGCGGTTCACCCTCGCGGGTTCCTCTCGTCGACGCCCCGACAGATTTCGCCGTCGGGGCGTCGCCCTCACGCGGTAGCCTCACGTCGGGTGACCGGACAATTCCCCGGTCCGATCACCCGAAGCCTCGGTTAGGGCGGCATCAGGCGCAGGTATTCGCGCCTGCGCCGCCCCGGCCGCTGGCGGCGGCCCGGGGCGCGGGAATCCTCCCTTGCCCGTTCCGCCGCTTCCTTCTGCGAGATGACAGCCTCGCAGAAGGCGGCGACCGCATCCCAGTTCCTGATGCTGTCGACCATCGCCCTCGCGACGGCCGGCAGCGTCAGGTCGGCACCGATGACAGCGACGAGGTCACGGCGCTGCCGCTCCTATCCCGGACACACCTCCAGCGTGTGTTGCGCCGTGTCCTCGTCACTCCTGCAGTGGTGGCAGGCCGGAGTCCACTCCCTATACACGACCCTGTGCAGGTACAACCCGAAACACCCGTGCCCCGTCAATACCTGCACCAGCCGAAAGGTGAGGACTCCGTGCCGCCGCTCCATCCATTCTATCAATACGGGCCGGAGGGCCTCAACGGTCTCCACACCGTGCCTAGGCCTCTCCAGCCGCGTAGCCCAACGGGCGATGACGTCTCGGCAGGCATCCACGCGCCAGGTGGCTATCTCGCTCAACGATGGGGAGCCACCTTCCTTGCGCGCTGTGATAACCCGCCGGTAGAGGTCGGAGAGCATCTCCGCCTCTAGGTCCCACGGGGGTGTCCCGGCCAACAGGCACGCCGCCTCTGTCGACACCGTGCGGTACCCGCGAATGGCTCTGACCGCCATGACTCTCTGTGGCCTCCACAGAACCGCCCTGAGCTGGGCGTTCAGAGCCCTCGCCCACACGGGTGCGCCGTACATGGCCATCGAGCGGATGACCCCCGCATACAGCCGTCGGCCCTCGAAACTGGGTCCGCCCACGTTCGGCATGAGTCGAGAAAGGGCGGACGCCGCGCCGACAAGCCGGGGAGCAATCTGTCGGAAATGCTCCCGGAACCACCATCGCCCGTCGAGCAACAGACCCAAGTAACTCATATGGGCCTGGATGCTGATGTGGATGGAGTTTACCACTATCGAGGCGCCGATGGGCAGCCTCACACGGGGCCCATGGAAAAGTAGGGCCTCCGTCTTGTTTAGGGCCACCCTGAGCCCCAGCGCCTCGATCCGCCTGACCATCTCCTCGGTGCCGAGAGTGGCCAGGTTCGCCGCCTCTTCGAGTGTCCTGCCCCGGGCTGTGACGAGCGTGTCGTCAGCGTAGCACACCAAGCTCAGCCTGGGGGGGAGACTCCCTCTCAACGCCCAGTCGTACCCGATGTCCCACAGAGTCGGCCCCAGAACCGACCCCTGTGGAACGCCGCACGACATGGGCGTCCGCACAATGTCCCCTGCGGGACCCGCGCAGAGGATACTGCGGCCCTCCAAATAGTCTGCCACCAGCCGCCTGAGGTACAGGGGCACTCCATGGAACCGGAACGCCTCCCTGATGCAGCCGAATGGCAGACTATTGAATGCGTTGGCGATGTCCAACGACACCACCAACAGCACTCCCTTCCCGGCGACGGCCTCCGCGGCCGCCTGCCTCAGGCGTAATAGGGCCTCGATGGTCGAACGCCCCCTCCGAAACCCATACTGAGCGTCCGACAGATCGGGCCCCACCTCCTCCAGGTGTCGGACGATGCGGGCGGCGAGCACACGCTCCAGCAGCTTACCCACATCGTCGAGGAGCACGATGGGCCTGTAGGCCGACGGCAAATCCGGGGACCATTCCGGCTTTGGCAGGAGAACCAACCTCCCTTCCTTCCAGCACTCAGGGAACCGTCCAGACGTCAGACAGGCGTTGAACAGCCGCCTGAGGCGAGGCTCGAAGTGCTCGAGGAGCGACGTCAGCACCCGGACTGGAATTCCGTCAAGGCCGGGGGCCGTGGTGGCGGAACGAATCTTCGCCACGGCCGCCCCCACTTCCGACTCCGTCACGGGCGGAACACTCTCGTCGTCGTCGGCCTCCCGGTCCTGATCTGGCGGAGCCATGACCGGCGGCGTGTGTTCTGACTGCCGTGGAAACAGCTCCTCGACCACCCTACGAAGGAAGTCGGGCTGGAGGGTCTCGGTGAGGGGGGGGGGTCCGCGCGCGAAGCTTGTTCAGCGCCGCGCGATATGGGCGACCCCAGGGGTCACGGTCGAGACCGTCCAGCATCTCCTGCCAACTCGCACCCTTGGCGGCTCGGCCGCCAAGGGTGCGAGTTGGTTGGCCAGCCGAAAGGCAGTCCGCGCACTGCGGTACGCCTCGTACAGCTGGCCCTCCCGCTCGACGTCGCGGTGACGCCACCGGCTGCGGGTGTAGGACCTTCGGGCACTGATACACGCCGCACGAAGGTCCGCCAGTCTTGGGGGCCACCAGTAGACCCCCTGCTCCGGAGGTGGACGCCGCCGCACTCTGGGCATGGCCGCATCGCAGATCTGCGTTAACGCACTGCGAATGCGGACAGCCTCAGCGTCCACTCCGTCAGCTGGGGGTGGTGAGGATAGCCACTCGCTGACAATGGCCGCCTCCGCCAGTAGATCCCTGTTAAGACGACCCACAGCCCATCGCGGAAACGCGGGAGCTCCGTCCGCCCTATGACCCCTACCGGGTTCCCGGGGGGAGACCTCCATCCGGATGTACCGGTGGTCCGACAGGGTCTCCGCCTCCTGCAGGACACTCCAGTTACTCACCCGTGGCGCGACAGCGGGGCTAGCGAACGACAAGTCCACTATCGACCCGCCCTGCCGCTGCACACACGTGTTCACCGAGCCCCTGTTCAGAACACAGAGGCCCAGTGAAGCCGCCCACTCGTTGACCGCCCGCCCGCGGTCGTCCGTCATCGGGGACCCCCACGCCGTGGATTTGGCGTTAAAGTCCCCTAGAACCAGGACGAGGCCCGGTGCCAGTCCCCGTATCGAGGCCTCCAAGGTGGTGAGTGAGGCCCCGAAATCGTCCATCCTCCTAGTGGGGGAGAGGTATATGCTGTAGAGCGTGACCCCTCCCCACTCCGCCGCGACAAATTCCTCGCCCCTATCCAAAAGGGACAAGGACGGGAAGTGCCGCTGCGTTGAGACGACGATTGCCGCAGTACCGTTTCGACTGACCACCCAATTGGGGCGATCAGGCACGGCGTACGGTTCCGCGACTACGGCTGCACCAATCGACCACTCCGCCATGGATTGCAGGAGGAGATCCTGCGCTCCGGCGGAGTGGTTGGTGTTGGCCTGCAGGAGGAGGTGCATGGATGGTGTACCCATTATCGGGTTGTATCCATGACCTCCTCGCCAGCGGGCGATCGGACCGCGCTAGGAGCGGGAGCGGCCGTGGTGGTAGGGCCGCCCCGCGCCTTTGGGGCCGAAGCTGGAGGTTTGCACGCCCCAGAGCCCATGCGGTGCTTGGCGGGCTTATTGCCCGCCGCACACGCGGGGCAGTGGGGCGGGGCGGCGCAAGATGCCGCCACGTGCCCGCTCTGACCGCAGCGGAAACACAATCCGCCGCAGTCGAAGCAATTAGTGCACGTCGGTCGAGTGTGTCCGACCGCCATGCACTTGTACCATGCACCTCGCAGGCCGGTGCTCAAGCACGGTTACCCGCGCCGAGCTCCAGCCCACGAGGAGCCTGCCTTAGCCGGCCAGTTGCCTGACCGACTCCACCGGGCACTGCGTCCAGGCAGCACCTTCGCCACCCGGACCGGGACGAATGGCACTGACCCGGACGGTGTCTATGGGACACCCGGTTTTCGAGGCAATAGCCTCCCGGATGTCTTCCACCGTCACCGAATCGTCCAAACCTGAAATGCGCATTTCGGCGCACTTGACGGGCCTGGCGATCTTGATGCCACCCTCCTCGGCGAACAAACCGCGCAGCTTCTCGGCCACGCTGTCGGCCGTCTTGGCGCCCTCGGCCCCTGGGAAATCGAGAATTTGAGCACCCGTCCGGGCCTTGCGGGTCCTGGCTTCGACGCCTCCAATATCGGAGACGTCTAGCTCCCGCCGGACCTTCCTCAAGACGGCCTCGTAGCTGAGGCCCTTCTCGGCCGCCTCGGGCAGCACAGTGATCACCACTGCGGCCGTCTTCGGCGACTTGAGCCCCTTGCGCGGTCTCTTCTTCCGTCCGGCTCCTGCCTGTGGAGCGGGGACCTCAGCGGCGCGCTTGGCTTCCGCTCTCCTTCTTTGGCCGCGACTCCTTCTGTCGCGCTCGGCCACCTGCCAACCCTGTTCGGGTACGGCAGTCGTGCCAGACGCGGAAGGTCTCGTCGCAGCCTCGCTGGTCGTCGCTGGCGGTGTTATTGCGGGCGACTTCAGCGGTCCGGCAGGAGCCGGAGCCGTCTTCCTCCTCAGGGCGGGTCCCTTCGGAGCTGGGCCGGGGCCTTTGGGCTTAGGCCCGGCCGCGGCCGCGGCGTAGCTCCCCACGCGGCCACCCTGACAAAGCAGCGGGGCGGGGGCTGGTGCCACATGCGGCCGCTTGTCCGTGGCGAGAGGTGGTCGGACACGTGGTTCTGGAGGCAACCTCGCCTCCAGAACGGCGAAGCGCGCATCGACGAGCTTGCCCACTGCGCCGATGATTTTGGCGAGGGCCTCGTCCGATATGCCTCCCACCTCAAACGGGGTCGGCTGAGCCTCCTCAGGGGCCCGTTCTACGGCGCCTGGCGGCTTTGGCGCCGCAGGGGCGCTAGCCGGCGGCAAGCAGTCCGCGGGGAGAGGCGTCAACCTCACCACCGGGACAGGGAGTTTCGCCGCGGCGACCGCGCCAGCGTTAGCCGGCGACGCGCGCTTCGCGGCGGCAGGCGTCTTCCTCGCCGCGGGGACGGGTGAGACTGTGACGCCATCACCCAACGTCGTCGGCGCCGCAGCGCAAGGCGGCTTTGGCGCCACAGCGGCCGCTGAGTAGCCGGTCTTGGCTGGTGGCGCGGCTGGCGCAGGCGACACGAACAGCGCCACCTGCCCCTTTAGGTCGGCCACGTCTATCAGCAACTGGGGGTGCACCACCTGCGCCTTTAGGTCGGCCACGTCTATCAGCAGCCCGACGCATCTCCGCCAACATGTCGCCCAGGTTCCTGTTTCGGGTCCGCAGGCCTGACATCTCGCCTCTAAGGCGGACATTTTCGGCCTGCAGATCCGTGGGTTCGCCGGCGCGGACAGCGACCGCCGCCGCCCTTTCTACAGCCGAGGCCCCTCGCCCTCTTCGGGAGGCCTGGATCTTGGGTGGAGGCATGTTGGCCACGCTTCCCTCAGTTTCGGCGCTCGAGCTGCCTCCCTTACTCAGGGGGCGCTTTCGCACCTGCGAGGGGAGGGCCTCCTCCTTCTTAGTCGCGGTCGCCGGCAGCGTCTCTGCTGCTAGACGCGCCGACGACCTAGTGGGGCCTTCACCAGCCGACCCGCTGTCCTCTTTGGATGGCCCTGCGGGAATATCACCGCCCTCGTCCATTCTGACGGTAGATCCGCCGCCCTCGTCTTCGGACGGCTCTGCGACTTCGCTGTCGCCCTCATCCGTCGACGGCTCTACTGCGAGTCTACCGTCCTTCTTCTCTTCAGCGGCGGCAGCCTCCCTGCGCGCTCGCCGCTCCTCCAGCCGCCTTTTGTGGCTTAGGCCGTTGCCCCGAGTCTTTCTGGGCGACTTCCTCTTCTTCTTCTGGGCCTCCACGATTTGTGCCGGGCCCTCGGCGGACGCCTCAAGTCCTGAGGACGAGGCGTCGTTGTCAGTTTTTCTTTGGCTTGACAAGGCCGTGGTGTGAGAATCACAGGGATTCCCGTCGGTAAATGTGTTTAATTTTAAGGTATCCATATGATTCCCACGAGTAGGGGAGATACACAACGTCGACCCGGGCAGAGATTCCTTTACCCGGGCAAGCCTACATTTACCAACCAGGGGGTCAGCCGGTACCCTGGCTGGAGCGTGCTAACGACAGAACAACCCATCTGCCATGCATCTTCTCGCCACACGCCAGAACTTAAGATTCTGGGTGATTTCCGAGTCCGAATGTTATTTCGAACTCTATATAGAGGTTGTCTTCCTCGCGGTCCAGGCATGTGCCTGCCCAGCCCTCAAATGAATGAGTGACTGAGCCCGTCCCAATATTTCGCGTCCTATAACCTCTACTACGACTGTAGTAGAGTAAGGAGCGAAATCGCGCAGATATTTGCTACGGACGACAGTACAACAGAAGAACTGGGGACCGCCGTCCGCACCCAGGGTACACCGCGTGGAGTTTTCTGGGATAGTACCCCAAGTGACTTTGAACTTAGTAAAATGGACAAAAAAAAACAGTGATTAAATCATTAAATAAGTGCAACAGTGCCGAAATACACAAAATAAACAATAAAAAAAAAAAAAAAAAAACTAATGTAATAACTAAAAAAACAAAGTTTTTTCTATCATGATATTGCAAAATCGATCGAGCTACTAACGCCATCTAAGAAATAAAGACTGTACTTTTTGGCACGTCGCACATCTAAAGACAGCTCATAGTTTTTAGTACATACAAAAATAAAAAGAGGTCAGCACAAGGACCATAATAAAAGGTCATTCAGCGATAATAACATATTAATAAAAAAAAATATATATATATATATATAAGTAACTTACTAGAGGAGAAGCTCCAAGCGATGGAAATAAAATATGAAAAATCTAAAAAAGAAAAAGAAAAAAAAAAAAGCTCTAAAATCAAGAAAAAAGGCTATACTACTTAGAAAACCAATCACGACAGAGAAATTTGGTTATTTTTGGCTTAGAAGAAATAGAAAAATCTTATGCAGACTTAGAAAAAATTGTAATGAATTTTATACATCAATATTTCAGTATTGAGTTACAACAAAGAGACGTACAGGAAGCTAGAAGAATAGGAAAAAAGGGAGATAAGCTGAGGCCTATTACAGAAACATTCTTAATACTAGGCATAAAGATAGATATATTTAAACAAAAACAATCACTAAAAAATACCACATATTATATAAAAAAAAAAAAAAAAAAAAAAGAAGAATTCCCTCACTATATTTTAGAAAAAAGGAAGGAATTGCAGGAACGAGTAAAAATAGAAAGTGAAAAGGGTAACCTCGCTACTATCAGGTACGACAAGCTAATACGTCCTAAAAAAAAACACCGATACGCCAGCCAATAAAAAACGATCGCTGCCATTATCAGCAGATTACAAAACGCCTACACAAAATGAAGAGCAAAAACACAAGCGAGCAAAAAGAACAAAATCCAAACAGGGTTACAGAGATCATCTAGCGTATCAGAAAGAGTAATTAAACCTGGAATGCTTAACTTCATTATTACAAAAAAAAACACCAAATAGCAATTAGCGCCCCCCTCTCAGAACGAAAACAAACAAAAAAATCAAGCAAAAAACAAAATACATCTTCCAAGCCGGCTGGTCACCGTGGAAGATCACGACCACGACCCTTCAAGGAAATATAATAATAAAATAGCAACAAAATTCTACCTTATCACTTACAATGTTAAATCGTTATCAACCCATGGAAGGTTTATCGAATTGAACGAGGTATTGAAAGACATAAAATGGGACGTAATTGGATTATCAGAAGTGAGATGATTGGGAAGTAAAATAGAAGAGTATGAAAACGCTATGCTTTGCCACACAGGCACACACCACACACCTGGACAATATGGTGTAGGTTTCTTAATACAAAAGTACCTCAAGAAAAATATAGAGAGCTACCACGGATTCACAGAAAGAGTAGCTCTACTTAATATGAATATAGACGGCACCCTATTGTCAATTATTCAAGTGTATGCCCCCACAGAAAAGAGTAGCAGCGAAGAAATAGAAGACTTATACACAGAAATCAACAAAGCAATACAATTATCCCACAGAAACCTCATTTTAATGGGCGATTTTAATGCAAAAATAGGTCAACCAAAAAATGAAGATTTCCTAGTCATGAAACAAAATGGATACGGTATAAGAAATGAAAGAGGTCAAAGACTGATTAATTACGCTTCTGAAAATAAACTTACAATTATAAATACCTTATTTAAGAAGAAAATTTAAAACAAATGGACTTGGCAATCCCCAGACGGAAAATATAAAAATGAAATTGATTTTATATAATCAAATAAAGCACATCTATTTCAAAATATTGAGGTACTTAACGCTAACTACCCTTCGGATCACAGACCCTTAAGAGCAACAATATCTCTCACACAAGTAAAGAAGAGTAGAAAGAAATACAAAAATACTCAAAACAAAAACCTAAAAAGTAAAGAAGAAATAAATAAATATATAAACTGTTTAAAATCATTAGAATCACGCTCTATTTTAGAAAGGAAAGAAAATATTACAATACAAAAATACTACGATGATATAATCAAAGTAATAAAGAGAAGCCTAAAAAATAGTCAAATCTTAAGCAATACCCACACAATTTTGTCTGATCGCACTTTAAAGCTCATCGAAAGAAGACGGGAATTACAGAAAAATACTATAAAAAGTAGGCAAATATAAAATGAAATTTCGGCTCTTTACAAAGCAGGCTCTTAGCAAATACATAAGACACGACTATGCAAACCATCGAACGATTACTATTGAAAAGCACCTTACCCAGACAGGAAGTACGAAAAAAGCATACAAAGAGCTTCGAACGTGTAAAACATGGATAGACGGAGTAAAACAGGACAATAAAACAACGCATAGGCGAAGAGACATTATCAATGAGGCGACCAACTTCTATAGAAACTTGTATAATACAAAAAACATCAATAAATGTCATTGTACCAGTCAAGGACAGCTAACCACAATAAATTACGAAAAAGACGCGAACCAAATTGAAATGGAGATCAGTGAAGTAATAAGAGCTTTGGAAAACCTCAGATCACATCACAAACGAATGCTTAAAAGTAGCCACCCCAATCTTAGCTCAACCTTTAACTGATTTATTTAACGACATAATCCTAACCGGAGAAACACCTAGTCAATGGGGAGAATCAATTATAATTCTGCTGTATAAGAAAGGCGATCCACACAATATTGTAAACGATAGACCGATAAGTTTACTACCCAGTATCTATAAGCTTTTCTCCAGCATAATAAATCAGAAGATAAGTAGCGCAATAGAATCAAATCAACCGATAGAGCAAGCTGGTTTTCGATAAGGATATTCTACTATCGACCATATTCATATTCCAGAAATAATAATAGAGAAATACCAAGAAATGAGAAGACTGCTCTACATCGTCTTTATCGACTACCAAAAAGCTTTCGATACAATATCGCACGAAAGTATATGGACAGCTTTGAAAACGCAAAGAGTAGAGAACAAATTATTGACTGTAATCAAAAGTATTTACAGTAACACAAAAAGCAGGGTTAAACTAGAAACGACCGGTCCTTGGTTCCCAGTAAAAAGGGGTGTTAGACAGGGTGACCCACTATCGCCGAAACTATTCATAGCAGTGCTGGAACAGATTATAAAACAGCTAGAATGGAAAACAAAAGGTATATCTATCAATAAAACCTATTTAAGCCTCCTGCGTTTTGCGGACGACTTGGTTTTGCTATCTGAATCTAGCAAGGAGATACAAGAAATAATACTATATCTTAATAACGCCAGCAAACAAGTAGGTCTAGATATGAACCTTACAAAAACGAAATTAATGACAAATAGCACCCGAAAAACAATAACAGTCGACAACATTCCTCTAGAATACACTGAGCAGTATGTATACCTTGGCAAACAAATTGGATTTGATATAAAAAATAACGAGCTAGACATTGAACGCAGGGTACAATTAACCTGGAATAAGTATTGGAGTTTAAGAGAGATATTCAAGAGCAATCTACCAATAAATATAAAAACAAAAATATTTAACTCATGTCTTCTACCATGCTTGACCTATGCTTGTCAGACGTGGAAATTTACCAACAAGGCCAAAAGAAAAATAATAACATGCCAAAGAGGTCTGAAACGTAGTATGCTGAAAATACGAAAAATCCAAAAAATCCGTCACATTGATATACGCAAGTATACGAAAACAACAGATGCATGCACTTATGCTAAATCCCTAAAGTGGAAATAGGCTGGTCACGTGGCGCGTCTTCAAGATATGAGGTGGACATATAGAGCGATAAAATGGAACGGACCTCACGGCACGCGTAGACAGGGTCGACCTAGAGCAAGATGGGAAGACGACATAAAACAAATAGCTGGACCAAACTGGCTACATATAGCAAAATTTTATTTTATTTGTAAATGTAGAGACGATTGGCACACCTTGGAGGAGGCCTTGCAGAGGGGTTCTTGCGGAAAATCAAAATTAAGTATTTTTTAAGTAAACTTTAAATTATAATCTTTTACTATAGTGTAATAAATATAAAACAACTAGGTACCTACAAACCCTTATTGTTCTCAAATTCATTATAAATGTGTGTGTGTGTGTACTAACCCTAGAATGAGCTTAGGATAAATAAAAAGATAAATAAGTTTACTGTTATATCCATTGTTAATTTTAAGCAAGAAATAAAAGGCTTTTTATTTATTTTTATTATATGTATATATATATAGAATCCTAAAAAGACGCCAATAACTAATCAAGCTTACCTCACAAGACACCATCATAGCGTATAATATTTTATAATATCCCATGGTAATATTTACTGTAGAGTTTCTTGTATTACAAACAGCTATGTCCTTTTCATTTTCATTATAGGAAGTCACACAGTTGCAGGTGGGTGGACATATGTATACCGCTGTATGTACCAATTGAATCATAAGTATAAGTACTAATAACTTTTGTTTCACTGAACTTCTAAAAGAAGAAAGATGAATTTATATTTAAAATAAACTTATTCACTGATATCGCTCGGATATCTTTTGTACGACTCATGAGCGAAGCATTGAGGTGATACTCTACTCTCAATCATGAACTATTCAAAACTAAAAATGACTGTATTTTTCTCACACTTGTCTTATAGGGTAATATTAACATACATATGTCAAGAGAAAAACATTCGTTTAAACATATTGGATATTTTTTGATTACAAATAAATATTCGAGGTCGTCCGGATGTCTGTCTGTATGGATCTGGCATTCTCACGGCCGTAAAAATTAATGTATCAAAGTATTTCTTTTTTTAAAAGCTTCATAATCACAACACGCTGTTTATTTTCGAAATTGGTTTCGTAATTCTTTGTCGTTCTCGTCTTTAATGTACATATGTTATACCCTATTAAAATTGGGTTCGTTTACATTTTTTTTTGGTTCTGTTTGTTCATTCGGACAGGCAAAGAGAACAAATCTCATGTTTTAATAAATAGATGTAACTTGAATTAATATATAAAAAAAAACTGTATAAATAAAAAATAAATAAATAATTATAATTGCATAAGTTGATAAAAAATGCTATGCAATAGCTTTATTTTTATATAAAATAGTGCGGAACCCTTCGCGCGCGAGTGCAACTCGTACTTGGCCGATTTATTTAGATAGATTTAGGTTTTGCTGAATACGAAAAAATAATATCTGAAGTTTACGAGAGTATTACACATTTGAAGCTATCGTCATCATCCTCCTATCATACCAATTACTTGTAGTCAACGAATTATGTATTCATTTCCATCGTAAATATCGCAAATAAATTAGCAATAGTTTTGTGACCGGCCGCCTGCCTGACGTCAACCCTTTTAGTGAATGTAATTGTTCACTAGATGGCATGATCTAGATATTGATGTTCTTAGTAATCTTTCACGATAGCCACGAGCAATATAAGTGTTGAACTGCTTTTATCATATTTGTATTAGATTTGATTTAATTTCCGTTCACGGGAGGACTGTTTTTTTACCTCTAATTTTCCTCTCTCTTAAATACAAACATTATAAAATCCATAAAAATATTTTCTAATTCAGATGTTATTGCTATATAATATATAATAAATATACTACATTGAAAATTATATGTTGTGCGGTAGCGGCTACGAATACTACCAACCCTTACTTTGCTCGTGTCGTAAAAGACGACTAATGGCCGGTTTCTGAGGTACTTTTAACTGAAGTTTAAACGTTCGATAGCGCTATCGGTTCAATAACTCGTCGAATTGCGTTTCTGAACACACCATCATACAACAAACTTCAGTTAAGCTTGGTTTAACTTAACTGACCAAAGAGGAGCGTTTATCGGTTCGATAAGTATTGTTTGAAGTTAGAACTAACCTAAAAACATTTTGTAATTTTTGTTTATTTAAATTTGGAGTTCCACTTTGTACATACATCTAACGTAATAATAGCTATAATTATAATTGGTTATTTATTGGTATGTACCAAGTAGTTCATCGAACTGATACAGAAATTTAGGAGACTATTGTTAATAAGTGCATATCTCGAAACCAAAGGAATCGCAAAAATGCATTCGAAATGTTTACGAATAAAGAATTCAAAAGTGAGATACTGCTTTAACAAAGGCACTGTGATATATCTTTTTGCAAAAAACTAAACTAAAACTAACGGTGCATTAGCTCCAGATGCTAATAATAAATTTACTTCGTCAGTGTTGGAACAAATTTTTATTGCCCCATCTATCTTATTGTTGTCGATAATGCCACTAAATTCTATGTATACTTCTCACTTTCAGTAAAATATTTTCTACGCTTGTTAGATTTAATTATTATTTAATAATAATTATTAAATAACTAGGTGCAAACGAAACTAAAATACCACCCGCTTTCAAATCCACGCAGACAAACAAAACGAAGTATTTTTTTAAATTTAATATAAAACGAAAAAATCAATTGTAAACTCGATCTTGTGAAAAGATCCATCTAGCGACCATTTAAGAAACTGGTTATCGGTTTCATAGTTATCTGACAGCATGTTGGGTATTCAGAAACGCAGTGACAGTTATCGGGCGTTTATCTGACGTTTAACTTTATTGAACCAATAGCTATTGATAGTTTAACTGAGAGACTCAGAAACCGGCCATAAGAGCCTTATAACGATCTGGGCCAACTCCATCTGATGCCGTTTGGTCAACAATTATATTCCCAAGGAGGATTGACGTCTGGCAGGCAGCCGGTCATAAAACTATTGCCAATAACTTTTACAATATGTACTGTGAAAGAAGATTACATATTGTATCGACCCCAAGTAATTGGGATAAGAGTAGGAGAATGATGATACTACATTGAAAATGATTATTAGGTATTTATATATTTATAAAACTTACATTATTAAAGATCTCCCCATGATTTAACCCGACCTGTGTTAGATGCGTCCTGTTATGAATAATATTATGTATGCACTGAGTTGTTAACTATTGATAAGTACGTCAAATAAGTAGGTTAGGTAGGTTTAATGAGATCTCTAATAACGAGCTGTTTCATAATCTACCTAACTATATTAAAGCAACAGGATATCAAACGTAAAATAAAATAATTAGAAACTTTACATGTTTTTATATACCTATATATTTTTAATTAGCTTTTGCCCGCGACTTCGTCCACGCAGAAGTCATCTCTGACAGAGTTAAATAGAAAAAGAAATGCAAGGTGTTGAAGGTTTGTCGCTAGGACGATAATCAACAGCATCAGAAACTGGGATGCGGTCGCCGCCTTCTGCGAGTTAGTTGTCTAACGGAATTAGGCAATAGGGTGGGTCCAAGAGAAAATACGCTACGTTGCCACGCTCTACCGTCGGTGCTTTGGACGGCGCAGGCGTGAGTACCGGTATTGAGGTTCACTGCATGAGGGCTTCGACTCGAGATGATGCCCGGTTGCGGTGGCCCGCCCGCACAACGTAGATGTACGTGTACGGCGCGCGTGTGTGTGTCTATATACCATAGCCGGTCACTAAAGAAAAAGGTTGTTCAAAGTTCTATTCATTCTACAAATTATATTGCCAATTAACTATTTACGGTATGACCATGGGATAAAAACATAATTATCGCCACCCTTTACTTGACTGTTTTGTTTCACCAGAAGAGTTGCGACCTCGTTAGATATAATTTATTATTTGAGTTATAGAGCGAACATTTTTGAAGCTAAACTTAACCTGTATCTTAAACCATTAGGCAAGATCCTATTGCCGTCTACTATGTGTATCGTGTGAGCTCTCACGCCGGCGCTGGTCGCCACAACGGCACTGGTGCGGGGTTGATGGAGAGGGAGAGAGAAACACGTGTTTATTTATTTTTACCGAAGAATATTTGTACGTAATTTGAAAAGAATCGATAAAAAATTTTCGCCCCATACACACTTTGCCACTTTGTTATACCCCCTTAGGGATGGAATTCATAAAATCCTATCATATTGAATCTCTATGTCATAAAAAGAAACGTGCGTCAAAATTTAATGTTTCTAGCTTTAATAGTTTCGGTATGGCGGTAATGAGTCGTTCAACCCGCTTCACAGGCCTAATTTACACAACCACAGGGTGAAAATTGACAAATGCCGGATATTACCATAGAATGTTTGATTCAACTCGTAATTTGAAAAGAATCAATAAAGATTTTTTCTCCCAATACAAACTTTGCCACTCTGTTCCACCCCCTTAAGGGTGTAATTTCGTAATATCCTTTCTTAGTGAATCTCTACGTCATATAAAGAAACCGTCAACTGTCAACATTTCAAGTTGCCAGCTTCAATAATATCGGCTTGGCGCTAATGATTTAATGAGTCGTCCAACCCGCTTTGCAGGCCTAATTTACACCCCCAGAGGACCCCAAATCAACAAATGCTGAAACACGTGTTTATTTATTTTTACTGAAGAATATTTGTACGTAATTTGAAAAAAATCGATAAAGATTTTTTTCTCCGAACATTTTTTAAATTGACATAACTTTTTTTTTATAAACCAATTGACATAAAATAAAGCCTAAATGTTAAGTGAAGCTTACCACAATATGTTAGTGAAAACCGCGTCTAAATCGGATAAGCCGTTTCTGAGATTAGCGTGCACAAACACACAGACAAACAGACAAATAGATAAACAGACAAAAATTTTAAAAATTATTGTTTTGGGTTCTGTTAGTGTTTATAAAGGTCCCAGTAATATTTTTTTTCATATATCTTCCATGTACAGACAGCGACCCGTTACATTTTTATTATATGTATAGATTACTTATGGTGGCAAACGAGCTAGTTGCACACGTGTGAGTAAGTATTTCCAATAACAGAGGTACAGCTAGACTGCCTACTGTGAATAAAGTGCTTCGTTTATAGAAAGACATGTCATAGCGCTTGGGAAACATAGCAACAAGTAGTTCATTTCATATCCTGCACGTTGAAGACCATAAAGATGCCAGGTGAAATGGTTGATTCTTGCTTTCACGCGGTCAGCCTCTCTGCAGGGGACGGACTATTCCCCGATCCAGTCATCCTAGGCTAGGGCGGCATCAGGCGCCAGCTGTACGAGGTGTACCACAGTGCGCGTGCCGCCTTTCGGCTGGCCATCCGGTCCGCCAAGGACGCGAGTTGGCAGGAGATGCTGAACGGTCTCGACCGTGACCCCTGGGGTCGCCCGTATCGCGCGTCGCTGAATAAGCTTCGCGCGCAGGGCCCTCCTCTCACTGAGATCCTCCAGCTCGACCTCCTTCGTAAAGTGGTCGAGGAGCTGTTCCCGCGGCAGTCGGAGCACACGCCCCCGGTCATGGCTTCGCCAGATCACGACCGGGTGGCCGTCGAGAGTGTTCCGCCCGTGACGGAGTCGGAAGTGGGGGCAGCCGTGACGAAGATTCGTTCCGCCACCACGGCCCCCGGCCCGGTCGGAGTCCCAGTCCGGGTGTTGATGTTGCTCCTCGAGCATCTCGAACCTCGCCTCAGGCGACTGTTCAACGCCTGTCTGACGTCTGGACGGTTCCCTGAGTGCTGGAAGGAAGGGAGGTTGGTTCTCCTGCCAAAGCCGGGACCGGCCCGGGAGTCTCCCCCCCGGGCTGAGCGTTATTTGCTATGCTGACGACACGCTCGCTCGCACAACCCGGGGCAGGACACTCGAAGAGGCGGCGAGCCTGGCCACTCTCGGCACCGAGGAGATGGTCAGGCGAATTAAGGCGCTGGGGCTCAGGGTGGCCCTAAACAAGACGGAGGCCCTACTATTCCATGGGCCCCGTGTGAGGCTGCCCATCGGCGCCTCGTTAGTAGTCAACTCCATCCACATCAGTATCCAGGCCCATATGAGGTACTTGGGTCTGGTGCTCGACGGGCGATGGTGGTTCCGGGAGCATTTTCGTCAAATTGCTCCCCGGCTGGTCGGCGCGGCGTCCGCCCTTTCTCGGTTCATGCCGAACGTGGGCGGATCCAGTTTCGAGGGCCGACGGCTGTATGCGGGGGTGATCCGCTCAATGGCCATGTACGGCGCACCCGTGTGGGCGAGGGCTCTGAACACCCAGCTCAGAGCGGTGCTGTGGAGGCCACAGCGAGCCATGGCGGTCAGAGCCATTCGCGGGTACCGCACGGTGTCTACCGAGGCGGCATGCCTATTGGCCGGAACACCCCCGTGGGACCTAGAGGCGGAGATGCTCTCCGACCTCTACCGGCGGGTTACCTCAATGCGCGAAGAGGGTGGCTCCCCATCGTTCAACGAGATAGCCACCTGGCGCGAAGACGCCCGCCGAGAAGTCATCGCATGTTGGGCTACGCGGCTGGAGAGGCCTAGACACGGTGTTTTTACCGTTGAGGCCTCCGGCCCGTACTGTTGGAGTGGATGGAGCGGCGGCACGGAGTCCTCTCTTTTCGGTTGGTGCAAGTCTTGTCGGGGCATGGTTGGTTTGCAAGTACCTGCACACGGTCGTGCGGAGGGAGTGGACTCCGTCCTGCCACCATTGCAGTAGCGACGAGGACACGGCGCAACATACGCTCGAGGTATGTTCGGGCTGGGACGGGCAGCGCCGTGACCTCGTCGCTGTCATCGGTGCCGACCTGACGCTGCCGGCTGTTGTGCGAGCGATGGTCGACAGCGTCAGGAATTGGGACGCGGTCGCCGCCTTCTGCGAGGCTGTCATCTCGCAGAAGGAGGCGGCGGAACGGGCCCGGGAGGATTCCCGTGACCCGGGCCGCCGCCCGTGGCTGGGGCGGCGCAGGCGCGAGTACCTGCGCCTGATGCCGCCCTAATCGAGGCTTCGGGTGATCGGACCGGGGAATTGTCCGGTCACCCGACGTGAGGCCACCGCGTGAGGACGACGCCTCGACGGCGAAAGCTGTCGGGGCGTCGACAGGAGAGGAGCCCGAGAGGTCATACCGCCGAGCGGGCCACCGAAGACAAAGATCAGGTACCGGTGGCCCGCTCAAACGGCGAAGAAGAGGTGCTTGCAGGGTGGGTCAATGGGGTTGCGCGCCGCCTCTTCCGTCACCCCTGACCGATTTGGCGGGGTGCGACGTCCATAGCCCACCGCAAAAAAAAAAAAAAAGGCGGCATCAGGCGCAGGTACTCACGCCTGCGCAGCCCCTTGCGCCGCCGGCGGAGCGCGTCACCGAAGAGTTAATAACATATAGTACAATAACATATTTAATGATATCTAATGTTTACGCGAGTATTACCTACACAATCGAAATAAAACTAATTTTACGGATTTTTAATTTCACGACGTTTCGAACACTTTACAGTGATCAGTCCTCCCGTGACCATGATCACTGTAAAGTGTTCGAAATGTCGGGAAATAAAAAATCAAATACAAACGCGATAGAATCCGTAAAAATAATACATATATTAATATCCCTTAAAAAGTCAAAGGGCAAAGAATTATGCACTACTATGCACGAGTCACATGGTGATTTTCCTGTATATTAAGACATTTTTATCATCTTAAGTCATATTGTGTTCGGTGATACAAACTAATTTGATGCTCTTATTATTTCTTTAAATATTTCAAGTTATAAAGTCAGTAAACGCGACTTCTCTATTAACCCATTAATATTTTGCTACACTATATTTACTTTATGCTCGTAATATATCATCAGAATCTTTATATACATCCCTATATGAAATATTTTTATATTTATTATTAATTTCAACGTTATCGCATGCTGTTTGTAAATGAAAATGTGAAATTTCATCAACAACCAGTGGCGGATTTAGCCTTCTTGCCGCCCTAGGCCCTGTCTGAAGTGCCGCCCTTTTTAATAGACGAATTTCTATGGATTTATTATCATTATTTATTATTTTTATTTTATTGACGTATAATTGTTAAACAATACAAATAAATATTTAATAAGTGTTAACAAAATAAATAATCATTTTTCTTAAACTATTGTATTGATTAATTCATAAATATCTTCTTTCTGGCTTTCGTCCGTGCAAAAACATCAACTATCTTCGTAACCAATTTCTTGAACTAGTTTTGCTTCAATAGACAGTAAAGCTAAAGCATTAAGTTTGTCTTGGTCCTTACTTGCGCGTAAATACGTTTTAACCCTTTTCAAGGTGGAAAAAGATCTTTCTCCTGAACAGTTTGTAGCTGGAATACTTAAAAAAAATACGTAGTGCAATGTCTTCATTCGGATAAACATCTCGAAGATTCCGAGAATGTAACCCATTGCATATTCCTTGCGCGGAACGTACATCGTCCATATTTAATAGCGAATCTTTAAGCTGATAGTGGTAGTTTCCCAATTACAGCACTGGAGCGCATTATGCGGCATAATGCTTAACGTTGAATGTTCCAACTACAGCAACGCTTCGCACAATCGAGCACTCTTAAAAGTAATGCTTTCGTCTGATGCGTGCAATCGATACCAACTTAGTGACTGAAAATTAACAAGTGTTTTTTCTTTAAGTTGACAAATAATTCTTTAAGTTGACATATTGATCGAAATGCTTTATTTATATTATCGTTAGTAATATTATTTATTGGTGAAAAAATTTTTAAAGCTTTCGTTTCGTTGTAGTTTTTTGGAAATAATCAAAGTTAATTCAACCTGTGTTAAAAAAAAATATAATTATGAATAACGGTACAAACATTGACTTTTTTTTTATATTCCACATTTAAAATGTGAATACAATTTTATTATTTATTTTATTAGCGCACTCTGCTGGTGCATTTAAAAACTAATTCACGTTCCAATTAAGCATCAGCATAATTCGGCATTGTGCGCCACTGAGTCGCATAATGTTCTGTAATTGGAAAACTACCAGTGTAAATGAATACATTCATTCTCTAAAATTCCTTCCAAATCATGAGGATACTTAGTAACTAATTCATCTGCACAAATTTTCAGTTCATTAGTCTCTATTTCAGACAAATTTTCAAAAAAGTTAAAACTTTCGTAAAGTTTATGATAAGCACTTCCATGTCCTGTCAATTGCACACTTAAAGTATCTAAAATTCGATAATAAACGTTGGTTCGAAAATTTTCTTCTCCAGATAAAGGTGTTCTTTCATTCTCCCGTGATTCATTTGCCTGAATTTGCCGGGTTCTTTTACGACGGGTATCATAACGATAATAATTTTGAACTCCAGACAGTGCTTTGGCTTTTTCTTCATATTTGGAGAATTGTTTATCTCTCGTGTCGTGTAAAAATATAGCCAAGGAACTATACATTTGTATCACAGATGACAAATCAGCTTGAGAATTCTGAAGCTTCTTACTCGCAGCATTAAAGCGATCCAAAATTGCATTCCAAACAATGACTAGTATTGCCGTTTCTAGATGTTGTAATTTTTGCAGTCCCCTAGCTTCAGATCGTGTAGTGGGTTTTTCATCCTTGTTTTCAGCAATAAATTCCAATGCGACAATTATTCCAGGCCACTCTTTGTCTAATGCGTAGCATGCATCATGTCGAGCAGACCAACGAGTTTAAGAAAGGCTTTTAAGTCTTAAACTTGTATGCTGTAATAAGATCTCCCAGCGATGTGTTGAAATGGTAAAAAAAATATAAAGTTCTTGCAAAGTAGAAAAAAAGTCAACTGCTTCGGTTACAGATTCAGCTGCACAAGTTTCCACTAAATGTAAGGAATGAGCAGCACAAGGAACATATTCTGCTAATGGATTAGTTGCTTTTATTCGTGACTGCACACCTGAATATAAGCCTGACATATTGCTTGCATTATCATAACATTGACTATTGTGTGATTTCAAACTCAATGAAATGAAAAAATAAGTCCATTGAGACACAAACACATAAATGTATAGGATTCAGCCGGCGAGAGAACGAGATAGAACACATTAGACGTTCTCGGTCTCCTCTTCGTGCAACTCTTCGTAGCATCCCCTCTATCTGACCCCTCACTAGAGAGAGAGAGAGAGAGAGAGGGAGAGAGAGAGAGAGTACACGCTATTGGTTGATGTATGTAAAAAAGATTTAAAAAATAGTTTGCCAAAGTTTCACTTCTGATATGTGTACTTTGTATGCACGCATAGTTTTTTTTCAGGGTTATATTTAGAGTGAAATTATTAACAATGGCATCAAAATACTTACCGCAGATGAACCTGATGCTTGCTGATCATCACTTACAAATTTCCTTGAGTTTGTCACAATTGTCATAAAATTAGATATTTTGGAATTTTATTCAGTAAACTTTCTTGTTTTAAAGATTCTTCTGCTTTTCTTTAACGATATTCTGCACCACTCACCTTTTTTTTTTGGGTGGGTCTGTGCACTCCTCGTACCACTCCGTCCGGGGCGACAGAAGGGCGCAAGCAAGCATCAAGGGCGGGTGACGGCCTTATTCCCCGGTACAGTCACCCGCGGCCTCGGCTAGGGCAAAACAAGACGGAGGCCCTACTATTCCATGGGCCCCGTGTGAGGCTGCCCATCGGCGCCTCGTTAGTAGTTAACTCCATCCACATCAGTATCCAGGCCCATATGAGGTACTTGGGTCTGGTGCTCGACGGGCGATGGTGGTTCCGGGAGCATTTTCGTCAAATTGCTCCCCGGCTGGTCGGCGCGGCGTCCGCCCTTTCTCGGTTCATGCCGAACGTGGGCGGATCCAGTTTCGAGGGCCGACGGCTGTATGCGGGGGTGATCCGCTCAATGGCCATGTACGGCGCACCCGTGTGAGCGAGGGCTCTGAACACCCAGCTCAGAGCGGTGCTGTGGAGGCCACAGCGAGCCATGGCGGTCAGAGCCATTCGCGGGTACCGCACGGTGTCTACCGAGGCGGCATGCCTATTGGCCGGAACACCCCCGTGGGACCTAGAGGCGGAGATGCTCTCCGACCTCTACCGGCGGGTTACCTCAATGCGCGAAGAGGGTGGCTCCCCATCGTTCAACGAGATAGCCACCTGGCGCGAAGACGCCCGCCGAGAAGTCATCGCCCGTTGGGCTACGCGGCTGGAGAGGCCTAGACACGGTGTTTTTACCGTTGAGGCCCTCCGGCCCGTACTGTTGGAGTGGATGGAGCGGCGGCACGGAGTCCTCTCTTTTCGGTTGGTGCAGGTCTTGTCGGGGCATGGTTGGTTTGCAAGTACCTGCACACGGTCGTGCGGAGGGAGTGGACTCCGTCCTGCCACCATTGCAGTAGCGACGAGGACACGGCGCAACATACGCTCGAGGTATGTTCGGGCTGGGACGGGCAGCGCCGTGACCTCGTCGCTGTCATCGGTGCCGACCTGACGCTGCCGGCTGTTGTGCGAGCGATGGTCGACAGCGTCAGGAATTGGGACGCGGTCGCCGCCTTCTGCGAGGCTGTCATCTCGCAGAAGGAGGCGGCGGAAGGGGCCCGGGAGGATTCCCGTGACCCGGGCCACCGCCCGCGGCTGGGGCGGCGCAGGCGCCAGTACCTGCGCCTGATGCCGCCCTAACCGAGGCTTCGGGTGATCGGACCGGGGAATTGTCCGGTCACCCGACGTGAGGCCACCGCGTGAGGACGACGCCTCGACGGCGAAAGCTGTCGGGGCGTCGACAGGAGAGGAGCCCGAGAGGTCATACCGCCGAGCGGGCCACCGAAGACAAAGATCAGGTACCGGTGGCCCGCTCGAACGGCGAAGAAGAGGTGCTTGCAGGGTGGGTCAATGGGGTTGCGCGCCGCCTCTTCCGTCACCCCTGACCGATTTGGCGGGGTGCGACGTCCATAGCCCACCGCAAAAAAAAAAAAAAAAGGCGGCATCAGGCGCAGGTACTCACGCTTGCGCAGCCCCTTGCGCCGCCGGCGGAGCGCGTCACCGAAGAGTTAATAACATATAGTACAATAACATATTTAATGATATCTAATGTTTACGCGAGTATTACCTACACAATCGAAATAAAACTAATTTTACGGATTTTTAATTTCACGACGTTTCGAACACTTTACAGTGATCAGTCCTCCCGTGACCATGATCACTGTAAAGTGTTCGAAATGTCGGGAAATAAAAAATCAAATACAAACGCGATAGAATCCGTAAAAATAATACATATATTAATATCCCTTAAAAAGTCAAAGGGCAAAGAATTATGCACTACTATGCACGAGTCACATGGTGATTTTCCTGTATATTAAGACATTTTTATCATCTTAAGTCATATTGTGTTCGGTGATACAAACTAATTTGATGCTCTTATTATTTCTTTAAATATTTCAAGTTATAAAGTCAGTAAACGCGACTTCTCTATTAACCCATTAATATTTTGCTACACTATATTTACTTTATGCTCGTAATATATCATCAGAATCTTTATATACATCCCTATATGAAATATTTTTATATTTATTATTAATTTCAACGTTATCGCATGCTGTTTGTAAATGAAAATGTGAAATTTCATCAACAACTACGTATTTGAGATTGTAAAAATTATTAGACATACTATGGTTATTCAATTTTCCAGTCCGTTTTTTTTATTTATTGCTTTTGGTGGCAAACGAGCAAGCAGCACACTTGATGGTAAGTGTCACTGCCGCCCATGGACCTTTGTAATACAAAGGGTATAAGCTAGGGCGGTGCCTACCAATTGAATCCCCAAACCCACCCAGTTGGGCTTCCGGCTCTCTCGCTCACCGAACGTAGCGCAATATCACATTGCCATTACTCAGACGTCGATCTTCTGCTCAGTGTGGTACTACCCCGGGCGTACCGGCCCGCGGATGTAGACAGAGAACTGTCAACAGCGTGGTCCTACCAATAATGTACGTACGTCTTAAAAATATGGAATAGTCTCGGGATAAATTAAGATTAGAATCCAAAAGTAATGAATAATTATACGACTGAATGTTAAGATACATCATTTTAGCGCCAATCTGTCCCACTGGTGGGCTCGAACATCCTCCATAATTCTAGGGAAATTGACCTACGGTGGTCAGACGTATTTTTATAGGGTTTTGTTTAGTCTTTCTTCTCTTGCATAGATGTTATATGCGTTTTATATCCCTTAGTCGTCTCTTAAGATCACCCACGGGTAAGATAGAGGTTGGTGAATTGTATTCTTACTCCATCACCACGCGGCAGATTGCCAAGATACAACAAATTATTAAATATTTATATTCTCTAAAAACAATCTTAATTAGAGTAATTCTTTGTAATTTAGAAGTCGTCCTCGCCTATAAAAATTATGCAATAGTCTCGCATAGTGAAGTCGGATATCTTGCAATGAAGGTTACTTATGAACTTGATTATTCCGCAGTTTGATGTAAGCCATCAACATCATCGTTTCAGCTCATATATGTCCCACTGTTGGGCTCGAGCCTCCTCCATAATGGGAGGGAAATTGATCTATTATACGTGTTGGTATAGGTGTGTAGTGTTGGTGTATAGACATATATCTGATATATTACAGCTAGAAAAAGTACGTTCTGCTATAGACAATATTTTGTTTGTTTTGTTTTATTTACGTCTGACTATTTGTTTATGGTGTCTTTTAGAGTTTGCGTTGTCAGTATTGAATGCCATAGATGTCGATATTTGATTATTTGAACCTGTACGTATTTGATTGGGTTTGTTTTTCGTAATTTTATGTGGCGTGGTAAGTATAGTACCGAATGACGTTTGTGAAGTATTTATTTTCGTAGTGGGTGTCTAATAAATAGCTGGATACATTTAATGGAATTTTTAATAATAAATTGCGTTTGTTAGATTTTTCTAATATCTGGTATATCTAGTAATTCATCCATTGAAAATACGCAACTTAAATAATCTATATTAGAATTATCAGATATAGTTTCTTTAAGTAACGTATTTTCAATGGATTGAAAAGATGGTTGAATCTCATTACCCACAGCCTCGAATATTTTACTGCCTACCCTCCATTGGTAAGCAATATTATTAGACCGTTGAGAAAATATCAACACCCAGTTAGCCACAAACAGCCGCGCTGTGCGCTTGTGTGGAATATATCGTAAATAGGACGCTCCTCGATCTACATATAGACTTTATCAGTTCCGTGAACTGAGCTACCTCAATATTTTATATTCTACGCTGCCGTGAAGCTTGATGTTAATGCTGTAACGTGGACATAGATTCTGCACGCATATCTGTTGAGTCCTTGAATTGGCGCATTAAGGCTTAGAGGTAATTGGTTGATTTATTTGCCTCCTCGTCTGGATGCGGGAGCTATCACTGTCCAACTACCACCATTTTAAACCGTATTATACAGTCCACTAAATTAATGCCTAGCCCTTTCCGAGGCTTGCTTTACTGTACAATGATTTAACCAAATTATAACTACAGCAGACGATAATCTAGAAATGAAGTGATATCTGAGTGATCAGACTGTACATTGGCCAATTTCTTACCCATTTTGGTAGCAGTAAGCAATAATAATCTGTGACCTAATTTTTGTGACGAATTATTCAACTTTTTTATATAATAATAATGATTATGGTTACGGGTGTATTAATAAAATAAATAAACTTCTTAGCGTTCATGATTTCGGGAGGACTGCTCCTGACTCTGAATGCTGCAAAATGTTCGAATCGAAATAAAAAATGAATGTTTTATTACAAAAATTAATAAAATTTAAATTAATTAATCTAAACTTAACTTACATCATCATTCTCCTACTCTTATCCCAATTACTTGTGGTGGATGCAATATGTACTCTTCTTTCATAGTACATATTGTAAAAGTTGGCGAATAGTTTTATGAACGGCCGCCTGTCAGACGTCAACCCTACTTGGGAATGTAATTGTTGACCAAACAGCATCAGATGGAGTTGGCCCAGGTCGTTATAGGGCTCTTAGTCGTCTTTTACGACATCCTCGAGCAAAGTAAGGGTTGGTAGTATTCTTAGCCGCTAGTCCCCCGTAGCAGGGCGGGGGACCGTTGAGGCGGTAGCGCCCCACCTTCACCGCTGGACGACACGAAGGCACGGCAACCTGTCCTTCAGGCTGACGCAGGTACTTACCGGACACGGGGTCTTCGGTAAGTACCTGCACCGAATTGGACGTGAAGAGGCCCCTGGATGCCATGAGTGTGGCGCGCAAATCGATGACGCGCGTCACACCCTGGAGGTATGTCTCGCCTGGGGGCCTCAGCGCCGCGACCTGTCGGCGGTCATTGGAGCGGACCTGTCGTTGTCAACCGTCATCAAGAAGATGCTTGACAGCGACAGGCACTGGACGTCGATGGCCTCCTTTTGCGAGGAAGTCATCTCTGCAAAGGAGGCCGCGGAGCGAGAACGCGAAGCACTCGCGTCTGCGAACTCGCTCCGCCGGCGACGACCAGGGAGAGGGAGGCGCCGCTACGCGCACCTCCTCCCACCGCCTTGACGACTGACTGGTCGTGGCCAGATGGCTAAGCGTAGGGGTGTCGGGGATAGAATGTCAATAGACGATCTCTCCGGCATCCCGTAAAAGCGCGGAAGGGACCGCTGTTAGGTTTTAGTGGGTATTCCGGCCGTCAATCTCATGGCCGGCGAGTCCCACACACCCCTCCGTCTGTCACTGGCGGGGGATGTGCGCAAAAGCATTTCCACAGCGTAAACAAAAAAAACAAAAAAAAAAAAAAAAAAAAAGTATTCTTAGCCGCTACCACACAGTTTCAGTTATAATATTATATTTCTTAATTAAGGAAATTTTATTTCATTCCAAATATAACTGTAAGCATCCGGAGCGAATTCAATATTTGTTTTTAATATGCAATATGGGTTTTTCTAATAACAACTTGTATTATTAAAGTATTACAAAAACAAGGAAAGTATTGGACTTTATTGTTATATCTTAAGTAAGTTTCGACCTTTTGCCATTTAAAATGTTCAAGTTGTGGCTAAAGCTTAGCAAACCAGTTAAAAAGAATTTAGTACGACACGATCATCCTGATAAAGTCATACTGAAGATGCCTGCAAATGCTCTGCGGGGACAGCGCAGAGCCAGTCTGAAACTTGCACCCACTTTTCATTATTACTGTCTGCCCTAAAGCATCCTGAAGTTTGTTTGGCAGACCAACGGGTGTCAGGGAAATTTAAATTTAAGTTACATTTTAAATTTATTCAATGTATTGTTTCTTTACATATGTATATAAGTAGTTAGATACATTACGAAATACGTCATCCTTAGAGATTTAATTAAGACATTTTATGTTTTTATCAACTCTAGCCATTGTATCAATTTCAATGTATATAACAGGAGGTATTTTTACGAAGTTGGACTAAATAATGGAGATTACTTCAGGAATGTAAGTTTTAAATCATTATTTATATATGTATACAAAGGATTTATTTCACAGTGTGCAACAGTAATGTCAACACTCTTTGTGATTTCATTATACAATAGGCGAAGAACAACATATATATATAGTTAGGATTCACGTTTTACACTAGCAAGCATTCCTATATAAAGCCGTGCGAAACGTTGGAAAGGGTTTCGGGTTGAGAGCCCTCAGCGCTCACCCACAGCCCGGTTATGCTGTAACAGCCCCTAGGCTAACAGCAATCGCAGTGGATGCGGTTTAGTGGGTAACCTGGCCTTAGGCTAGGAATCCCACACTTCCCATCCGGGGAGTTAGTGCTTCACGCATTCCTGGACCACTGCGTTACCAAAAAAAAAAAAAAAAAAAAAAAAGTTGGAAAGGGGCATTTGCTTGTCGGCATTCGTGCTGTACAGACGTTATCGACGAGACTTGTTGTGTAGGAAGTGTTGTGAGTTTTTTAGTTATCGTGTGAGTGTATTTATTTTTATGTAAATTGGTGTTTTCTTTAAGGTAAGATTTGATCATATCTCTACTGATTTGTATTTCGTTTATCGTATCATGATTTAGAAAATATAATTCTTATTTCTTATAAACCTTTTTGTATTTTTTTATGATTTTTACTTCTGAATGATAAGTTCAGAAGTGGGATTCATTCCCATAAGCCCTTCTGGCCATTCCATATAAAAGTTATTTATTTATTTTTTGTGCGGTAGTTTAATTTTCCTTGGAAGACACCAATTTATTTTGTTTTTGGGCGAGTTTTAACATGCCTTTTTTTTTTTTTTTTTTTTTGTGGTGGGCCATGGACGTCGCACCCCGCCAAATCGGTCCGGGGTGACGGAAGAGGCGGCGCGCAACCCCATTGACCCACCCTGCAAGCACCTCTTCTTCGCCATGCGAGCGGCCCACCGGTACCCGATCTTTGTCTTCGGTGGCCCGCTCGGCGGTATGCCCTCTCGGGCTCCTCTCCTGTTGACGCCCCGACAGATTTCGCCGTCGAGGCGTCGTCCTCACGCGGTGGCCTCGCGTCGGGTGAACGGACAATTCCCCGGTCCGGTCACCCGAAGCCTCGGTTAGGGCAGCATCAGGCGCAAGTATTCGCGCCTGCGCCGCCCCGGCCGCGGGCGGCGGCCCGGGTCACGGGAATCCTCCCGGGCCCGTTCCGCCGCCTCCTTCTGCGAGATGACAGCCTCGCAGAAGGCGGCGACCGCGTCTCAATTCCTGACGCTGTCGACCATCGCTCGCACAACAGCCGACAGCGTCAGGTCGGCACCAATGACAGCGACGAGGTCACGGCGCTGCCCGTCCCAGCCCGAACATACCTCGAGCGTATGTTGCGCCGTGTCCTCGTCGCTACTGCAATGGTGGCAGGACGGAGTCCATTCCCTGTGCACGACCGTGTGCAGGTATTTCCCGAAACACCCGTGCCCCGTTAACACCTGCACCAGTCGGAAGGTGAGGACCCCGTGCCGCCGCTCCATCCATTCCATCAGTACGGGCCGGAGGGCCTCAACGGTAATAACACCGTGTCTAGGCCTCTCCAGCCGCGTAGCCCAACGGGCGATGACTTCTCGGCGGGCGTCCTCGCGCCAGGTGGCTATCTCGTTAAATGATGGGGAGCCACCCTCTTCGCGCATTGAGGTAACCCGCCGGTAGAGGTCGGCGAGCATCTCCGCCTCTAGGTCCCACGGGGGTGTCCCGGCCAATAGGCACGCCGCCTCTGTCGACACCGTGCGGTACCCGCGAATGTCTCTGACCGCCATGGCTCGCGGTGGCCTCCACAGCACCGCCCTGAGCTGGGCGTTCAGAGCCCTCGCCCACACGGGTGCGCCGTACATGGCCATTGAGCGGATCACCCCCGCATACAGCCGTCGGCCCTCGAAACTGGGTCCGCCCACATTCGGCATGAGCCGAGAAAGGGCGGACGCCGCGCCGACCAGCCGGGGAGCAATTTGGCGAAAATGCTCCCGGAACCACCATCGCTCGTCGAGCACCAGACCCAAGTACCTCATATGGGCCTGGATACTGATGTGGATGGAGTTGACGACTAATGAGGCGCCAATAGGCAGCCTCACACGGGGCCCATGGAATAGTAGGGTCTCCGTCTTGTTTAGGGCCACCCTGAGCCCCAGCGCCTCGATTCGCCTGACCATCTCCTCGGTGCCGAGAGTGGCCAGGCTCGCCGCCTCTTCGAGTGTCCTGCCTCGGGCTGTGACGAGCGTGTCGTCAGCATAGCAAATAACGCTCAGCCCGGGGGAGAGACTCCCTCTCAACGCCCAGTCGTACCCGATGTCCCACAGAGTCGGCCCCAGAACCGACCCCTGCGGAACACCGCACGACATGGGCGTCCGCACAATGTCCCCTGCGGGGCCCGCGTAGAGGACACTGCGCCCCTCCAGATAGTCTGCCACCAGCCGCCTGAGGTACAGGGGCACTCCATGGAACCGGAGCGCCTCCCTGATGCAGCTGAATGGCAGACTATTGAAGGCGTTGGCGATGTCCAACGACACCGTCAACAACACTCCTTTGCCGGCGACAGCCTACGCGGCCGTCTGCCTCAGGCGTAGCAGGGCCCCGATGGTCGAACGCCCCTTCCGAAACCCAAATTGAGCGTCCGACAGATCGGGCCCCACCTCCTCCAGGTGCTGGACGATGTGGGCAGCGAGGACACGCTCCAGCAGCTTACCCACATCGTCCAGAAGCACAATGGGCCTGTAGGCCGACGGCGAATCCGGGGGCCGTCCCGGCTTTGGCAGGAGACCCAACCTCCCTTCCTTCCAGCACTCAGGGAACTGTCCAGACGTCAGACAGGCGTTGAACAGTCGCCTGAGGCGAGGTTCGAGATGGTACGAGGAGCAACGTCAACACCCGGACTGGAACTCCGTCCGGGCCGGGGGCCGTGGTGGCGGATCGAATCTTCGCCACGGCTGCCCCCACTTCCGACTCCGTCACGGGCGGAACACTCTCGACGGCCTCCCGGTCGTGATCTGACGATGCCATGACCGGGGGCGTGTGCTCCGACTGCCGCGGGCACAGCTCCTCGACCACTCTACGAAGGAGGTCGGTCTGGAGGGTCTCGGTGACGGGGGGCCCTACGCGCGAAGCTTATTCAGCGACGCGCGATACGGGCGACCCCAGAGGTCACGGTCGAGACCGTCCAGCATCTCCTGCCAACTTGCGTCCTTGGCGGACCGGATAGCCAGCCGAAAGGCGGTACGCGCACTGCGGTACGCCTCGTACAGCTGGCCCTCCCGCTCAACATCGCGGCAACGCCGCCGACTGCGGGTGTAGGACCTTCGGGCACTAATGCACGCCGCACGAAGGTCCGCCAGTCTTGGGGACCACCAGTAGACCCCCTGCCTCGGAGGTAGACGCCGCACCCTGGGCATGGCCGCATCGCAGACCTGCGTTAACGCACTGCGGATGCGGACAGCCTCAACGTCCACTCCGTCCGCTGGAGGTGGTGAGGACAGCCACGTGTTCACGATGGCCGCCTCCGCCAGTAGGTCCCTATCTAGACGCCCCACAGCCCACCGCGGAAATGCGGGAGCCCGGTCCGCCCTGTGACCCCTGCTGGGGTCCCGGGGAAGGGAGACCTCCATCCGGATGTATCGGTGATCCGACAGGGTCTCCGCCTCCTCCAGGACACGCTAGTTCCTCACTCGTGGTGCGACAGCGGGGCTAGCGAACGACAAGTCCACTATCGACCCACCCTGCTGTCGCACACACGTGTTCACTGAGCCTCTGTTTAGGACACAGAGGCCCAGTGACGCCGCCCACTCCACGATCACCCGCCCACGATCGTCCGTCATCGGGGACCCCCACGCCGTGGATTTGGCGTTGAAGTCCCCCAGGACCAGGACGAGGCCCGGTGCCAGTCGCCGTATCGAAGCCTCCAAGGTGGTGAGGGAGGCCCCGAAATCGTCCATCCTCCTTTTAGGGGAGAGGTATACACTGTAGAGCGTGACCCCTCCCCAATCCGCCGCGAGAAATTCCTCGCCCCTATCCAAGAGGGATAAGGACGGGAAGTGCCGCTGCGTGGAGGCGACGATTGCCGCGGTGCCGTTTCGGCTGACCACCCAATTGGGCCGATCAGGCACGACGTACGGTTCCGCGACTACGGCTGCACCGATCGACCACTCCGCCATGGATTGCAGGAGGAGATCCTGCGCACCGGCGGAGTGGTTGATGTTGGCCTGCAGGAGGTGAGTGGACTGGGCAGCCATTAATAGGCCGTGTCCATCATCACCTCCTGGCTTGCTGCGGGCGATCGGGCCGCGCTAGGAGCGGGAGCGGCCGGAGTCGAAGGGCCGCTTCGCCCCTTTGGAGTCGAAGCCGGAGGTCTGCACGCCCCAGAGCCCATGCGGTGCTTGGCGGGCTTATTGCCCGCCGCACATGCGGGGCAGTGGGGCGGGGCGGCGCAAGATGCCGCCACATGCCCAGTCTGACCGCAGCGGAAACAGAGTCCGCCGCAGTCAAAGCAATTAGTGCATGTTGGCCGGGTGTGCCCGACCGCCATGCACTTGAAACACCTCGCAGGCCGGTGCTCCAGCATGGTGACTCGCGCTGAGCTCCAGCCCACGAGGAGCCTGCCTGAGTCGGCCAGTTGCCTGACCGACTCCACTGGGCACTGCACCCAGGCAGCACCTACGCCGCCCGGGCCGGGCCGTATGGCGCCAACCCGGACGGTGTCCATGGGACACCCGGTTTTCGAGGCAATGGCCTCCCGGATGTCTTCCACCGTCACGGAGTCGTCCAGACCCGCAATGCGCATTTCGGCGCACTTCACGGGTCTGGCGATTTTAACACCACCCTCCTCGGCGAACAGACCTCTCAACTTCGACGCCACGCTATCGGCCGTCCTGGTGCCCACGGCCCCAGGGAACTCTAGAATCCGAGCTCCTGTCCGGGCCTTGCGGGTCCTGGCTTCAACGCCTCCTATGTCGGAGACGTCGAGCTCCCGCCGGGCTTTCCTCAGAACGGCCTCATAGCTGAGGCCCCTTTCTGCCGCCTCAGGCAGCACAGTGATCACCACTGCGGCTGTCTTCGGCGGCCGGAGCCCCTTGCGCGGCCTCTTCTTCTTCGTCGTGCCGCCTCCTCCGGCTCCTGGCTGGGGGGCGACGACCTCACCGGCGCGCTTGGCCGCCGCTCTCCTCCTCTGGCCGCGACTCTTTCTGCCGCGCTCGGCCACCTGCCAACCCTGTTCGGGCGTAGCGGGCGTGCCGGGTGCTGAGGGCGTAGTCGCGGCTGCGCTAGTCGTCGCTGGCGGTGTTGGTGCTGGCGACGACTGCAGTCCGGCAGGAGCCGGTGCCGTCTTCTTTTTGGTCGGAGCGGGCCCCTTATTTTTGGGCCCAGCCGCGGCCGTGGCGTAGCTTCCCCCAACACGGCCACCCTGACAAGGCAGCGGGGCGGGAGCTGGTGCCGCATATGGCTGTTTATCCACGGCGAGAGGCGGTCGAACACGTGGTTCTGGAGGCAGCCTTGCCTCCAGAACGGCCAAGCGCGCATTGACCATATTACCGACGGCGTCGATAATGGCGCGCAAGGCCTCGTCCGACACAGCCCCCACCGCGGGCAGCGGGGTCGGTGTCACCGGCTGGACCTCTGCCGGAACCTGCTCCACGACGGCGACAATTAGCGTGTTGGTCGGCGGCGCACGCTCCGCGGTCAGAGGCGTCTTACTCTGTGCGGCGGCAGCCACTGGACGGCCGGCGCCTCGGGGCGTTTTCGGAGCGGCGACGATGGCGACAGCTCCTCGGTGGCTAGCACTGGCCGGCGGCGCAGTTGGCGCAGGCGGCGCAGTTGGCGCAGGCGGCGCAGTTGGCGCAGGCGGCGCAGTTGGCGCAGCCGGCGCAGGCGGCACGAGCCGCCCCATTTGAGCCCTCAGCTCAGCCACGTCCTTGGCGAGGACGCGATTGGTCCTCCGCACCGCGGCCAGCTCCGACTCCAGCCGGCGGTTCTGGGCCCGCAGACCTGACACCTCGCCACCAAGGCGGGCGTTTTCGGCCTGCAGGGCCTCCATATTTGCGGCTGGGGCGCTCGCGCAGGCACCAACGGCCACCACTTCGGTGGGAGGGATGCTGGACAACACCCCCAGCACCCTCGCGGCGGCCGCCTCGTTGTCGGTCTGCCTGCCAGCCTCAGCCCCTCCACGCACTTCGCCGGCCGGGGAGTGGGTCGCCCTTCCCGACACCGCGGCCCCTCGCCCTCTGCGAGAGGCCGGCACTCCGCATCTTCGAGGGGAGGGCCTCCTCCCTTGTCGTCGGAGCCGCAGCCGCAAGACGCGGCGACGACCTGGCGGCGGCGGTTTCCTGCGCCGACCCGCTAGCCTCTTTGGACGGCTCTGCGGAACTACCGCCCTCGTCCATTATATCGGCAGATCCACTGCCCTCGTCTCTGGACGGCTCTGCGACACTACCATCGCCCTCGTCCATTGACGGCTCTGCAGTGGATCTGCCGCCGTCTTCCTCCAGTTGGGCGGCAGCGGCGGCGTCCTTCTGCGCCCTCCGCTCCGCCATACGCTTCCTTTCTGTCGGAGAAGCCTTTCCCGTAGTCCAGTTGGCTCGTTTCCGGTACTTCCTCGGCTTCTTCTTTTGGGCCTCCGTAGTCTGTGCCGGGCCCTCGACGGACGCCTCAAGTCCCGAGGACGAGGCGTCGTTTGTGCCAGTTTTATTTTACCTTGGCGAGGCCGTAAGTTGGGAATCCGAAGCTTCCCCGTCTTCATTATTTTTTATATTATTTTCCATTTTGGTCCCACGATTATGGGAGAAATAAACGGTCGACCCGGGCAGAGATCCCTGTACCCGGGCAAGCTTACATTTACCGACCAGGGGGTCGGCTGGTACCCTGGCTGGAGCGTGCTAGGAACAGAACAGCCCATCTGCCATGCATCCTCTCGCCGCACGCCAGAACTTAGGATTCTGGGTAATTGCCGAATTCGAATGTTAATTCGAACTCTTTATAGAGGTTGTCTTCCTCGCGGTCCGGGCGGTTAAGCCAAGACCCTCGTTCCTGATACTACGCCTCACGACAACTTGTCTTGAAGCAAGATATCAGGTTTACGATATGTCGGCGGTGGCATAAGCCTGCCCAGCCCTCAAATGAATGAGTGACCGGGCCCGTCCGAAATTTCGCCTCCTGTATCCTCTACAAATAGAGGGTCAGGAGCGAATTGGGGCTCAACCCATCGCTGGGGAACCCCCCCTCGCGCCAGAGATTCGCTACGGGCGACAATTCGACAGAGGGATCTGGGGGACTGTCGCCCGCACCCAGGGTACACCACGCGGAGGTTTCTGGCGTCGTACCCCGAGTTTTAACATGCCTGGCAACCGAGATCACCCTTTAAGCAAGTCACGTCGATCCGTAATCAAAAATAGGCCGCGTAACGACTTGTATTCGCGAAGCGGGTCCCGTTCTCGTCCACGTGAATCTCGTTCACAAAATAGTCACGTGACTCGCTCACATGAGCGGTCTCGTACGCCAACGCGAACTCGATCTCGTATAAGATCTCGTTCTCGTATAAGATCGAGATCGCGACACAGGTCTCCTTCTGAGGCACGTCATTTGGGGAATCGGAACGATCCTTTACAGAAAACTTTAGATGCGATAATTAATAGGTTAGATTCTCTCGAATATCGTCGTGAAAATAATTCACGTGATTGTGATAAAGTTAAAGCAAATCTACCCACGGATTCCGAACAAAAAGAATTAAACGGTTCTAATATTGCTTTAAATGAGCATCAACTTGAGGGCAGTACATCTGAGGGCCCCCTATGTTGCGATGTATCGGTGCAGTCACAGCCCGAAACATCGATAGTGGATTCGGGACGTATCTTGATTGAAGCTATTAAATCTATAAGCACTACAACTACCCACACTTATTTTATATCCAATTCCGATCCAACAATACATGACATTGACGCATGGTGCGAGGAAGTTGATAGGGCCAAAGCTGCCAATAACTGGCAAGATTCAGAGTGTCTTTCTCGCGTATCAAGCTGCCTTAAGGGTGATGCACGTACGTGGCTTAACGAATGGGCGACTAACGATAGAACGTGGTCGAATTTTTGTCGAGATTTTAAGGCATTATGTCCCCGAAGACTTGATTTTGCCAATATACTTTATGAGACAATACAAGCTAATTCTGATCGGTTCAGTTCATATGCAGAATACGCCCGTAGGACTTTATTGCGATTAAGGATTGTTAAGGGATTAAGCGACGAGCTTAGAGTACTAATTATCATACGTGGACTTACAGACCCACAGGTTAGAGCAGCGGCTGCTAATGCCAACCTAACCTGCGAAAATTTAATAACATTTTTGTCAATTTATGTTAAACCAGCACGTATTCGTCAAGAAAATCGTAATTATTTGTCTAAACGTCCCTGTGTTGTGCCTAAACCAAATTGCTTCACATGCGGTCAGATAGGACATAAAGCTCATCAATGTTTAAAGAAGCCTACCACCGATCCTTCGAAACTTGCTCACCCTGGTAGTATTAAAATTATATGTGAATTTTGTAAGAAGCCAGGCCATAATGAAATGGCATGCTTCGCAAAGAGTAGAGCTACCCCCCGAAATACCCAAAATGTAAATTTATGTGCTGAACCTTCTCCAAATAGCATAACCCAAAATTCTGATTTAACCACAGGGGTAGTCCAAGGAATCCCTGTGGATATTTTAATCGACAGCGGTGCTTTAAATATATCTTTAATATCAACGTACGTTTTAAAGCATTTGTCCTGTGAAAGGAAATCAACTCGCTCTACCATAAAGGGGATTAGTGATTCTATAATAGTATGCGATTCTTATGTGACTATTACAGTAGAACTTGATGAGATTTCTATTGAGGCAGATTTCGTTATAGTACCCGAACATTACATGCCTACTCCTATCGTAATAGGCACTGACATTCTCAACCGCGATGGAATAACCTACATACGAACAAAAGACCGTCAATATTTAACTCACTCAAAAACGGTTTGCACCGTATCACCTCAGAATGAAGTTCAGATTAATACTCCTCTTCATGGTCCCCAGCGCGATTCCCTAATGGTCGTTATTGATAGATTCTCAGAGTACTTTATTTCGGGTACTGCTTCGTCTACAGTCACTACAGGAAAAATGAGCATCGAAGTTACCGATAAGACTCCCATCGTATATCGACCGTACAGACTGTCTCATTCTGAAAAACTTAAAGTACGTGATATCATTAACCATCTTAAAGAAAAAGGCATCATCTGCGACTCCAGATCTGAATATGCTAGTCCAGTAATATTAGTGAAAAAGAAAGACGGCAGTGACAGAATGTGCGTCAATTATCGAGCATTGAATCGAGTCACTGTGAAGGAGCGGTACCCTCTACCACTTATAGAGGACCATATAGATAGGTTAGGTAACTTCAAATTCTTCACAAGTCTAGATATGGCTACTGGTTTTCATCAAATACCTATCGAAGAAAGCTCTATTCATAGGACCGCGTTCGTTACACCAGAAGGCCAGTACGAATACCTACGTATGCCTTATGGTCTTTGCAATTTGCCCATTGCTTATCAGCGTATCATCAATGGAACGTTACGGGAGCACATAGAGGACGGTAACGTATTGGTGTATGAGGATGATGTGTTAATTATGAGTAATAGCATAAAGGAAGGGATAGATTCTCTCAATGAGGTTCTGAAGACTTTGACAGACGCTGGGTTTTCTATCAACCTACGTAAATGTTCATTCCTTGCAACGGAGGTTGAATATTTGGGTCGCTTAATTAGTGAAGGACACGTCAAACCGAGCCCTCACAAGATAGAAGTTCTAGTTAATTCTCCTACACCTGGCAACGTCAGACAGGTTCGGCAACTTTTTGGTTTGGCGGGATATTTTCGCCGATATATCAAACTATGCCACTAAGACAATTTGCATGTCTCGTTTGACCAAGAAGGGTGCCGTATTTCATTGGGGTCCCGAACAAGAGAAAATTAGGCAAGAAATTATAGACACCCTTACAAATTCCCCAGTTTTATCTATTTTTGACCCTACGCTACCGACTGAAGTCCATACTGATGCCAGTAGTGTTGGCTATGGTGCGGTATTAATGCAAACTGGATCAGATGGCTCTAAACATGTAGTGGCATATTTTAGTAAAACTACACAGGGTGCCGAAAGCAGATATCATTCTTATGAGTTGGAGACTCTGGCGGTGGTGAGAGCCTTGCAGCACTTCCGCCATTATTTGATAGGTATTAAGTTCAAAGTCGTAAGTGACTGCAATGCTCTCAAAGCCACAGGAAAGAAGAAGGATCTGCTTCCGCGCGTAGCCCGTTGGTGGGTCTACTTACAATACTTCGATTTCACAATCGAATATAGAAAAGGTTGTCATATGTCCCACGCAGACTATCTAAGTCGCAACCCAGTTTCTGCCAAAGTGCACGTTATCTTCAGGCCACGTAACTGGGCCCAAATAGCTCAGTCGGCTGACACAGAAACTCAGCTCCTCCTCCAGGAGTTACAAGAAGGCAAATTAGATCCCCAACGCTATGTGTGCCAAAACGATCTCCTCTATTATCGATACACTCCCGTGGGTGAGGAAACCAGACTTTTATGTTTTATCCCAAAGGGACATCGTCTGAGTTTGCTCAGAATTTTCCACGACGAGCATGAACATTTGTGCACAGAGAAGACCTTGGACTTAATTCTAAGAAATTTCTGGTTCCCAGGGATTCGCCAGTTTGTAACAAAATACATAAAACATTGTCTTGTATGTATTTCAATGAAACGCGTCCCTATAGCACCCCATCAACCTATCGTCTCATGGGCAAAACCGAATGTTCCATTCGAGACATTGCATTTAGACGTATTAGGACCCTTGCCTAAATCTAATGATTATAAATTTATAATGATAATGGTTGACTCTTTTACGAAGTATTGTCTGTTATACCCTATTAAGAATCAGGATGTAACGGAATTGAAGCGTACTTTTACTAATGTGATATCCTTATTTGGCACCCCAAAACTTTTAGTAATTGATCGCGGGCGGATGTTTGAATCCACTGAGTTTAAGGCTTTACTGTCGAACCTTGGATGTGAGATCCACTATATCACGCCTGATATGCATAACGCCAACGGACAGGTGGAACGATATGTCCGCACAGTGTTAAACATGCTACGTATTGAGGTGAACAACAAAAATGCCGTGTGGTCCGAACAACTCTGGAGACTTCAATTGGTGATCAATATCACAAGACAGAAAACCACTCAAACGTCTGCTTTGATACTCCTCATTGGAACCAACGCTACTACTCCCGTTGTCCGTGCGTTGATTCGTGATGTAGCAATTGAGATGGCACAAAATCATGAAACATGGAGGGAGTTGTGCAGATCTAGGGCAAGTGAGCTGTTAACGCGAAACCAAGCTGGTCAAGATGCATGAGTAAATCAGCAACGACAACCGCCACGCACCTTCCAAATAAATGATTTGGTTTTCGTCATTAAGTACTCGCAGTCAACGGGCAAGCTGGACCCTGGTATGAGAGGACCATATCGAGTCATTCAAGTCTTGCCCAATGGCCGCTACCGATTGAGGTTGCTGGGCTGCTCCTATGGCAAAACAACACAAGCTGCTGCGGAGTACATGGTCCCTTGGCGTGGGGAGTGGTGTCCTGAATCTTGTGCTGATTTCTTTGAAAGTGAGTGTGAACTTTTGGTATTCAGTTTGATAAAGTCTTGTTTTGTCGTGTGCCTAATATAGTTTTCCTCCCTAATAAATTGATAGCTAGAATTCCTTTTACTTTGTACAAATGATCACTGTAGATAAACCCTAAACAAAATGGCTTATAAGAATTTTTATTTATATTTTTTTAACGATATTTTCTTTTATCCCTCTTTTAACTTGGGTCATGGCAAAGCAATTCGTCAAGCTGATACTTGCAGAAGACGTTTGGTCTTAAAGGGCGTTGAGCGCCCTGTGCTACGTATGTATAAAGTCATATGACTGCACTGTGCTACGTGGTATATAGGACATTTAGTCCTCAGTGCTTGCCTCCTGTGATGACTCTTGGTTACGTGGAGGTTGTGTGGTCCTCGCAGACAATGAGGACGCCTGTTGTCTGCTGCTCTGTTCACATGATTGCGACTTTGAGCCTGCTGATGTCCTGATACTACTTGTCATCGCTGGATACTAGGATGAGTGGTATAATGGGGAAACGGGAGCTCTCGGTTACTTATTGCTTATAAAAATTATATTACCCATTTTCAAGTGTGCATGTATGCTTTTTAGTTTGACGTGTTTTGTGGCATATTGCTCACCTGATTGTAATTACAGATGACGATGAACTTATTTGCGACCCAGCAGTATCAGTGTCACCTCGGGAGTCCATTGCCGGACCCTCTGAGCCTGGAGGGAAGTGAAGTAGGATTTTGTGACGAGACGGGGACGCCTCGATATCAGGAGAGGCCGAGTTAGGATTCACGTTTTACACTAGCAAGCATTCCTATATAAAGCCGTGCGAAACGTTGGAAAGGGGCATTTGCTTGTCGGCATTCGTGCTGTACAGACGTTATCGACGAGACTTGTTGTGTAGGAAGTGTTGTGAGTTTTTTAGTTATCGTGTGAGTGTATTTATTTTTATGTAAATTGGTGTTTTCTTTAAGGTAAGATTTGATCATATCTCTACTGATTTGTATTTCGTTTATCGTATCCTGATTTAGAAAATATAATTCTTATTTCTTATAAACCTTTTTGTATTTTTTTATGATTTTTACTTCTGAATGATAAGTATATATATATATATATATATATATATATATATGTATTTCCATGTGCTGACGAAGCAAGATTACTATTCACCACTTCATATCTTACCCGTGGGTGATCGTAAGAGACGACGAAGGGATATAAAATGCATATAACATCTATGCGAGAGAAGGAAAACTCGAAAGAAAACTCTATACTAATACGTCTGACCAGCGCGGTATAGTAGGTTAATTTTCTTCCCATTACGGAAGAGGCTTGAGCCCAAGAGTGGAACATTATGGGCTGTGATGATGATGATGATATTTAAAGCTATGAGATTTCACCAGTGTCGGTGTATGTCTATTTGTATTCAAATGATGACTGTACAGATGGCATACTGGTTAAAATACCGACCTCGTTTACTATATAGTACAACACTATGTGCGAATCACAAACTGTTGTTCAGAGTCTGGGTACAATTTGTCTGCGTTAATTGCATGTATGTAAAGTCTCGCCCGCAATGCAAAAATTATTTTCTTAGTGCAGGGTGGTGTTTTTCGTACGCTCATGTTGTGCGGTGTTCCGCAGGGGTCGGTTCTGGGGCCGACTCTGTGGGACATCGGTTACTACTGGGCGTTGAGAGGGAGTCTCCCCCCCCCGGGCTGAGCGTTATTTGCTATGCTGACGACACGCTCGTCACAGCCCGGGGCAGAACATTCGAAGAGGCGGCGAGCCTGGCCACTCTCGGCACCGAGGAGATGGTCAGGCGAATCGAGGCGCTGGGGCTCAGGGTGGCCCTAAACAAGACGGAGGCCCTTTTATTCCATGGGCCCCGTGTGAGGCTGCCCATCGGCGCCTCGTTAGTCGTCAACTCCATCCACATCAGTATCCAGGCCCATATGAGGTTCTTGGGCCTGGTGCTCGACGGGCGATGGTGGTTCCGGGAGCATTTTCGTCAAATTGCTCCCCGGCTGGTCGGCGCGGCGTCCACCCTTTCTCGGCTCATGCCGAACGTGGGCGGACCCAGTTTTCAGGGCCGACGGCTGTATGCGGGGGTGATCCGCTCAATGGCCATGTACGGCGCACCCGTGTGGGCGAGGGCTCTGAACGCCCAACTCAGGGTGGTTCTGTGGAGGCCACAGAGGATCATGGCGGTCAGAGCCATTCGCGAGTACCGCACGGTGTCGACAGAGGCGGCGTGCCTATTGGCCGGGACACCCCCGTGGGACCTAGAGGCGGAGATGCTCTCCGACCTCTACCAGCGGGTTACCTCAATGCGCGAAGAGGGTGGCTCCCCATCGTTCAACAAGATAGCCACCTGGCGCGAGGACGCCCGCCGAAAAGTCATCGCCCGTTGGGCTACGCGGCTGGAGAGGCCTAGATACGGTGTTATTACCGTTCAGGTCCTCCGGCCCGTACTGATGGAGTAGATGGAGCGGCGGCACGGAGTCCTCTCTTTCCGGTTGGTGCAGGTCTTGTCGGGGCATGGTTGCTTCGGCAAGTACCTGCACACGGTCTTGCGGAGGGAGTGGACTCCGTCCTGCCACCATTGCAGTAGCGACGAGGACACGGCGCAACATACGCTCGAGGTATGTTCGGGCTGGGACGGGCAGCGCCGTGACCTCGTCGCTGTCATCGGTGCCGACCTGACGCTGCCGGCTGTTGCGCGAGCGATGGTCGACAGCGTCAGGAATTGGGACGCGGTCGCCGCCTTCTGCGAGGCTGTCATCTCGCAGAAGGAGGCGGCGGAACGAGCCCGGGAGGATTCCCGTGACCTGGGCCGCCGCCCGCGGCCGGGGCGGCGCAGGCGCGAGTACCTGCGCCTGATGCCGCCCTAACCGAGGCTTCGGGTGATCGGACCGGGGAATTGTCCGGTCACCCGACGTGAGGCCACCGCGTGAGGACGACGCCACGACGGCGAAAGCTGTCGGGGCGTCGACAGGAGAGGAGCCCAAGAGGGCATACCGCCGAGCGGGCCACCGAAGACAAAGATCGGGTACCGGTGGCCCGCTCGTACGGCGAAGAAGAGGTGATTGCAGGGTGGGTCAATGGGGTTGCGCGCCGCCTCTTCCGTCACCCCGGACCGATTTGGCGGGGTGCGACGTCCATAACCCACCGCAAAAAAAAAAAAAAAAAAGGGTGGTGTTTTTCGTAAAAAAATCTCGCACACAAAATTTTACCTTCCTTTCGATTTCGTATCAGTGAAAGTCCTTTATAGTTTCGCTATAGTCGGCTAATTAGCCTACTGCATCACTCTATTCCGAAATTATCGAATGATTATAGTTCGAGTTAACAATATACTATTTTAAATAAAATAATATTATTCCATTAAATTCTTTAATCTACTCTTACGATACCTACGCCAAAGGAAGGCATTCTATCGTTATTTTACTCCATGGCCACCAGGATAACATGACACAGTTTGTAATAAATATAAATTTATCCTCTTTCTTCTTTTAGAATCTTTGTGAAGCTGAAATTATTATTTTGTACCTATATTTCTACTCCAATTACTACATACAGAAGTATTCCCTCACATCTGTCCAGCCACCTACCAATACAGATTTGACTATATGACAATTGAAAATAACGATGCCATTTGTCAAACTGGAAACTCTTCAGTAAGTTTTAGCTGGGAGGAAAATGAAGAAAATGCCGAATTAGAAGTGACTTTTAAGGTAAGCCTGATTATTTATTGATAGTTTTCTTCTAGAATTTCAGATGGATATTCTTCGTTAAGTACACGCTAAGTGCCGCCCTGAGTATTATTATCAAATACATAATGATTTCTGTAGGGCTACCCTTGAATCTCGATTCCAATCCTGAATCCGATTCCAGCTCGAATTTAAGCAATTTGGTACTCTTGAAAGCGACACTAGCGCAGGATTGGTTTCAAATTGGGTGGAATTTTTTTTAACTAAATGAGATCGACTTTTCACGATAGAGTCAAATATTTGCTACTCTTGACGCGATTTTGACATAAACATTCACGTTGGAATCGTAAAAATTTCACGATCCCACCAAAGCATCTTTTTGGCGATAGAGTTCTGTGATTGTAATAATTTTCTAAGAAAGTAAGGCACGTTTGGAACCAATATTGAATATTTTAGATAATACTCATAAGATAGAAGTACTATAGAGGTGAAGATTGAAGAGAACTGCCAGTTACCTATATCAAAAAACTTTTCCATGACTGACAATTATTTACACAAGACGACAAGGGTCTTGCAGGAACTTTTTAAAGTGTTAAATGGTGAATTAGAGCCTTTAATGTTAAAGGCCGCAACGATATATCCACACGATACAAAGTATGTATAGTCTTATTACTTATTTATAAAAGATTGTTTTCGTGCTTGGTATTTTATAATTTAGTCCCATTTGTATTTTAAGGTATAAGCTGCTCTTTCATTCTATGCTACTGGCAGTTACCAGCATTACTGATATACATTGATGGACAACAATTGTTGTGAAGGCCATACACGAAGAAGCATTGGTACTCAATAGACAACAAATTCTAGATAAATGGAAATCAAAATTGATGCAAATGAAGGTATATTACATACGTTTTAATAAATAAGAACAATAGACATAATTTTTAAAAACCATTAGTTGCTTGTGAAAGATTTTCAGTAATTTTATGAAAACTATAATATTCCATCTGTTGTAAGTTGTATTGATGGCATATACAGTCACATACAGTACCATAATAAGACTGTCATAAAATGAGGAAAGGTTTATCAACAGAAAAAGCTATGTATATAGTTGGTGTAACTGTGATCTTCAACCTGTGTACCATAGGTGATTATTGCACTATATACCCGCTGTGGTGAGGCCTATATTCAATAATGAATATTGATAACTTGATGAACAGTTGGAAATAGACATATTAGTAGGTTAGTTTCCCCTAGGCCCTATGTGATTCTTCTATATGAAATGATAGTGAATAATAAGAAATTCAGTATGTTAAATAATTGTTATTTGTTTATGAAAGAAGTATGTAAACTTCTGATATTTAGGCGGTGACAAAGGAAGAATACAATGTCACCATCATCCCTAAACTTTTATAACAGGAGTAAGCGCTATTGTATTATATAAAATATACCAATTAGAGAATAAAAATTTTATAGAACAATCATTACTAATTTAAAAAATTGCCTTGGGAATTGTTAATTTATATAATTTATTTTAGCGCTTCATATCTAATTGTAATGTTGATAGTGTTTTATATTGGTTGTATAATATTATATATTTTCACTGCTGTCATCTACCTTATATCACAATAGTAACAGTAAAGGTTTTACCTTTACTGTAACTATATATAGGTTTGGCTAATAATAAACTTATAAATCATCAGACTTATTGTATTTTCATAGATTTGTAATGCAGTTATTGTATTTTCATAGATTTGTAATGAAGTGTAATGAAATGCTTCTATAACAAGATGATAATGAAGATATGGCCACAAAATCCTCAAGAGCAGCATATCCTCATCAAGAAGCAGCTGAGTATGAAGAACATTTTTCTTCGGAGCTGCGGGAGACTAAAATGTCACACTATAGAAAGTGCTGTGAGCTGCACTGCGCTGCTTGAAACAGTTTTTACTATATTTCTACTTTTCTTCAAAATTCATATAATGAAATAATATAGGTATGTCTGTGTTAGATACATGTGCTATGAATATAATAGCAACTATTCCTTGGTCATTCATCATCTCAGCTAATATAGTTCCCACTGCTTGGCTCAAGCCTTCTCACAATAGAAGGGAAATTGACCTACTATAACAGGCAGGTTGTTATAGAGGTTTTCATTTTCTTTTCTTACATCACTTATGATGTTATATGAATATAATATACCTTAGTCATCTTTTTCGACACCCACTGGTAAGATAATATGTGTGTTGAATTGAATTCTTACTCCGTCACCACACTGAATTCCATAGTATTTGTGGCAGACTTATAATATTGTAAGGCCATTTCGGGCAACTGCTACATCATGAGATGTCTCATGGGGTCGATACTTTGAAATTGCCTTACAAAAAGAAATTAGGTCACAATTTAAAAGCATATATGTAATTGCATTTTTGTAACATTCGTATTTACTTGGAATCATAAAATTAAGAAGTAATATGTAAATAGATACTTCTGTTCTTAAGCTACCTAAGCCTTCACCCTCCTACTGCTAAATAACTACTTCAAAATCGCAAAAATAGAACAATTTTCATCTCGTCTTAATATAAAATTTTAAATTTGTCGAAACATCTGGTATTTCTTCTTTGTCTTCATAAAATTTTGCTACGTACTATTTTTAAAACTTGTAGTATTGACACTATTAGCCACAGTTATTATACATTTGTAAGCTTTAATTCTGTTTAGATGTCATAAACTAGTATAATGCTATATTATATTTAATAATAATTAATTTTATGAATAATCGTAAAGATTTTCCAAGAAATATTATCGTTTTTATATAATAATTTTATTAATGGTGGGTTAAGTTTAATTTTATATGGCCACACTCTATAGTGTTGATCGCAATACTTCTTAATATTCCGAGTCGATTGTGTTTACGATTTCAATTTCATTTTCGATTTTGTTCAAGAGTACCAAATATAAATTTGGTGAGATTGGAATTGAATCGGAATCGAAATCGAAACTGTATTCAAGAGTAAGCCTACTGATCTTAATCGATTATCATACATATAAAAACGCACTAAAATCCGCAAAAATAGTTTTATTTAAAATGTAATATGTAAAAATTGGAGTTATATTCAATATTATGATTGCTACGATGTGATTATGAAACTTATAAATAATAAGAAGAAACTTAATTGGGCGAGAGAACAGAATAATTAGACAATAGCAGATTGGGAACAGGTTCTTTCGACAGACGAATCAAAGTTTGAAATTTTTAGAACCAAACGAAAAAATTTCGTAAGGCGTCATTAAAACGAAATGGTGAATGACACTTGTACTGCTTCAGTTAAATACGGTAGAGAGTCTGCGATGGTTTGGGGCTGTTTTGTTGGCTCCGCTATTGGAAATCTCAAATACAAGGAATCTTAAAAAAAAGTAGGATACAAAAATATATCAAAGGATAGCGCAGTGCCTTGTGGAACCCAATTAGGTCAAGTCCAATATTGCGGTTTGTTAGATCAAAAGTGTTACTGTTAACAAAATAGTAGATTATAAATTTATCGAATCTTATTAATTCACTGGTTTATGACTGTATACAGATAATTTTCTGATCCTAATCAGCTTGATGCCGGGAATTGAAAATTCTAGGTCAGCTGTTGATCATAATTATTAAAATTCTTGGACATATTTATATAACCACTTAAGTTGCGTTTACGAAATTTGGGATACAAAGTATAGATAACTTTTAGGGGTTTTAATACATCTTTGTATGTTCCAATAAATAACCAATTTTTGTCTACTTGGGCATGAAAAATTTTCGATGTCCAGGCAGAGAAACATCTTTAAAACCGTTCATTTCCATTCGAAATTATTTTTAGTAGAAAGTTATCTAAACTTTTAGGGGTTTTAATACATCTTTGTATGTTCCAAAAAATAACTAATCTTTGTGTAATTATGTTAAATAATTTTCAAGTAATGAATTCCTACATAAACTCGAAATTGATTTTTGCATAAATATCTTAGAAACTTTAGATTTTTCGGAGTTAAGCATTTGTTGATGACTATGAAATAAATTTTGTATCAGATATTTTTTTAGAATTCTTATCGTTCAACAAAATTAGAAGGTTAATAATAACGAGGTCGAAGAACGGCTTCCGCTTTCTGTTTTTTTTAGTACAAACTCATGGTGCGTTTTAACCAACACATTGTTATAATTGTAACTCCTTTAAGCCAGGATCTACACTGGTCTTTATAGATAGCACTGAAGCAGTTCCAGCTTTTAATTATCTTTAGATCTGAAATAAATTCCATTAAAAAAATTAAACAGAAGAAATTGAGAAGGAGTGATTTCTTTCTATGCATTACAGGAAACAGGCAAATGTAAACTTACACACGATGCAGCTCGCCAATTCTATTTACTTGAACTTGGATTGATATAATACCGGACGTTTTGATACTCAATAGCTATTAAAATTTATTTATTTATTTATTTATTTTATTTATTTATTTATTTCAATTATACATCTATCTTTACAGGAGAAATACCTAATGCGATAGTGCAAACATTATTTTATATAACTTACTTCTATAATATAACATATGTAGTTTATTCTATATTTTAATTTACTCCATAACTTATTGTGAATAACAATACCTTAGTGAATTCACTTAAAGAACACGTGAAAATATCGATTTTGATATGAACCTCGTTAATAATACTAAGCGCTCGCGTCATAGGCGCTCTGGCGAGCAGGTTTGTCCTGGACGTTGGCAGGGCTAGCAGTGGTGGGCGGCGTCGCCTCCATATATAACGATCCGGTATGTATAAACATAAGTTTTGTAACACTCCCGGATTATGTTGTAGACCTCTGAGTACCTTTACCAAGTACAACACTATCGTGAACTCCCGTCTTACTCTCAACTCGTTATATCCTACCATTCCTAATACGAATAAGGTCGGGTACATCAACGGGTAAAATGGGTATACACCGTACAATTTCTGATATAAGTACCGCGTGAACTTGTTCTGTACTCGTTCTAACATCGCCGAGTACTTAAGTTCATGCGGGGCCCATATGATTGCACTATGTTCCAGATGACTCCTGACTAGTGCATCATACAGTGCTCGCACTGCAGAAATGTTGGTAAACTCACGCGTCTGTCTTAATACAAATCCCAAGTTTCTATATGCTTTTTTACAGACATTCGTTATGTGGGCGCGAAACGAAAGATCCGAGGTAACCTGAACTCCTAAATCACGTACTCCAGTGACTCGTTGCATTGGCTCAGCGTTCATCTTGTACTCATAAAGAAGAGGTGTACGAGCGCGTGTGAAGCTTATAACCGAGCACTTGGAGACGTTGAAGGCGAGGTTATTGCGATAACTCCATCCCACCACCCGATCAATGTCATTTTGCAATGATTGGCAATCCGTCTCACTATTAACCACAAGCAGCAACTTGAGGTCATCTGCAAATAATAAACACAACCCATGTCTAATGACTCCTGGTAAATCGTTTATCATGATTATGAACTGGAGAGGCCCCAAATTGCTGCCCTGGCTTACCCCAGACCAAGTATAATATGAGTCAGATTGCCATCCTTTGAAATCCACATACTGTTGCCTATCTCTCATATAACTAGCAAAAAACTGCAATAGATGAGGTGTGCAACCAATTTCTGCCAGCTTCCTCAGTAGTATGTCATTATCGACAGTATCAAATGCCCTCCTAAAATCAAAGTAAGCTGCGTCCACCTGTCCACCCGCATCCACCGCCGGTACCACCACCGTCATAAAGTTCAGAAGATTGGTAGCCGTACTGCGCCCCGGTCGAAATCCATGTTGCGCATCTGTTAGCTGGGTGCTTACCTGTTGTTGGATGCTCTGCTGAATAGCAGCCTCAAAGACTTTAGCCGGCGTCGACAGTACAGCCACAGGCCTATATCCACTAATGTCTGATCGTGACTTACTTTTGGGGACCGGAATGACACGTGTTATCTTCCATTTAGGAGGAAATGTTTTTAATTTTAAGCAAACATTAAATATATAATGAAGAGGCTCAGCTAATACACTACTGCAATCCCTGAATATAAACGCTGGCAGTCCATCCGGTCCTGCCGACCGTTTTGGTTTTAAGCGCTTGAGAGCTTCTCTTACTTCTTTAATACTCAACGAGTCAAGTGCCACTCTCGTACTCGAAGATTTCCCCGCTGACGCCGCCGCTGCCATCGCCGCTTGCACATCTAGTCGAGGCGGCTGTCCATTGTACACAGATTTAAAAAAGTTTGCGAATTGTTCCGCACATTCGTAGTTCAATAAAAGTCGATCATCTTTAATAATAGCGTGCCTACTATCCCTACACCTTTTAGATCGTATGTATTGCCACAATAATTTAGGATCCTTAGCAAACTGGCACTGAATTTTATCCTGGTGGTGTTTATGTGCTTTTTGAATAGCTTTTTTTACATATGATCTATACTTAGAATACTCAATGTAATCCCCCATACCTTTCGTTTTCTTATATCGCTTGTGTAAACTAGCTTTAATTTTTAGATCTCTAATTATTTCTCCCGTGTACCATTCCGGATACTCATATCGCGAGTTTGCACTACATTTTTTTCTAGGCACACATTCATCCATGATACTATTAAGTTGGTCATAAAAGAAAGTCATTACCGAGTCTAATTCATTCATCTCGTACATACAATCCCAATCTATTGCTGCTAATAATGAATACAGTAGTCGATAATCTGCCTTATAAAAATTCCATTGTGGCCTACTAGTACGCGCGGATGCATCGGACGCGGGGAAAGCAGCGGTAGCGGCGTCAGAGGGGCGCGGCGCCCGCGCGGACTCGAGCTGAACGCTCACAGCGAGTGGTGGGTGGTGCGCGTCTACAGGCACGAGCGGCTCCTCTGCCGCAGCCACGGTCACCTCTCCCTGTACGCCAGCACTTAGTACTAAATCGAGTTGACGGCCCAAACAATTCACTATATAGTTATTCTGAGTAAATTCACAATAGGACAAAAAACAATCGTAGTAGTGATTAACATTCATAGAACAAGAATATAAATTGAAATCTCCGATTATAATAATTTTTTTATACCTAGTAGATAGTTTTTCAATTATACTAAACATTGTCATATAGTCATTTTCACTACTGCCAGGCGGAATATATACTACCGCGCACAGAAACAAAAATTTGTTATTTATATGTACTGTGGCACATACCAACTCAAAAACACAGGTTTCTATAGACACGTCTGTTATATATACCTGCCGCAGCTCGACTCGGTGTGTGGCCACAAGAAACGCTCCGCCCTGCTTTCGGCCATCCGCTCGATCGCAACGAAATATTTGATACTGTGGTGGCACAATTTCAGAATCCTGGATGGACTTATTACAGCCGGACTCAGTAATCGCGTATATATCTGAATTCATAGTTTCAATATTGTTCCTAAATTCGTCTAATTTGGTACGCAGTCCTCTAACATTCTGGTAAAAAATATCAATACTAATTTGATGGTTGTTTAGACTTTCGAAACCAAATCCACTCATTAAATTCAGCATTCTTCGGCCATACCTCAGCTAAATTTAACTTTTCATACCATTGTTCGGGGACTCCTACAATGAATGAGGAGTAATCTCGTTCTGTTCTATGTTTAATTTTGTCAATTTTTATAGATACACCCTCTCCGCATATGCTTTTTATGTGTTCGGTTATAGATTCCACTGTTGTTTCTGGGTGTAAGCGCCAAATATGTAGGTGTTTCTTTCTCTCTACCGTTTGTATGGCCTTCAACTCCACATTCGTACCCACTCTCACCTGTGCCGATCTACGGTTAACTCTCTTATTTCTAACAGTCGTCCAGCCCGTTTGATCAGTTGCATTATTATTCACCACTGGGACGGCGTCACTATTAGAAGTGGATAGCACCGCCGATTTCATGGCCCCATCGTTTTTTAAGTTTTGCACATTGGAGGCAGTTTGCAAAATTTGCTTTTGAATTGGTATAGGCGCTTTCTGAGATTTATCAGGGTAGTTCTGTTTATTGGTTATTTCAGCAAAAGTAGATCGAGGTTTATCGTATTTCTCGTTCATAATATCCCGCCTATCCTTGGTTAATTTGGCGTCGACTTTTCCCTCAAGTACTGTCATTAATTTAATAATATTTTCTAAATCGCATTTTGTTTGAGAAAACTGATTTAATAAAAGCGTTAATTAATTCAATTATGTTCTTGTCAAATTCACAAACCTTTCATTTCAGGGTACTCATTATAATTGCTCAGATATGCCGCAATTTAATATCGAATATGGTATTAGTTTGATGATTGTCAAATTCTGTTCGCCAACTATATTAAGATGTGCCAATAAATTCCACACGGCACCATGTTATATATCTAATATATATTTAAAAAAATCAATTGTCACTTACACTAAAGAAGACATTACATTTTTGGAAACGTTATTAGTCAATAATTTATTGATTGAACGTAACTGTATATTTATTAATGTTTATATCTTTCCGTGTGGTGATGGAGTAAGAATATAATTCACCACCCCATATCTTACCCGTGGGTGATCGTAAGAGACGATTAAGTGATATAAAATGCATATAACATCTATGCAAGAGAAAGAAAACTCGACACAAAACTCTATATCAACACGTCTGACATATATATATATATATATATATATATATATATATATATATAAGCGCTATTTAACACGCTCACGATAAAATAAGTCCCAATTTTAATCTAGATATAATAGTAATATTTAGGGCAAGTTTGGAATTTGTATTCGATAAATTCAAAAACTATTTAAATGACTTTAAAATGGTTTCACCTTTCATTTCAGCTCATATATATCCCATTGTTGGGCTCGAGACTCCTACATAACGGGATGGAAATTGACCTGCTATACCATCCTGGTCAGACGTATTGGTATAGAGTTTTATTTCGAGTTTTCTTTCTCTTCCATAGACACGTAATATGCGTTTTATATCTCTTAGTCGTCTTTTACGATCACTCACGGGTGAGATACGGGGTGGTGAATTGTATTCTTACTCCGTCACCACAAGGAAATTTTCAAAACCTTTTTTTCACCTTTATAAAGCTACATTATGAGCGAGTGATTATACCTAAATAAAATAAAATATTCTAAATGTTATATTTATTTTAATAATCATTACTCATAAATAAATCTATGTTTTTAAATATAATTATGTGACTTTAACAATTTCATAATATTGATCATGTCATTGATATTATTTGGAACGTTAATTTGGAATAGAATTTCTTATGATATATTCGACATTGCTGCTTAAATTCGTTTGTTAAGCACGATAGCTGAAGATCCAAAGCTGAAAGGTTTGCTAACTTTTATGCCTCCAAAGACAATAGAAATATCAGCAATTAATAAGCCCATATTAAAAATATAATTTAACAAATAGAAGCAGAAGATGACAGTGCGAATCGTTTGCCAGCCGGTGTATTCCGTGCTGTCAATAAATTGTACACATTGAAACTAGAAGGAAAAGTTTTTGAAAATACAAGGGTGACGCAAGATGTTTTTAATGGTGAGTTCTGTATTATTGTTTGCGATATTATTCCAATAGAAGATCACGAGCATCTAATAGCAATTCCAGATTAGTTGACTTTGCATAAAAAAATTTAAAGGAATAAATGCTTTGAGTCCTATCTAAGATTAAATTCATATCCCACACATCATCATGGTCCTGCTCTTATCCCAATTACTTGAAGTCATGTGTACTTGTGTACGTTGCAACAGTTATTGGCAATAGTTTTATGACCGGCTGTCTGATCTTTCTTGGAGTTGTATTTGTTGACTAAATGGCATCAGATGGAATTGGCCCAGGTCGATATAAAGTTCTCAGTTGTTTTTTACGATATCTACTAGCAAAATAAGGGTTGGCAGAATTCGAAGCTGCTACCACACAGCGCCCTTACACTATTTATCTTATCAGGAATAACAAAATAGCCGATCTATGGAGCCGACAACTGATACCGATGATTCCTTGACATCTGTAGCCGGTGGGTTGCCCTTTCGGATACTATCCTAATCAACGTGCTGACAACAAACAACAGTGCTACTAGGACGTCACCCTTATGTGAACGGTTGCTCTATGAGTAGCGGACTAGTCCCTGGTTTTTACACCCGCGACCACAGCTAGGGTGGCATCAGGCGCCGGTACCAGTTACACAGTTAACAGTTTTTAAATCAACAGTTTTCAGCTAAACCGGTCTATTAAACACCCAATCCCATAGACAGATTTAAGATAAATTAACTCGCAATATCCGATGGTTTACTGTGTGAGACACAAGGAGGTTTCAGGAGTGGAAGGGGATGCATGGATCAAGTGTTCTCTCTGCGCAACATTATGGAGAAGCATCTGGCTCTACGCGTGAATGTGAGCAAAACCAAAATAATGGTCTTTGAAAGAGATAAAACCAGAACAGATGTAAGAGTAACAATAGGTAATGATGTACTAGAGCAAGTGGATGAATTTGTATATCTTGGATGTGGATTTAGCCGAGATGGAAGGTACACCACTGATATAGAGCGAAGAGTGAATGCGGGCAATAGAGTGAACGGAGCGTTGGGGCAACTTTTCGGCAGCCACCACCTCAGCCAGAAGGCACGTGTAGCAATACATAACGCAGTGCTTGTCCCAACATTACTATATGGAAGCGAGAGTTGGGTATGCAGAAAAGAGTATGATAGTAAAATTAATGCGGTCGAAATGCGATCTCTGCGGAAAATCTGTGGAGTTAGGCTGACCGACCGCATTCGTAACGACGACGTAAGAGAGCGTGTAGGTATGAAAGAGGGTATTGGTGTAAAGATGCGAAAGGGAATGCTCCGATGGTTCGGACATGTGGAAAGAATGCCGAAAGAACGCCTGGTTAAGAAGATATACAATGCGAAAGTGGAAGGATGTAGGTACCGAGGGAGACCGAGACTAACCTACCTAGACCAGATCGGTCATGTACTGAAGGAAGGTGGAGTCAAGAGTCTCCGAAACCGGCGAGCGTGTATGAAGAGAATTATGAATGTTGAGGAAGCGAGTGAAGTATGCAGAGATAGAGTTCTCTGGCACTCTGTTCTCTCTGCCTACCCTGCAAGGGATATGGCGTGATGATATGTATGTATGTATGTATGTATCTGGCTCTAGGTCAGAGGGTTTTCTGCAGTTTTGTGGATCTGGAGAGAGCATTTGACACGGTTGTACGAAAGTACTTTGGGACATTTTACCGGAGTATGGTATTAACGGTAAACTGCTACAGGCTGTGCACTCCAGTTACATGGGATGTAGAGCCTGTGTGCGGCTGGATGATGGAATGTCGCCTTGGTTTGACGTCAATATCGGCGTTAAGCAGGGGTGCGTTCTGTCAGCCAAGCTGTTTATCATATATCTGGATAAATGTCTTCAAAGGTTGAACGATATGAATGTGGGAGTCCAGATGGGCGACTCAGTGGTCACTGCTCTGCTTTATGCAGATGATGCAGTCCTGCTGGCACAGTCAGCGACTGACCTGCAGTCCCTAGTCGACACAATGACAGAAGATTGTAAGAAAAGGGGTCTACGCGTGAATGTGAGCAAAACCAAAATAATGGTCTTTGAAAGAGATGAAGCCAGAACAGATGTAAGAGTAACAATAGGTAATGATGTACTAGAGCAAGTGGATGAATTTGTATATCTTGGATGTGGATTTAGCCGAGATGGAAGGTACGCCACTGATATAGAGCGAAGAGTGAATGCGGGAAATAGAGTGAACGGAGCGTTGGGGCAACTTCTCGGCAGCCACCACCTCGGCCAGAAGGCACACGTGCCTTCTATATTGCTACACGTAGCAATACATAACGCAGTGCTTGTCCCAACATTACTGTATGGAAGCGAGAGTTGGGTATGCAGAAAAGAGTATGAAAGTAAAATTAATGCGGTCGAAATGCGATCTTAGCGGAAAATCTGTGGAGTTAGGCTGACCGACCGCATTCGTAACGACGACGTAAGAGAGCGAGTAGGTATGAAAGAGAGTATTGGTGTAAAGATGCGAAAGGGAATGCTCCGATGGTTCGGACATGTGGAAAGAATGCCGAACGAACGTCTGGTTAAGAAGATATATAATGCGAAAGTGGAAAGATGTAGGTACCGAGGGAGTCCGAGACTAACCTACCTTTTTTTTTTTTATTGGTGGGCTATGGATGCGTCTCGCCCCGCCAAGTCGGTCCAGGGTGACGGAAAAGGCGGCGCGTGACCCCATAGACCCACCGTAAAACCTTCTCTCTTCGCCGTGCGAGCGGACCACCGGTACTCGATTTTAACTTCGGTGGCAGACTAACCTACCTAGACCAGATCGGTCATGTACTGAAGGAAGGTGGAGTCAAGAGTCTCCGAAACCGGCTAGCGTGTATGAAGAGAATTATGAATGTTGAGGAAGCGAGTGAAATATGCAAGGATAGAGTTCTCTGGCACTCTGTTCTCTCTGCTTACCCTGCAAGGGATATGGCGTGATGGTATGTATGTATGTATGTAAACATATTTATTATTTCATTTTCTTCTTCTCAGACCGAATACGACCCAGTGTTGTGCTCTGTACTGCTACATTATTGTAGAGAAATCATTATACCCAATGGTATTGGCGTTAGGTTTCATTTCATATGTTTCACTTATTCTCTTCTTTCTTCTTCTCTCTCATCCAATGTTTTCCGTGTAGTGATGAATTAAATACAATTCAGCCCTCAGCATTTTACCTGACCCTATGGTCAGGTAAAATGCTTCAGGTAAAATGATTCTATAATCAAACACTATTATGTCGTGGGTATTGACAGATGCTTTTTTCATGCTGTTTTCGAACTCGCGCAGTACTTCATGCAGATTAATATTTGTATTAGCAGACAAAACTTTGATCTGCTTAAAATATTAATGAACTTCATGTGTTTGATCGACTTGTAGCGGCAACTTAGATTAATTAAGCACAGTTTCCATATAATGTAGTTCACACTTCTCAATAACTAAATTAACACAAAACATAACAATAAGAGCCGCCATGATATTTGTGACATTACAACCAACGCTACACCACAAACAAAGACGCCGACCATAGACACAATTAATGTCATAATTTCTTTATTTATATCAATTAAAATTATGCAATGTTTTTAAAGTTATCGTTTATTTATTACGTATTATATTTTATACAAATATGTAGTTAAGAAACAATATAGTAATTTTAACAAAGTGTAAAATAAATTTTTTGGCTGAAATGTTTGGCAAAAATCGAACGTGTAGATTATATGCAACGGATCGCAACCACGGCTCCGCTCGATATTGTTCGTGACAATTCGTGAACAGATGATCGGCATAAAATAGATTTTTAATATTAACGAGATATTCACTTGTCAACACTTACTTTCGATTTTTCTCATATACTTTTTCGCTTACCTTTTCTTGTTACGCTTCTATTTTGTTGTTGTAAATCTATTGCAAGGTATAGCCTAGATATTAAGGAATAGTTTACATAATTACGAATAGTAAAAATAAGAAGTTGTCTGGTAAATACATATATTTAGTGAAGTATTCTTCGCGTAATAATGCTTTTGCTCGTCTACCAAAATGGTTTGAAGATATTCTCTTCTCGTTCTTAGAGAACAGCAGGATAACTGAGCTACCAAAAGACGTATTCAGTAACTCTAGTAGTTTAAAAACAATAACATTCAAGAATAATGTAATAGAGGTGCTGCCATCCAAAATTTTTAACACAGATAGATTTTAGTTATAATCAAATAATCGTGTTCCCCGCTGAAATTTTTTCTAAATTGAACTACTTGAGAAAAGTAGATTTCAGTTATAATAATATTGAGACATTGAATAGGTAAGTCTTTTTTTAAGATATACTTAACACGTATCTGGAAACTCATTTAAAACCAATTATATGGAAGTTACAAAAAGTTACAAGCAAATACGAGCAAAAGTTGAAAAAAAGATATCTGAAATATACAAAATATATTTGCGCCGTTGGGAACTATTTATGTTCCAGAAGTAACTGAGAAACTCATACAAATTTGTATGGTGTCATAAAAAAGAACTCAAGGATAGGCAAATAATATTATTGCAAGAGATGTAAATCTCAAAATAGCATCCCATACTAACTGGTCTGGTGAGTGTTGTATAGTAGATGACTTTTCCTCGTAGGTAATCCGTGTTCAGTGACACTGTAGTAATGCCTAATCTCTGAAAAAGAAAAAAATATATGAATAAATTTAAAAACTCTATTACTTTGCATGGTTTAAATTTAAATTTTCATTTTCACAATGCATTTTGGTTATGACATATAACTGTGGTAGCATAAGATTTACAATATTTGGTGACATTATATTTATATTTTATAGAGATTTATTCATCTTCAATACTGCATTAGAACAAGTATATTTACAAAATAACAAGATCAGAGATATTGATTGGGGTACTATCCCAGAAACCTCCACGCGGTGTACCCTGGGTGCGGACGGCGGTCCCCAGTTCTTCTGTTGTACTGTCGTCCGTAGCAAATATCTGCGCGATTTCGCTCCTTACTCTACTACAGTCGTAGTAGAGGTTATAGGACGCGAAATATTGGGACGGGCTCAGTCACTCATTCATTTGAGGGCTGGGCAGGCACATGCCACCGCCCACACATCGTAAACCTGATTCTTTGCTTGTCTTAGTTTCAGGAGCGAGGGTCTTGGCTTAACCGCCCGGACCGCGAGGAAGACAACCTCTATAAAGAGTTAAAGTAACATTCGGACTCGGAAATCACCCAGAATCTTAAGTTCTGGCGTGCGGCGAGAAGATGCATGGCAGATGGGTTGTTCTGTCGTTATCACGCTCCAGCCAGGGCACCGGCTGACCCCCTGGTTGGTAAATGTAGGCTTGCCCGGTATCTCCCATTCTTGTGGGTATAAACATGGATACTTTGAATTTAAAATTAAAACACGACGGGGATCGTAGTGATCCTCACCCCAAGGCCCGGTCAAGCCGATCAAAAACTAACCAAAACGACGCCTCGTCCTCTGGACTTGAGGCGTCTGCCGAGGGCCCGGCACAAATCGTGGAGGCCCCAAAAGCAAAGCGGAGGTCACCCAGAAAGACTCGGGGCAACGGCCTGAGCCACAAAAGGCGGTTGGAGGAGCGGCGAGCGCGCAGGGAGGCTGCCGCCGCTGAAGAGAAGAAGGACGGTAGACTCGCAGCAGAGCCGTCGACGGACGAGGGCGACAGCGATGTTGCAGAGCCGTCCGAAGACGAGGGTGGCGGATCTACCGTCAGAATGGACGAGGGCGGTGATATTCCCGCAGGGCCGTCCAAAGAGGACAGCGGGTCGGCTGGTAAAGGCCCCACTAGGTCGTCGGCGCGTCTAGCAGCAAAGACGCCGCCGGCGACCGCGACTAAGAAGGACGAGGCCCTCCCCTCGCAGGTGCGAAAGCGCCCCCTGAGTAAGGGAGGCAGCTCGAGCGCCGAAACCGAGGAGAGCGTGGCCAACATGCCTCCACCCAAGATCCAGGCCTCCCGAAGAGGGCGAGGGGCCTCGGCTGTGGAAAGGGTGGCGGCGGTCGCTGTCCGCGCCGGCGAACCCACGGATCTGCAGGCCGAAAATGTCCGCCTTAGAGGCGAGATGTCAGGCCTGCGGACCCGAAACCGGAACCTGGGCGACATGCTGGTGGAGATGCGTCGGGCAAACCGCCAGCTGCTGATAGACGTGGCCGACCTCAAGGCGCAAGTGGCGCTGTCGCCGTCGGCGCCGCCTCGCGCTGCGGCGCCGACGACGTTGGGTGATGGCGTCACGGTCACACCCGTCCCCGCGGCGAGGAAGACGCCTGCCGCCGCGAGGCGTGCGTCGCCGGCTGACGCTGGTGCGGTCGCCGCGGCGAAACTCCCTGTCCCCGTGGTGAGGTTGACGCCTCTCCCTGCGGACCGCTTGCCGCCGGCTAGCGCCCCTGCGGCGCCAAAGCCGCCAGGCGCCGTAGAACGGGCCCCTGAGGAGGCTCAGCCGACCCCGTTTGAGGTGGGAGGCATATCGGACGAGGCCCTCGCCAAAATCATCGGCGCAGTGGGCAAGCTCGTCGATGCGCGCTTCGCCGTTCTGGAGGCGAGGTTGCCTCCAGAACCACGTGTCCGACCACCTCTCGCCGCGGACAAGCGGCTGCATGTGGCACCAGCCCCCGCCCCACTGCCTTGTCAGGGTGGCCGCTTGGGAAGCTACGCTGCGGCCGCGGCCGGGCCTAAGCTCAAAGGCCCCGGCCCAGCTCCGAAGGGACCCGCCCTGAGGAGGAAGACGGCTCCGGCTCCTGCCGGACCGCTGAAGTCGCCCGCAATAACACCGCCGGCGACGACCAGCGAGGCTGCGACGAGACCTTCCGCGTCTGGCACGACTGCCGTACCCGAACAGGGTTGGCAGGTGGCCGAGCGCGACAGGAGTCGCGGCCAAAGAAGGAGAGCGGAGGCCAAGCGCGCCGCTGAGGTCCCCGCTCCACAGGCAGGAGCCGGATGAAAGAAGAGACCGCGCAAGGGGCTCAAGTCGCCGAAGACGGCCGCAGTGGTGATCACTGTGCTGCCCGAGGCGGCCGAGAAGGGCCTCAGCTACGAGGCCGTCTTGAGGAAGGCCCGGCGGGAGCTAGACGTCTCCGATATTGGAGGCGTCGAAGCCAGGACCCGCAAGGCCCGGACGGGGGCTCGAATTCTCGAGTTCCCAGGGGCCGAGGGCGCCAAGACGGCCGACAGCGTGGCCGAGAAGCTGCGAGGTTTGTTCGCCGAGGAGGGTGGCATCAAGATCGCCAGGCCCGTCAAGTGCGCCGAAATGCGCATTTCGGGTTTGGACGATTCGGTGACGGTGGAAGACATCCGGGAGGCTATTGCCTCGAAAACCGGGTGTCCCATAGACACCGTCCGGGTCGGTGCCATTCGTCCCGGCCCGGGTGGTGTAGGTGCTGCCTGGGCGCAGTGCCCGGTGGAGTCGGTCAGGCAACTGGCCGGCTCAGGCAGGCTCCTCGTGGGCTGGAGCTCGGCGCGGGTAACCGTGCTTGAGCACCGGCCTGCGAGGTGCTACAAGTGCATGGCGGTCGGACACACTTGACCAACGTGCACTAATTGCTTCGACTGCGGCGGATTGTGTTTCCGCTGCGGTCAGACCGGGCACGTGGCGGCATCTTGCGCCGCCCCGCCCCACTGCCCCGCGTGTGCGGCGGGCCATAAGCCCGCCAAGCACCGCATGGGCTCTGGGGCGTGCAAACCTCCAGCTTTGGCCCCAAAGGCGCGGGGCGGCCCTACGACCATGGCCGCTCCCGCTCATAGCGCGGTCCGATCGCCCGCTGGCGAGGAGGTAACCCGATAATGGGTACACCATCCATGCACCTCCTCCTGCAGGCCAACACCAACCACTCCGCCGGAGCGCAGGATCTCCTCCTGCAATCCATGGCGGAGTGGTCGATTGGTGCAACCGTAGTCGCGGAACCGTACGCCGTGCCTGATCGCCCCAATTGGGTGGTCAGTCGAAACGGTACTGTGGCAATCGTCGTCTCAACGCAGCGGCACTTCCCGTCCTTGTCCCTTTTGGATAGGGGCGAGGAATTTGTCGCGGCGGAGTGGGGAGGGGTCACGCTCTACAGCGTATACCTCTCCCCCACTAGGAGGATGGACGATTTTGGGGCCTCACTCACCACCTTGGAGGCCTCGATACAGCGACTGGCACCGGGCCTCGTCCTGGTTCTGGGGACTTCAACGCCAAATCCACGGCGTGGGGGTCCCCTACGACGGATGACCGCGGGCGGGCGGTCAACGAGTGGGCGGCTTCACTGGGCCTCTGTGTTCTGAACAGGGGCTCGGTGAACACGTGTGTGCGGCGGCAAGGCGGGTCGATAGTGGACTTGTCGTTCGCTAGCCCCGCTGACGCGCCACGGGTGAGGAACTGGAGTATCCTGGAGGAGGCGGAGACCCTGTCGGACCACCGGTACATCCGGATGGAGGTCTCCCCCCGGGAACCCGGTGGGGGTCACAGGGCGGACGGAGCTCCCGCGTTTCCGCGGTGGGCTGTGGGTCGTCTTGACAGGCATCTACTGGCGGAGGCGGCCATTGTCAGTACGTGGCTGTCCTCACCACCCCCAGCGGACGGAGTCGACGCTGAGGCTGTCCGCATTCGCAGTGCGTTAACGCAGATCTGCGATGCGGCCATGCCCAGAGTGCGGTGGCGTCCACCTCCGAGGCAGGGGGTCTACTGGTGGTCCCCAAGACTGGCGGACCTTCGTGCGGTGTGTATCAGTGCCCGAAGGTCCTACACCCGCAGCCGGTGGCGTCACCGCGACATCGAGCGGGATGGCCAGCTGTACGAAGCGTAACGCAGTGTGCGGACTGCCTTTCGGCTGGCCATCCGAGCCACCAAGGGTGCGAGTTGGCAGGAGATGCTGGACGGTCTCGACCGTGACCCCTGGGGTCGCCCATAGCGCGCGGCCCCCCCCCCCTCACCGAGACCCTCCAGCCCGACTTCCTTCGTAGGGTGGTCGAGGAGCTGTTTCCATGGCAGTCGGAACACACGCCCCCGGTCATGGCTCCGCCAGATCAGTACTGGGAAGCCGACGACGACGAGAGTGTTCCGGCCGTGACGGAATCGGAAGTGGGGGCGGCCGTGGCGAAGATTCGTTCCGCCACCACGGCCCCCAGCCCGGAAGGAATTCCAGTCCGGGTGTTGACGTCGCTCTTCGAGCACTTCGAGCCTCGCCTCAGGCGACTGTTCAACGCCTGTCTGACGTCTGGACGGTTCCCTGAGTACTGGAAGGAAGGGAGGTTGGTTCTCCTGCCAAAGCCGGGACGGTCCCCGGATTTGCCGTCGGCCTACAGGCCCATCGTGCTCCTCGACGATGTGGGTAAGCTGCTGGAGCGTGTGCTCGCTGCCCGCATCGTCCGACACCTGGAGGAGGTGGGGCCCGATCTGTCGAACGCTCAGTATGGGTTTCGGAGGGGGCGTTCGACCATCGGGGCCCTATTACACCTGAGGCAGGCGGCCGCGGAGGCCGTTGCCGGGAAGGGAGTGCTGTTGGCGGTGTCGTTGGACATCGCCAACGCATTCAATAGTCTGCCATTCGGCTGCATCAGGGAGGCGCTCCGGTTCCATGGAGTGCCCCTGTACCTCAGGCGGCTGGTGGCAGACTATTTGGAGGGCCGCAGTACACTCTGCGCGGGTCCCGCAAGGGACATTGTGCGGACGCCCATGTCGTGCGGCGTTCCGCAGGGGTTGGTTCTGGGGCCGACACTGTGGGACATCGGTTACGACTGGGCGTTGAGAGGGAGTCTCCCCCCCGGGCTGAGCTTGGTGTGCTACGCTGACGACACGCTCGTCACGGCCCGGGGCAGGACACTCGAAGAGGCGGCGAGTCTGGCCACTCTCGGCACCGAGGAGATGGTCAGGCGGATCGAGGCGCTGAGGCTCAGGGTGGCCCTAAACAAGACGGAGGCCCTACTTTTCCATGGGCCCCGTGTGAGGCTACCCATCGCCTCGATAGTGGTAAACTCCATCCACATCAGCATCCAGTTCCATATGAGGTACTTGGGTCTGGTGCTCGACGGGCGATGGTGGTTCCGGGAGCATTTTCGACAGATTGCTCCCCGGCTTGTCGGCGTGGCGTCCGCCCTTTCTCGACTCATGCCGAACGTGGGCGGACCCAGTTTCGAGGGCCGACGGCTGTATGCGGGGGTCATCCGCTCGATGGCCATGTACGGCGCACCCGTGTGGGCGAGGGCTCTGAACGCCCAGCTCAGGGCGGTTCTGTGGAGGCCACAGAGAGCCATGGCGGTCAGAGCCATTCGCGGGTACCGCACGGTGTCGACAGAGGCGGCGTGCCTGTTGGCCGGGACACCCCCGTGGGACTTAGAGGCGGAGATGCTCTCCGACCTCTACCGGCGGGTTATCACAGCGCGCGAGGAAGGTGGCTCCCCATCGTTGAGCGAGATAGCCACCTGGCGCGTGGATGCCCGCTGAGACGTCATCGCCCATTGGGCTACGCGGCTGGAGAGGCCTAGGCACGGTGTGGAGACCGTTGAGGCCCTCCGGCCCGTAATGATAGAGTGGATGGAGCGGCGGCACGGAGTCCTCACCTTTCGGCTGGTGCAGGTATTGACGGGGCACGGGTGTTTCGGGTTGTACCTGCACAGGGTCGTGTATAGGGAGTGGACTCCGGCCTGCCACCACTGCAGGAGTGACGAGGACACGGCGCAACACACGCTGGAGGTGTGTCCGGGATGGGAACGGCAGCGCCGTGACCTCGTCGCTGTCATCGGTGCCGACCTGACGCTGCCGGCCGTCGCTAGGGCGATGGTCGACAGCATCAGGAACTGGGACGCGGTCGCCGCCTTCTGCGAGGCTGTCATCTCGCAGAAGGAAGCGGCGGAACGGGCAAGGGAGGATTCCCGCGCCCCGGGCCGCCGCCAGCGGCCGGGGCGGCGCAGGCGCGAATACCTGCGCCTGATGCCGCCCTAACCGAGGCTTCGGGTGATCGGACCGGGGAATTGTCCGGTCACCCGACGTAAGGCCACCGCGTGAGGGCGACGCCCCGACGGTGAAATCTGTCGGGGCGTCGACGAGAGGAACCCGTGAGGGTGAACGGCCGGGCGGGCCACCGAAGTTAAAAATCGGGTCCCGGTGACCCGCTCGTATGGCGAAGAGAGAGGAGTTTTTACGGTGGGTCCATGAGGTCACGCGCCGCCTTCTCCGTCAGCCCGGACCGATTTGGCGGGGCGAGACTAATCCATAGTCCACCAAAAAAAAAAAAAAAAGATCAGAGATATAGATTTGAATGTATTCAAGAAGACTAATTTCCAAACTCTATCACTTGCATCAAATAGATTGGAACGTATCGTTGGACAACCCTCGCCCTCCTGGAAACTGAAAAAATTGATTCTCAGCGATAATAACTTAAATGAGTTCGAGGATTGGATACTGAATTTGACTGATTTGGAATATCTAGACCTATCCAGCAATAAAATAAATAAAATCACGGTAAATGAAATTAACTTTACAAATTCTTGCAAATCCGACATTCATAACGGTTTATATAATTGTCTTTATATGTTGGTATTGGGTTATCCGTGTGGTGACGGAGTAAAAATACTATTCATCACCCCATATCTTACCCGTGGGTGATCGTACGAGACGACTAAGTGCTATAAAAACGCATATAACATCTATATGAGAGAAGGAAAACTCGAAACAAAACCCTATACCAACACGTCTGATAAGCGCGGTATAGTAGGTTAATTTCCCTCCCATTACGGAGGAGGCCTGAGCCCAACAGCGGGACATTAATGGGCTGTGATTATGATGATGATGGAGTTATCATAATTGAGTGCGACACATGGCGGCAATGAATTATTTTAATATAGAAGAAATGAATACAATTATAACGCATACCTTAAGAAAAGAAGTAATACGAGATAGGATCAAGGTAGAATAGTATATAAGGAAAGGTCTTACTTCTATGTGATGAAACAAAATTCTTCGAATATTGATTCAAAACGGCTTCTTAATGAGGCATCCTTGACGCAGTTCGATATCAAATGCGTATCAATTGGCTGTGCGTATGCATTATTTAGCTATTTCACTGTTACTCTGTGCTGAGACATTTTGTTTAACTTCAAATTTTAAAAGTGAGGATGTATTAAAGTTGGTTTGTTCATTCAGCAATGCATGTGTATTAAATCTTATAATTTTAGTTGTGTATTGGATACACATTGTCTCATAGTTTTACTACACATATATAGGCTCAAAAGAATGATTACTATCAATAATGTTATTAGTTACATTAGTAACTAAGTATAATTATATACTATAGGATAGTCTCCCTTCCGTATACACAATTTTAAAATTGTTTTTTCATTTTAGAAAATCCTGTTGGTTAAACCCACACAGTTCTTATCGTACACACATTATCATAATTGTATCCAATCCCTTTTTGCTAATCATTTTTAATCTCATTATCTCTTTTCTAAAATAATTTAATTTAACAACATGGATATAAAATTCAAAATAGTGTCGCTTACCAAATGCACAGTTTTTAAAATGCGGTCAGCATTTCATCTAACGCAATTTGGCAATTTTTGATGGTGAAATGCAATAGCTTGTATTTTAATGTTACTCTATTCTTATTTACTGTCGCTGTTCTTTTGCAGGAATCTTTCATATGCACCTGGTATTATATTGAAATAGATCTACGAAACAATAATATAACTAATATAGAAAAGACTAATTCAGATATGCCTCAGTCACTTACAATGGATAGAAATATATCCGTATATTTGTCTAATAACTCTCTGAAATGTCATTGTATATCCAATATAATTATACAACACTACACTATACAAAACTGGCATAATCGTGGTTGGGTAGCAGATTTTAAAGATATTGTTTGTACAAATGGAGATAAACTTTCTGAAAATGATCAAAAATGTAATAGCGGTCATAACTTGCTGGTATCTGTTGGAAAAAAACTAATAGGCGGTCTGGTTTTAATTATAATTTTTGTATCACTACGTGCACGTCGCAAACAAATTTGAGAATACATAAATGATGTATGCAATCGCGATACAAACGATTCGATTGAAAATGAAGAGAGACAAGAAGCAATTAAACAATATGATATTTTCATATCATTTGCTCATCAAGATGGTGAATTTGTAGCAGATATACTATTGCCAAAATTAAAAAATGAGTACGATCAAAAAGTATGTGTACATTATAGGGATGGGATTGTGGGAGAACTAATTCTAAATCAAATTATACAATCTGTGGAGAATTCTACAAGAACTATTATAATACTATTAAAACATTTCCTGATATCGGAGTGGTCCCAATTAGAATTTCGCACAGCATATAATTTAAGTGAGCAAGAAGGGAGGTCAAGAATAATTGCCATTATAGTCGACGAAACAATTTTGAAAGACGAAAATTTGGATAAAGATTTAAAATCATATATCGCTCTAAACACTTACTTGTTGTGGTCTGATCCTAATTTTTGGAGGAAATTAAGAAATGTGTTGCCAAAATCGAGCAAAAATAGATCTAGGAGGAGATATAATATAAGAAGCAGTTTGATGTTATAACGTCTTACCTATTAATTCATATCGTCGTCAGCAAATCACTTAACGAGAAATAGAATATTAAGTATTATTCAACATCTTTTTGTATGTATTTAAAATGAATTTATTCTACCTTTCTATATTAAAAGATTAAAATAAATGTAATAAACTGTGTTATATTAATCATTTATTAAATACATTTTTAAATTAATAAGTAGACAGACAATTTGACCTGCAGCATTTTACTCTACAGTTCGCTAAATAATGTGATAAAGTGGTTGAAATATTTTTAATTTGGGACTAATCCCACCTCACATTTCCACCATTGAAACTCCTGTAAGCCAGGATCCGCAATGGTCTCCATAAATGACACCGAGGTTTGATCTTCAGGCAGTCCCGAAAGAGGATTTTAATTGTCCTGGGCCTCGCAAAAATTTAATTAGAAAAGGTTAAAAAGGAGGAGTTGAAAAGAATGATTCTATTTTCCTCTCAGGCAAAGCGGGAGACAGGAAAATATAATCGACTAGTCAGCCAATAAGTAAAGGGGTGTACAGCTACGATAAGCGCAGCATTTGAAATATAATAAGATAATAATAAGAATATAGAGGGTGTAATATTAAACCTCAAGTATTTCATTCATAACTCCAACATACTCGAACTAACATGATCAGCTATATATAAAAGCTGAAAAGGACGAATCCTTACTAATATTATAAATGCGAAAGTAACTCTGTCTGTCTGTCTGTCGCTCTTTCACGCCAAAACTGCTAAACCGATCTAAATGAAATTTGGCACACAGATAGTCTAGAGCTTGATAAAGAACATAGGCTACTTTTTAATGCAAAAAGGTTTTAAAGGGGGATAAAAAATTGTAAGGAATTATCATTTTCAAAGCCAGAAGCTTGAAACTTATTTTTAGGCATTTGATTAGATATGAGTAAATATGACATTAAAATTTTGTACAAAATTTATACCTAAGAGGTAATATAAAAATAAAGGCTGAAAGCTTTAGAAAAGTAACTTTTACGCGGGCGAAGACGCGGGCAGAAGCTGGTATTAAATAAATACAGATTTATTGACTAAATTTATGACTTAACATTAAATGACTTTCTGAATTGTTAGAAACATGTGCCTATTGGAGATGATAGTTACCAATGTCAACCCACTTGAGCTGTTTTGTTCACTATTATTGTGCGGGACGGGCCTCCCGACAAATGTGTTGTAGTTAGCTGACGTCCCGTTTGGTCGCTGGTTCGGTGGTAAAGTGGACTGTATTCTGTATCTCGCCGGGACCAGGAAATTATTGAAGAAATAAAACTCTTGAATGAAGTAACAAACGTGCTTCGGACGAATATTAGACCATTGCTGCCTAGCTCCCACGTACTATTGCTTGAAGTTCACTATCTTGCTATATCTCCATATTAATATATTTGCGGCCACACAATGTCGATTTATTGTGTCGCTTAGGTACAACGAAACTTTACCGTAACGACAGCCGAGCCGGGCAGTGCGAATGGTGTTAATATTGATCCTTGTTTTACACTTATCTTTATTAACATTTTTGCTTATAACTTTAAGACTATACTAGTTACAGTTACGATATATAGCTTATTTTTCGTGTAATTTAATTATCTATCTATTACAACTGTTACCTTAGCCCTAGGTATCGATTTAGGCTTCATTCAGGCACTAAATACCACAATTTTAATACCTTTTAGTACTGTTAATTGAATTGAATTGAATTGAATTTTTTTATTAGTGTGATAATGGGTACAATTGGTCTTAATATTAAATTACATGTAAAGTTCTCCAAAATCTGCCAGTTGGCTTACACTTTTAACAAAATTTACAAATTTATCAATTTATTGTATATTTTAACATGCATGTCTTATATATGAAAGGCAAAGGCAATAAGTGAAATGTCATCTAAATAATAAATGGTGGCACATGTCAAGTTTCTTAGTAATTATTAATATTATTCATATATGTCAAGTATCATTATAATTATTAATATACAATATTATGTTATATACTTAATACTAGGATTATAAATTGTCAGTAAAAAACTCATTAATTGTATAATAACTCTTATTAATTAATAATAAACGTAATTAATGTTTGAATTGTATCGTATTTAATAGTTTTATATGATTTGGAGATACACGTGTTGTAGATTTTAGGAGCCATAAACAATATACTTTTTTGCATTAAAGCTGTTTTAAAATCAGGTATACAAAAGTTATGTTTATATATTTCTCTAACAGGACGCATCCTACTTTCTGAAACTTTTTTAAATAGGTGCTGATTCTGTCTTACAAACAGGGCAGTCTCATATATATACAAGCATGGAAATGTTAATATATTTAATTGCTTAAAATAAGTTTTACAGCTTTCCCTTGAGTTTAGTCCACATATTGCTCTTATGCATCTTTTTTGTGCTTTGAAAATAATGTCTTTGCCAGTAGAATTTCCCCAGAATATTAAGCCGTAACGAAGAATAGAGTCAACGTATCCATGATAAGCCATTAAAACTGCTTCCCGGTTTACTATTTTTCGTAACTTTTACAAAGCAAATGAAAATTTACTTAGCCTTTTACTTAATGAATCTATATGTTCCTTCCACGCTAGCTTATTGTCAATAGTAAGGCCAAGGAATTTAGTATTTGTTACAAATTCAATGATTTCATTGTTAAAGTGAATGTTAAGGTCATGGTTTTTATGCAATCTATGAGAAAAGTTTGTTATTTTAGTTTTATTCAAATTTATGGTTAGATTATTTTGCTCCAACCAGTTAATAGATTGCGTAACTGCTATCTTTATATCCTTTTGAAGATTTTCTTTGCTATCATGTTTTAGAATTATAGTGCTATCATCAGCAAACAAAACCATTGGATATGATATCTGTTTTGGAAAGTCATTTATGTACACCAAGAACAGCAAAGGCCCCAAAACACTGCCTTGAGGTACCCTGCAAGATACAATAGCTTTGGATGACATATACTTTATTTCTCTCCTAGTTGTTATATTTATGTGACTTATTTCAACATATTGGGTCCTGTTACTGAGGTAAGATTGAATAAGATCCAGGACATTACCTCTTAATCTATTTTAAAATACTATATTTCCAAAACTATAATACCTAGGATGGTGGTTTTTACTGCGTTTGATGGGCCCTGTCGTATGCTTTAATAAAACACCAAAAAACATATATATTTATTACAAGTTCTACAAGATAAATAACAAAATTGGGGCATAGTTAAGAACAATAAATTTTTATACAAGTTATGTAAACAATAATAGTTGCAGCCTATTTTAACATTAATTAAATATTATTATACCTCTAATTAACCTATTTTAATGTTTTTTAATTATTATCTTTGTTTTTTCCACTATTTACTTACTTAATGTTCGCGAGATGTAGGCGCACTCTGATTGGTCGACACTCGCGGTATGTTCCCAGCTGGTATCGCAAACTGTGTTATTTAACTTACACGGCACTAATACACTATGTCTTGAACACTATATTTTTCTTTCACTAGTACTGTTATTATCGCGAACAATTATGATGTGACTTTAACCACTACCCTTTTCATTTGACACTGAATGCAATCCAAATTTTAGAAATCCAAGTTTTAGAAAGTATTATAATACGAGTAAGATTGGTTAGTGGACCATTTTGACTAGCGTGATACAATAATGATTAAACTGGTCAGAATATTATATATATATATATGCTCGTGGATGTCGTAAAAGACGACTAAGAACCTTATAAGGACCTTCTTTTTGTGTGGTGGACTATGGAGGCGGTCGCGCCCCGCTAATTTGGTCCGGGGCGATGGAAGAGGCGGCGCGCAGCCCCACAGACCCACCCTACAAACACCTCCCTTCGCCGTGCGAGCGGGCTACCGGTATCCGATCTTTGTCTTCTACTTCTTCTTCTAGGCTACAAAATGTTCAATTATTTAGTTGTACATTCAACGCATTATTTACTGTTTAGTTATATACAATGGTGGTAGGACTAAGCTGTTGACAGTTCTCTGTCTATAGCCGCGGGCCTGTCCGTTCGGGGTAGTACCACACTTTCGCAGAAGACTGACGTCTGATTAATCGTTCGGTGAGCGAGAGAGCCGGAAGCCCAACTGGGTGGGTTTGGGGTTTTTATTGGTAGGCAGCGGCCTAAGCTATACCCTTGGTATTGCAAAGGTCCTTGGGTGGCAGTGACACTTATCATCAAGTGTGCTGCTTGCTCGTTTGCCACCATAAGCAATAAAAAAAAAATATATATTTAGGTAGACTTTGAAACACATAATTATTAGGTATCTAATTAAGCCATTTAATCGCACTTATCAACTGTAGGCAACTCAGTGCGTACATAATATTGTTCATACCAGGACGTATATAAACCAGTCTGTAGCAAATCATGGCGAGATCTTCAGTAAGGTAAATTTTATAAAAAATACAATACATTTAAAAGTAATAATATTAATCAAATCAGGTCTATTGTGAACAGTTTTTAATAATAATAATTTTTAATGATCAAAACATATTTGAAAAATAAACAGACATTTTTAATGTTAATTATTTTTTTTTATCAAATTTAATCTGCTCGCTAGTTTCCTTATGTATAATAGATAAGAAAAAGGGTGAACAAACACCATTAGTTTTACGTGAACTTTAAATTTAAGCACAACACATCTCGAGCTTGATACCTCACAACAAATTTGATATTTACATTGAGACTCTCTAGAATTAGAATATATTTTGCTAAGTGTGAATCAGAACTTTAAGTGTCCCAAAGTTGTTTCATCATCAAGGCGTGTCTACCCTTACAATATAAACATTCCATATTCTGTTTTCATTAAACATTTTATATAATTTTTATAATTCATGTGAAGGATGAATAAAGCAATTTAGATAATACTTTTGTTTCCATTCAGTTATAATTAAGGTGCCCCAGAACTATGATCTATTTATGTATTTTTTTTATCTTATAGCCTTTTAAACATATAATTTGCTGCCAATAGGCGACGCACCCATAATGCTACAGGAATGCCAGCACTCCAGTCACGTGTTCATTCAAGAAGGTGCTTATTAATCCTTAAGAATACTATGGGTGCCAAGTCTCCAAGCCCTCATTGCTACCTAAACCAAAAGTCTGCAGTATTTATACATTATATAGAATTACATAATTGCCGCCTTTGGAGGTTCTCTGCTGATTTTGCGGCCTTATTTTCAGTGTCTGAAAAATGTGACAGTATCTGGGTGTCAATACAGTTTATATTAATTGTAAATTTATCCTCTTTTTTCTTCTAGAAACTCGGTGAAGTTGAAGTTAATGATACCTATATTTATCCTTCAACTGCTACATCCGGAAGTCTTCTCCAAAGTCTGTCCACATCATTGCAATTGCGTATTTAGCTCTAAGGAACTTGAAAGTAACAAAGCCATTTGTCATCCAGGAAATTCTACGGTCAATTTTGGCTGGAAATTTTATGAAGGTTTATCTACAGTAATGGTAACTTGTAAGGTAAGACATCTTTACTCAAATTTAATATTATTTATGATGTACGAACCCTACAAATCACAATTAAATGACTTATTGTATTACTAAAACATAAAGGGAGAAATTTAGTATACTAAAACATAACCCGACCGCATTTGCAATGACGATGTAAGAGAGCAAGTTGGTATGAAAGAGAGTATTGGTGTAAAGATGCGGAAGGGAATGCTCCGATGGTTCGGACATGTGGAAAGAATGCCGAACGAACGTCTGGTTAAGAAGATATACAATGCGAAAGTGGAAGGATGTAGGTACCGGGGAGACCAAGACTCACCTACCTAGACCAGATTGGTCACGTACTGAAAGAAGGTGGAGTCAAGGGTCTCCGAAACCGGCGAGCGTGTATGAAGAGAATTATTAATGTTGAAGAAGCGAGTGAAGTATGCAAGGATAGAGTTCTCTGGTACTCTGTTCTCTCTGCCTACCCTGCAAGGGATATGGCGTGATGATATGTATGTATGTATGTAAAACATAAAAGGATGAATATAGTATTCTAAAACATAAAAGGAGGAGTACTAAAACATAAAAGGAGGAATACATAAAATGCCATCAAAAGCATTTATATAATTATAGCATTTTATTTAATTTTACCACCGGATCGGAATGAAATCGCCACTGAGAAGATCTGACCAGAACTTCAGCGGCTTTGTCTTTTTTATCTATTTATTTTTCATTGACTTCTTTTTGAAGTGAAACTTCTTGAAGTGAAACTTCTTTAGAATCGTTGTGATTTCAAACTCAATGAAACGAAAAAATAAGTCCATAGAGACACATACACATAAATGTATAGGATTCAGCCGACGAGAGAATGAGATAGAACACATTAGACGTTCTCGGTCTCTTCGTTGTGAGACTCTTCGTAGCAACCCCACCATCTAACCCCCCCTCCACTAGAGAGATAGAGAGAGAGGGAGATAGAGAGGAAGATAGAGAGAGATATAAAGAGGGAGATAGAGAGTATGTAAAATAGATTTAAAAATAGTTTGCCAAAGTTTCACTTCTGATATGTGTACTTTGTACGCACGCATATTTTTTATAAAATAATGATTTCTGATGTTTACGTAACACAACTAACGCAATAGAATCCTCAAAAATATGTCAAATTATATACAATTTATATAATAATTACGCCATTCGAACCACGATATAATGTAATTGAAAAGATTATGGTTTCACCAAATCTCGTCTGGCCGTAGCTGATCATGTGTTACAATGCAGTGGGTACCAGGTTTTTTGCTTTTTATACTTTGCAAAAGGGTCTTTAAAAAATAAATACTCGTGATATCTTACTACACCCCCTCCCTCTCGTATTATTTCGTGATTTTTGTCAAACGAACCTTTCAAATTTTCAAACTTTCATTAATTAATGGACGGCCCCGTGTGAGCATCATTTTAAATTATTTTCATAAGAAATGTTAATAATATTAGCTGTGTGTTAGTGGCTACGAATACTACCAACCCTTACTTTAGCGTGGATATCGTAAAAGGCGAGCTAAGAGCATAAAATAGAGAGATAGAATAAGAGATATAAAATCTACCTGGGCCAACTCTACCAGATGTCATTTGATCAACAATTACATTCACAAGTAGTGTTGACATCAGACAGGCGGCCGGCCATAAAACTATTGACAATAACTTTTGCAATATGTACGATGAAAGCAGAGTATATACTGAGTCGATCCCACGTTATTAGGATAAAAACAGGAGATGATGATGATGAAAATTTAATAATTTTAATTTCCAGGGCACCGATTACAATTGTTTATTTATGCCGACATTTGATCATAATTTTGGTATTAATGCAATGATTTTCAAATCATGTTCGCCGAGTATATTAAAATGTGCCCTATATTTTTATGAGACGCAAGATACTATAAGTGAATTATCGTTTATAAAAACGACTGGCAATTATACACTTAATGATTATAATAAAGATCTATCCATCTCTTATTATCTGAATGAATTATTTGTTGAAACTTTACGGATAGAAGGTAAGTTTTTTTTAATTCATTATAGGCACGTTATAAAACTTGTTTAATTTTACTAAGCTTTTGCCATATGCCGAGCTTTTTATCATATACCTTGGATGCAATTTTCTTGGTGCCTTAAAAAAAACTCACATACATACATATCCTATCATATCATACATCATACATATCATCACGCCATATCTCTTGCAGGGTAGGCAGAGAGTACGGGGTTACTATAGAGTTTGGGGTACGGTGCCAGAAAACCTCTACGTGGTGTACACTGGGTACGGGCGACAGTCCCCCAGATCGTTCTTCTGCTGAATTGTCACCCGCAGCTAATTTCTGGCGAGAGGGCGGGTTCCCCAGCAATGTGTTGAGCCCCAATTCGCTCCTGACCCTCTAGTTGTAGAGGGTACAGGAGGCGAAATTTCGGACGGGCCTGGTCACTCATTCATTTGAGGTCTGGGCAGGCTTATGCCACCGCCGACATATCGTAAACCTGATATCTTGCTTCAAGACAAGTTGTCGTGAGGCGTAGTATCAGGAACGAGGGTCTTGGCTTAACCGCCCGGACCGCTAGGAAGACAACCTCTGTAAAGAATTCGAACCTTGTTCGAATTCGGAAATCACCTAGAATCTTAAGTTCTGGCGTGCAGCGAGAAGATGCATGGCAGATGGATTGTTCTGTCGTTAGCACGTTCCAACTAGGGTACCGGCCGACCCCCTGGTTGGTAAATGTAGGCTTGCCCGGGTACAGGGATCTCTGCTCGGGTCGACCGTCTATTTCTCCCGTAATCGTGGGAATTATCATGGATTTCTTTAATAAACCTCAACCACCAACACAAGACGGGAATCCAGAGGATTCCCACATCACGGCCTCGTCAAGCCAATGCAAAATTGACCAAAACGACTCAGGACTGGAGGCGCCTGCCGAGGGCCCGGCACAAACCACGGAGGCCCCAAAGAAGTAGCCGAGGAAGTACCGGAAACGGGCTAACTGGTTGACGGGAAAGGCTTCTCCGACAGAGAGGAAGTGTATGGCGGAGCGAAGGACGCAGAAGGAGGCCACTGCCGCCAAACTAGAGGAAGACGGCGGCAGATCCACTGCGAGGGCGACAGCAGTGTCGCAGAGCCGTCCAAAGAAGAGGGCAGTGCATCTGCCGATAAAATGGACGAGTGCGATAGTTCCGCGGAGCCGTCCAAGGAGGTCGGTGAGTCACTGACGGCAAGGGAGGAGGCCCTCCCCTCGAAGGTGCGGAAGCGCCCCCTACATAAGGAGGGCAGCTCAGGCGCCGATTCCGAGGGGAGCGTGGTCATCATGCCTCCTCCCAAAGTTCCGGCCTCTCGCAGAGAGCGAGGGGCCGCGGCGTCGGGAAGGACGACCCACTCCCCGGCCGGCGGAGCGCGTGGAGGGGCGGAGGCTCGTAAGCGGGCCGACGACGAGGCGGCCGCCGCGAGGGTGCTGGAGGTGTTGTCCGGCATCCCTCCCACAGAAGTGGCGGCCGCTGGTGCCTGCGCGAGTGGTGACGCCCTGGACATGGAGGCCCTGCAGGCCGAAACGACGACCCGCGTACCCGCGAATGCGCCTTCCGCGCCTGGCACGCCTGCTGCGCCTGAACAGGGTTGGCAGGTGGCCGAGCGCGGCAGAAAGAGTCGCGGGCAGAGGAGGAGAGCGGCGGCCAAGCGCGCCGTTGAGGTCGTCGCCCCCCAGGCAGGAGCCGGAGGAGGCAGTAGCAGCTCGAAGAGGAAGAGGCCGCGCAAGGGGCTCCGGCTGCCGAAGACAGCCGCAGTGGTGAACACTGTGCTGCCTGAGGCGGCAGAAAGGGGCCTCAGCTATGAGGCCGTTCTGAGGAAAGCCCGGCAGGAGCTCGACGTCTCCGACATAGAAGGCGTCGAAGCCCGGACCCGCAAGGCCCGGACAGGGGCTCGGATTTTGGATTTCCCTGGGGCCGAGGGCACCAGAACGGCCGATAGCGTGGCGTCAAAGCTGCGAGGTCTGTTCGCCGAGGAGGGTGGCGTCAAAATCGCCAGACCCGTAAAGTGCGCCGAAATGTGCATCGCGGGTTTGGATGACTCCGTGACGGTGGAAGACATCCGGGAGGCCATTGCCTGGCAAACCCATGGGGTCCAATGGACACCGTCCGGGTTGGCGCCATCCGGCCTGGTCCGGGCGGCGTAGGTGACGCCTGGGTGCAGTGCCCAGTGGAGTCGGTCAGGAAACTGGCCGACTCAGGCAGGCTCCTCGTGGGCTGGAGCTCAGCGCGAGTCACCGTGCTGGAGCACCGGCCTGCGAGGTGTTTCACGTACATGGCGGTCAGGCACACCCGGCCAACACGCACTAATTGCTTTGACTGCGGCGGACTCTGTTTCCGCTAAGGTCAGACTGGGCATATGGCGGCATCTTGCGCTGCCCCGCCCCACTGCCCCGTGTGTGCGGCGGGCAATAAGCCTGCCAAGCACCGCATGGGCTCTGGAGCGTGCAGACCTCTGGCTTCGGCTCCAAAGGGGCGGAGCGGCCCTTCGACTCCGACCGCTCCCGCTCCTAGCGCGGCACGATCACCCGCCGCAAGCCAGGAAGTGATAATGGACACGGCCCATTAATGGCTGCCCAGTCCACTCACCTCCTACAGGCCAACACCAACCACTCCGCCGGTGCGCAGGATTCCTCCTGCAATCCATGGCGGAGTGGTCGATCGGTGCAGCCGTAGTCGCGGAACCGTACGTCGTGCCTGATCGCCCCAATTGGGTGGTCAGCCAGAACGGAACCGCGGCAATCGTCACCTCCACGCAGCGGCAGGAGAATGGACGATTTCGGGGCCTCCCTCACCACCTTGGAGGCTTCGATACGGCGACTGGCACCGGGCCTCGTCCTGGTCCTGGGGGACTTCAACGCCAAATCCACGGCGTGGGGGTTCCCGATGACGGACGATCGCGGGCGGGCGATCGTGGAAGGGGCGGACTCACTGGGCCTCTGTGTCCTAAACAGAGGTTCAGTGAACACGTGTGTGCGACAGCAGGGTGGGTCGATAGTGGACTAGTCGTTCGCTAGCCCCGCTGTCGCACCACGAGTGAGGAACTGGCGTGTCCTGGAGGAGGCGGAGACCCTGTCGGATTACCGTTACACCCGGATGGAGGTCTCCCCTCTCCGGGACCCCAGCAGGAGTCGCAGGGCAGACCGAGCTCCCGCATTTCCGCGGTGGGCTGTGGGGCGGCTGGATAGGGACCTACTGGCGGAGGCGGCCATCGTGAACACGTGGCTGTCCTCACCACCCCCAGCGGACGGGGGTGGACGTTGAGGCTGTCCTCATCCGCAGTGCGTTAATGCAGGTCTGCGATGCGGCCATGCCCAGGGTGCGGCGTCTACCTCCGAGGCAGGGGGTCTACTGGTGGTCCCCAAGACAGGCGGACCTTCGGGCGGCGTGCATTAGTGCCCGAAGGTCCTACACCCGCAGTCGGCGGCGTCGCCGCGATGTTAAACGGGAGGGCCAGCTGTACGAGGCGTACCGCAGTGCGCGTACCGCCTTTCGGCTGGCCATCCGGTCCGCCAAGGACGCGAGTTGGCAGGAGATGCTGGACGGTCTCGACCGTGACCCCTGGGGTCGCCCGTATCGCGCGTCGCTGAATAAGCTTCGCGAGCAGGCCCCCCCCTCACCGAGACCCTCCAGCCTGACCCCCTTCGTAGGGTGGTCGAGGAGTTGTTCCCGCGGCAGTCGGAACACACGCCCCCGGTCATGGCTTCGCCAGATCACGACCGGGAGGCCGACGAGAGTGTTCCGCCCGTGACGGAGTCGGAAGTGGGGGCGGCTGTGGCGAAGATTCGTTCCGCCACCACGGCCCCCGGCCCGGACGGAGTCCCAGTCCGGGTGTTGACGTTGCTCCTCGAGCATCTCGAACCTCGCCTCAGGCGATTGTTCAACGCCTTTCTAACGTCTGGACAGTTCCCTAAGTGCTGGAAGGAAGGGAGGTTGGTTCTCCTGTCAAAGCCGGGACGGCCCCCGGATTTGCCGTCGGCCTACAGGCCCATTGTGCTTCTGGACGATGTGGGTAAGCTGCTGGAGCGTGTCCTCGCTGCCCGCATCGTCCCGCACCTGGAGGAGGTAGGGCCCGATCTGTCGGACGCTCAATTTGGGTTTTGGAGGGGGCGTTCGACAGTCGGGGCCCTGCTACGCCTGAGGCAGACAGCCGCGGAGGCCGTCGCCGGCAAAAGAATGCTGTTGGCGGTGTCGTTGGACATCGCCAACGCCTTCAATAGTCTGCCATTCAGCTGCATCAGGGAGGCGCTCCGGTTCGTGCCCTTATACCTCAGGCGGCTGGTGGCAGACTATTTGGAGGGGCGCAGTGTTCTCTACGCGAGCCCCGCAGGGGGCATTGTGCGGACGCCCATGTCGTGCGGTGTTCCGCAGGGATTGGTTCTGGGGCCGACTCTGTGGGACATCGGTTACGACTGGGCGTTGAGAAGGAGTATCCCCCCGGGCTGAGCGTTATTTGCTATGTTGACGACACGCTCGTCACAGATCGGGGCAGGACACTCGAAGAGGCGGCGAGCCTGGCCACTCTCGGCACCGAGGAGATGGTCAGGCGAATTAAGGCGCTGGGGCTCAGGGTGGCCCTAAACAAGACGGAGGCCCTTTTATTCCATGGGCCCCGTGTGAGGCTGCCCATCGGCGCCTCGTTAGTCGTCAACTCCATCCACATCAGTATCCAGGCCCATATGAGGTACTTGGGTCTGGTGCTCGACGGGCGATGGTGGTTCCTGGAGCATTTTCGTCAAATTGCTCCCTGGCTGGTCGGCGCGGCGTCCGCCCTTTCTCGGCTCATGCCGAACGTGGGCGGACCCAGTTTCGAGGGCCGACGGCTTTATCCGGGGGTGATCCGCTCAATGGACATATACGGCGCACCCATGTGGGCGAGGGCTCTGAACGCCCAACTCAGGGCGGTTCTGTGGAGGCCACAGAGAGGAGTCATGGCGGTCAGAGCCATTCGCGGGTACCGCACGGTGTCGACAGAGGCGGCGTGCCTATTGGCCGGGACACCCCCGTGGGACCTAGAGGCGGAGATGCTCTCCGACTTCTACCGGCGGGTTACCTCAATGCGCGAAGAGGGTGGCTCCTCATCGTTCAACGAGATAGCCACCTGGTGCGAGGACGCCCGCCGAGAAGTCATCGCCCGTTGGGCTACGCGGCTGGAGAGGCCTAGACACGGTGTCATTACCGTCGAGGCCCTCCGGCCCGTACTGATGGAATGGATGGAGTGGCGGCACGGGGTTCTCACCTTCCGACTGGTGCAGGTTTTGACGGGGCACGGGTGCTTCGGGAAATACCTGCACACGGTCGTGTACAGGGAATGGACTCCGGGCTGCCATCATTGCAGTAGTGACGAGGACACGGCGCAACATACGCTCGAGGAATGTTCGGGCTGGGACGGGCAGCGCCGCGACCTCGTCGCTATTATCGGTGCCAACCTGACGCTACCGGCTGTCGCGAGGGCGATGGTCGACAGCGTCAGGAATTGGGACGCGGTCGCCGCCTTCCGCGAGGCTGTCATCTCGCAGAAGGAGGCGGCGGAACGGGCCCGGGAGGATTCCCGTGACCCGGGCCGCCACCCGCGGCCGGGGCGGCGCAGGCGCGAGTACCTGCGCCTGATGCCGCCCTAACCGAGGCTTCGGGTGATCGGACCGGGGAATTGTCCGGTCACCCGACGCGAGGCCACCGCGTGAAGACGACACCTCGACGGCGAAAGCTGTCGGGGCGTCGACAGGAGAGGAGCCCGAGAGGGCATACCGCCGAGCGGACCACCGAAGAGAAAGAACGGGTACCGGTGGCCCGCTCGCACGGCGAAGAAGAGGTGCTTGCAGGGTGGGTCAATGGGGTTGCGCGCCGCCTCTTCCGTCACCCCGGACCGATTTTGCGAGGTGCGACGTCCATAGCCCACCGCAAAAAAAAAAAAAAGAAAAAAAGGGTAGGCAGAGAGAACAGAGTGCCAGAGAACTCTATCCTTGCGTACTTCACTTGCTTCCTCAACATTCATAATTCTCTTCATACACGCTCGCCGGTTTCGGAGACTCTTGACTCCACCTTCTTTCAGTACGTGACCAATCTGGTCTAGGTAGGTGAGTCTCGGTCTCCACCGGTACCTACATCCTTCCACTTTCGAATTGTATATCTTCTTAACCAGATGTTCGTTCGGCATTCTTTCCACATGTCCGAACCATAGAAGCATTCCCTTTCGCATCTTTACAAAATTCAAATTCATCTTTACAAAATTTCTAAAAAAACTTCTTATGCAAAACTGGACCACATGTTTGGTCAAAGACGTTAATAAAAAAAGGACATCTATAAATATAAATGTTTTATCCTGAATGACTGAATGACATAGGTATCAACGCATAGCCTAAATCGCTTATCATAGAGACTTTTTTTTTTTTTTTTTTTTTTTTTAAATAAGACACCTCCCTGCACTAAGGAAAATAATCCTTGTATCGCGGGGGACTTTACAAACATGCAATTAACGCAGACAAATTACACCCAGACTCAGAACAATACTTTGTGGATCGCACAAAGTATTATCCTGCGTGGGAATCGAACCCACGGCACTGGCACGGAAGGTCGGTATCTTAACCACTACGCCATCTGTGCAGTCTCAACTCAACTTGAAACTTGGAAGATGTGTTCTTTGCATGACGCAGGCAACCAATTAGAAAGCATTTGCCGAAATTCCACATCTAAGGGGGTGGAAAAGGTGGTCAACATTTATATGAAACAGCGTGATGCCATGGTCCTATTTACTTCAAACTTTGCATAAACATTTTTTTACAGAATTAATGTGATAGGTGTTTTGTATGTATTTTATTGAAATTCATTTAAGGTAACGGGGTTAGAAAGATTATTAAGAACGTATTTGGCACTCTGTTCTCTCTGCCTACCCTGCAAGGGATATGGCGTGATGATATGTATGTGTATGTGTATTTGGTATTAATACTCCTTAGTGCTTGTGATTTAAACTTCATTTTATTTTGACACATGTTTCTCCGTGTGGTGACGGAGTAAGAATACTGTTCACCACCCCATATCTTACCCGTGGGTGATCGTACGAAACGACTAAGGGATATAAAACGCATATAACATTTATGCGAGAGAAGAAAAACTCGAAACAAAACTCTATACCAATACGTCTGACCAGCGTGGTATAGTAGGTTAATTTCCCTCCCATTACGGAGGAGGCCCGAGCCCAACAGTGGGGCATTATGGGCTGTAATGATCATGATGATGATGATGACATGTTTAAAAATTCAATCCGATTTTATTCAAAAAATATTTTGAACTCAAATAAAAGCTTGGTGAAATGCTTTTTAAATCTGGAATGTCTCGAAAGTTACTGTTACCTAATATGGTACGACATCTGAAGTTTTCTAAGCTTTGGAAAGGTCATGCACTGTTTAGTGCAATAAGGTTCTATTATTTATTGGTGAAAAAAATGTAAACTCGCAATACGTCTATTTGAAAGAAAGAAAGAGAAAGAAAAGCATTTATTTTGCTCTCATACATTACATCTAAAACATTTGGATTTTTATTTCTTGTAAATATTTTATTGGTACTAATATATGTATGTGTGTATGTGCATACGTGAGTGCAATATCTCTCTGTGTATATTTACATGTAGTTTCTTACTTCTATACTAGCTAATTATTTATGTTTAACTTAGACATTCCGCCTCATGCCGCCCTAGCCGAGGCAGCGGGTGACGGGACCGGGGATTAGTCTGGTCGCCTTGAGAGCAAGGCCACCGCGTGAGGACGACGCCCCGATAGTGCAAACTGTCCGGGCGTCGACATTAGAGAGGATACCCGTGAGGGTAGACCGCCGGGTGGGCCACTGAAGAAAAATACCACGTACCAGTGACCCACCCGCACGGCGAAGAGAGGTATATTGTAGGGCGGGTCTACGGGGTCTTGCGCCGCTTTTCCTGTCGCCCCGGACGGATTAGCGGGGTTTGATGTGCCGTAGCCCGCCGCCAAAAAAAAAAGACATGCACTTTTAGGACACGACGTCGTAAGTAAGTGCCCTATTACGCTTTGTGTTCATAAAATATAAGAAAATTTTACTTTATTTTCATTTTTATTTAACTTTTAAATACCTAACACTATAATAAAGATTGCTATATTTTATAAATCTTCAAATATTTAAACATAATAATTTATATGTTATAACAAAATTAATAACGTAAAAAAAATCAATTAAAAATTCTATTAGAACAATTTTCGACTTCTACGCGGACGAAATCGTGGGCAAAAGCTAATCCAATATAAAATCAGACGTAGATACTTTGCGAGACTGTGATACTATACTGAACAGATCGGCTCACGGCTGTAGACAGAAAATTATTAACAGAGTGGCCCCACCACTACTGGTAATCCTTCCGTGTAATGTCTCTCCCACAATAGAAGAGACTTAAACCCAGTAGTGGAATATACATAAGCTGAGATGATGATGATGAATCCACAGAAGGAGAAGAAGAAAGCGTGACTCGTTTACCAGCCAACATATTCCAAGGTGTCAACACATTGAATTCCATGGAGCTAGAAGGCAATGTTTTTGAACATACACATATAGCACCTGATGTTTTTGAAGGTAAGTTCATCAAATTTTCTTTTAAGCTATTGCATAGCTTTTATCGCGGGCTTTGAGCGTGGCGACCGAATCAAGAAATTCCGTAACGAAAAAAAACCTAAGATTGTATGGTTGAAAAGCAGCAGTTAATTTGGCACTGACTATACGCAGGCAGCGTGATCGAGCGGTCTAAGGCGCTGGTTTTAGGCACCGTGGGCGTGGGTTCGAATCCCACTGCCGTCAAACTCTTTTTGCAATTTATTTTTGCAAAATTTATTTATAATAATTTATTTAATAATATTATAAATAAAACAGTTTAAAAACGTGTACTTTAAATATTTTAATAAATTAGTAGTTTTAATAAATAGGTGTAACTTGTATCTATTAATATCAAAAAAAAAACTTGATTTATATCAAAAAAAAATACTGCATAAATAAAAAATAAATAAATAAATATAATTGCATAAGTTGATAAAAAATGCTATGCAATAGTTTTACCGCGGCAGTCCCCGAGTGCCACACGTATTTTTTTCATTTGCGTTTGATACGCTTTCCTTAAAATCCGATTTTATAATCATAATTCTAGACTTACACAGAAATAAAACCCAATAACAGTTTGAGATTGATTCAAGATTTGACGACATACTGTGTAAATATATTGTGTGAAAAATAGCAATGAAAAAGAGCCTTGTTTTAACAGGGTAAGCCAATCCGTTGTGGGGTGACGAACGAGCGGCGAGCGCCCCACAGCCTAACGTATTACTTTTTTTGTTTCTGTGGACTAGGGACGTGGTCTCGCCCTGCCAAGTCGATCCGGGGTGACGGAAGGGGCGGCGCGTGACTCCATAGATCCACCATGCAACTTTCCTCTCTTCGCCGTGCGAGCGGGCCAGCAGCCTACCGGCAGCCTGCCGTATTGCCTCCCCATGGCCATTAGACTGGCCATTAATTACTGATTCCATTACCTCGATGATTACAAAAATAGACTTAGTAGTTTACCTTGGTCAGTTCGACTAGCATAGAATTTTTAGCCTTCACAGCGCGCATCGTATGAGCTTATTGTATGCTTGAAATGAAACATTCCAGAATCAACACATAACATTCGTTTTGCGATTTATTTTAATATTGGGCTATAAACATACTGCGATAGCTTCTATTCCATTGGCGGTATTAATAGATTTTTGAAATGGTAACTTCTTATGGAAGGGTAAACCGCTTCGTTACGTAACGCGGAACGGCGCCTGTCTGGCTTCCCTTTCTCTCATGCGTACGGCATCGGTTAACTGGCTCCTTCTCTCTCATTCTAACCCACAACGCTAGCCGCATTAAGATGTAATTTTATAAGATTTTATTAATAAATAATATTGCCTTACATATTCATATTAATATACATAAAATTTAAATAATAATCTAAGATTTTCTCAAGTTAAACAATTTTAATAGTTCAACTTAGATTAGTTTAAGTTATTAGTTCTGTCAGGCGTCCCGAGACGCACACGATTTTATTATTGTTTTCAATGTATGTTTCTTAAGGAAATCTCGACTCAAAACTTACGCCACATCATATACGCAATGTGAGACAGTTAGGCAGTCTTTCTCATTATGTAGGAATCATAAATGTAATTGTCTATATACAAACGACCGAAGAAATATAATTTGATGTATGAATTGTAAAAAAAACAATAGTTCATAAACTACAAAACTTTTACGGTATAAAAACGTGGGTCCGTTGTTATCATCTAAATTATTTATCATAATGTACTTATAGATAGGAGTTGTGCGGTAGCGGCTACGAACAATACCAACCCTTACTTTGTTTGTGTCGTAAAAGACGACTAAGAGCCTTATAACGACCTGGGCCAACTCCATCTGATGTCGTTTGATCAACAATTACATTCCCAAGAAGGGTTGACGTCAGATACGCGGTCGGTTCATAAACTATTGCCAATAACTTTTACAATATGTACTATAAAATTACATATTGTATCGACCCCAAGTTATTGGGATACGAGTAGGAGAATGATGATAACTTATAGAAAGTATATTATTGAATTAGTATCAAAGACAGCTTCGGCGTTTCAGGTGTTGTTAAACTAAGCTAACGTCTACGATAATAATGTTAATTATACGTTTTTTTTACAGGTCTGCACACATTAAAACACCTGTATTTGAATACCAACAAGATAAAATCTATAGATCCAGATGCATTCTCTTATATAATAAATTTGGAAACTTTAGGTATAGATAGTAATATGTTGGCATTTTTACCAAATAAACTCTTCGACAAACTTAAAAAAATTTATCAGGTAAAAGAAATCACACTATCTATGTAAAATTAAGCGTTATATTGATATTCTAATAATTTATCATACATAAATATAAGTAGTAGGGCCACGCTGTTGATAGTTTTCTGTCTACAGCCGCGAGCCAGTCCGTCCGAGGTAGTCTACCTCACTCTCGCAGAAGATCAACGTCTGAGTTATGACAAAACGTTGTTGAATTTCGTTCGGTGAGCGAGAAACCCGGAGGCCCAACTTTTTAGGTGTGTTTACGTGTAGTAAGATCTGGTGATGCGTGAGGGACTGACATGTGGTACAGGGAGACTCGGGGGGAACGGTCACCGTAAGCCACCTGTCGGTCAGTGGGTGACTCGAAATCAGGATTATCCTCTCTGGGAAGCTGTCCCGCCAACCGGCGAAAATCAAGATGCGTAGTCGTCGCACCAGAGTGGGTAACCTGAGTAAAGGACCGTACCATCCGGTGGTGTGACATCTCTCTACTTGAAACCTGCATCACATGGTCAGGTAGGAGTTGAATCTTTTAGGCGTCCATAAGTCGATGGTCGGATTCCATGGGTCGGATGGCATCCCCGTAGTGGTCCTGAAGACCTGCACTCTTAAATTAACCCCCATCCTCCGTATGCACCTATTTCGACTTTCTTATAATACTAATAAGGTTTCATCTTCGGAAGGTAGTCCATATTTACCCAATTCCTGAAAGGGGAGATCAGCCAAAACCGTCGAATTACAGACCAATTGTGAAAGAAAGAAAGAAAGAAGAAAAATAATTTATTTCACCAATCATGGAAGGGCACAATAACAATGAGCTTAAATACTAAACTACTTACTTAAATACTAAATTACTTAAAATATATAGGGCATGTATTATTTTTACATTATGTATTCAAAGAAAATAAAAAAATACAACCATAATAAAATAAAATACTAAAAAAAAAATAAAGTATTACTCAGATAAGTTTTCAATAAGTGCAGTGGCGCCCCCTCCACAAATGAGGAAAAAGATGCTGCTCAGCCTTATGTTGTGGTATCTACTACAAAAAGTGATACCAGAATGCTGTTATTCTGCAGCATCCTAAGACGTACATCAGCAAAGCTCAAGTAGCAAAAATTAATCACACGATATAATTAAGAGAAGATATAAGACAATAAAGATAAACAGCACAATTTGACATAATATAATAATTGTGATTGTGATAACATCCTTGCTGTCCTGTCCTGTCCTTGCTTGCATTATGAACAGCCAGCAGTACCTTGAGGATCACCAGTTGCTCAGTGATCACCAATACGGCTTTCGTCATGACCAATCGGCTGGTGATCTTCTTGTGTACTTCATACACCTTTGGGCAGAGGTTTTCGAGGGCAAGGGTGATGCGCTAGTTTTCAGTCTAGATATCGCAAAGGCGTTTGACAGGGTCTAGCATAGGGCCATTCTATCGAAGCTTTCTGAAATAGTCATTAAGGACGACTTTTATACTCCGACGAGTATAAAAGTCGTCGTCGAGGCTCTTGCTCCGATACCATGGCTATTGATGCTGGTGTACCACAGGGTTCTGTGCTCTCCCCAACGCTGTTTATCCTGCATGCTCTCTATGAAGAATATAGATTGCTATGCGGATGACAGCACGGGTGATGAGCGATATACCGAGCATCAGAATGTCCCTCGGATAATGTTACAGGAAAGAAGGACTTAACTTGTGTCTGAAGCCGATTGCTCTCTGGGGCAGGCCTCGGAATGAGGTGAACGTAACTTACTCCAGTTCAATCCCACTAGGACGCAAGTTTACGCGCTCATTACAGAGAAGGATCCGTTTGTCATGGTTCTTCAGCATCAAGGAGTAACCCTCCAAAGTTCCGAGAGAATAGAAAAAGTATAATGTTATATCGTTCAAATTGCGAAATGCTTTCATATGCTGTTTCTGATCTTTTCTATTACCTCATCCAGCCTCATGGAAGTGTCATTTGAATTATTTTTACACAGAAAGCTTTGAACTATAGTTCATTAACAAATATCACTGCTTGCAAACTATCAATGCTTAACCACCACATTTTATATTTCCAGATAAGTATTGTAAATAACCTCGTGAATATAACTTTGGATACTCGTGCATTTGCTGGTCTACCAAAACAGTTTGAAATAATATATATATACAACAGTAAGATAAACGCACTACCAGAAGACATATTCAGTGGATCTAGTAGTTTACAGAGTATCACATTCTCTATGAATTCGATAGAAGTGCTACCAGCCAATCTTTTTTGGACAACATCATCGTTAACACATATAGATATTAGTTATAATCAAATAAAAGAGTTCCCCGTTAAAATATTTTTTAAATTGAAGAAGCTAAGAAGTGTAGATTTTAGTTATAATAATATTGAGACATTAAATGGGTAAGTTCTTATCTTTTTTTTTTTTACGGAATACAATTTTTGTAAACCTATGGAAATAAATTAAAACTATGAAGTTTCTGGAAAAATTGAGTTAAAAGATAGCGAATAAGATATAGGTAGGTAATTTGGAAACTGTCTACATTCAAGACGCAACTAAGATAATTATATTAATTTTACTGTGTGCTCACGATACAGGAAAACAATTCAGCATAAGGTATGCTCGAGGGTGTCGGTAAAGATGAACATTATTGGAAGAGAAGGAAATATTGAAATAGCATTCTATACAAACTCGCCTGACCAGTGTTTCATAGTGGATCAATTTCTCTTCCATTCTGGAGGAGCTCTGTGTTCAATAGGGGGATGTTTATGATATGAATTTTGTGATACAAGTGAATTTACTTTTCACAATTGAATTTTTGTATTTTAATTTCACCCTAAACCTTAATGATAGGATGTTTTGATTATAGTATTATATTTTTTAGAGATTTATTCTTCTTCAATACTGAGTTAAAAGAAGTATATTTACAAAACAATAATATCAAACATATACATTTGGATGTATTTAATGGGATTAAGCTAGAATTTCTATCTCTAGCTTCAAATGAATTGGAGAGTATCATTAGACATACCTCGTCATCCTGGGAGCTGCGGCAATTGATTCTTAATGATAACAACTTAAATGAATTTGGAGATTGGCTGGCAGATTTGACTGATTTGGAATATCTAGATCTATCCAATAATAAAATAAATAAAATTAAGGTAAAAACATTCACGTTACAAATTTTTCCCTTATCTTTGTCTGCTTTACCTTTCCTTGAAATAGTTATCTAAATAAATATATTAGTATTATTTTAATATTAATTACTATTTTCTGTTGTAGGTGTAACCCCTACAGCTTTCGTTCAATTTCTCTATGATGAAAATTATCTCGATTCTATTTTAGTACATACATACATACATATCATTACGCCATATCCCTTGCAGGGTTGGTAGAGAGAACAAAGTGCCAGAGAACTCTATCCTTACATACTTCACTCGCTTCCTCAACATTCATAATTCTCTTCATACACGCTCGCCGGTTTCGGTGACTCTTGACTCCACCTTCTTTCAGTACATGGCCAATCTGGTCTAGGTAGGTGAGTCTCGATCTCCCCCGGTACCTACATCCTTCCACTTTCGCAATTCTATTTTAGTCCTGCTTACAAATGATCTATTCTTGCCGCACCATATATGTATGACAAAAAAAGTCAAAAGACATTATACATACATACATACATATCATCACGCCATATCCCTTGCAGGGTAGGCAGAGAGAACAGAGTGCCAGAGAACTCTATCTCTGCATACTTCACTCGCTTCCTCAACATTCATAATTCTCTTCATACACACTCGCCGGTTTCGGAGACTCTTGACTCCACCTTCCTTCAGTACATGACCGATCTGGTCTAGGTAGGTTAGTCTCGGTCTCCCTCGGTACCTACATCCTTCCACTTTCGCATTGTATATCTTCTTAACCAGGCGTTCGTTCGGCATTCTTTCCACATGTCCGAACCATCGGAGCATTCCCTTTCGCATCTTTACACCAATACTCTCTTTCATACCTACTCGCTCTCTTACGTCGTCGTTACGAATGCGGTCGGTCAGCCTTACTCCACAGATTTTCCGCAGAGATCGCATTTCGACCGCATTAATTTTACTATCATACTCTTTTCTGCATACCCAACTCTCGCTTCCATACAGTAATGTTGGGACAAGCACTGCGTTATGTATTGCTACACGTGCCTTCTGGCTGAGGTGGTGGCTGCCGAAAAGTTGCCCCAACGCTCCGTTCACTCTATTTCCCGCATTCACTCTCCGCTCTATATCAGTGGTGTACCTTCCATCTCGGCTAAATCCACATCCAAGATATACAAATTCATCCACTTGCTCTCGTACATCATTACCTATTGTTACTCTTACATCTGTTCTGGTTTTATCTCTTTCAAAGATCATTATTTTGGTTTTGCTCACATTCACGCGTAGACCCCTTTTCTTACAATCTTCTGTCATTGTGTCGACTAGTGTCTGCAGGTCAGTCGCTGACTGTGCCAGCAGGACTGCATCATCTGCATAAAGCAGAGCAGTGACCACTGAGTCGCCCATCTGGACTCCCACATTCATATCGTTCAACCTTTGGAGACATTTATCCAGATATATGATAAACAGCCTGGCTGACAGAACGCACCCCTGCTTAACGCCGATATTGATGTCAAACCAAGGCGACATTCCATCATCCAGCCGCACAGAGGCTCTACAGCTCATGTAACTGGACTGCACAGCCTGTAGCAGTTTACCGTTAATACCATACTCCGGTAAAATGTCCCAAAGTTCCTTTCGTACAACCGTGTCAAATGCTCTCTCCAGATCCACAAAACTGCAGAAAACCCTCTGACCTAGAGCCAGATGCTTCTCCACAATGTTGCGCAGAGAGAAAACTTGATCCATGCATCCCCTTCCACTCCTGAAACCTCCTTGTGTCTCACACAGTAAACCATCGGACACCATCCTCATTCTCCTTTCAATAATTTTTCCATACACTTTTGCTGCCAAACTGGTCAAGCTTATGGCTCTGTAATTTGCGCAGTCATAACGTGAACCCTTGTTTTTAAACAAAGGCACGATGACTGCGCTATTCCAGTCCCTGGGAACCATTCCCGAGCTCCAACATAAATTGAGGAGCAACAGGAACGCCTCCCAGACACAAGAGCCACCGAGCTTGATCATCTCGGCAGACACCATATCAATGCCCGCTGCCTTACCATTTTTCAAACTTCTTATCGCCCATTCAACTTCATCCATACTGATGCCATCGGAGGACGCCGTTGTCGAATGTTGATCTACTAAACCACATCCAACACCGGCGCCAACCGTAGCATCCGCATACATATCGCCAAAATATTCACTCCATCGGCTTAACACGTCTTGTGTTTGTGTAAGAATGTCTCCACCTTTAGACCTTATTTTATTCATTCTGAAGGCTGACCAACCACCCCGAGACTTCTTCACCTCCCTCCAAAAGAGTTTGGTGTTACCCTCGAAGTTTTTAGTCAGCCTATCTTCTGCACTCATACTTGCTCTATCACGTTTCTCTTTCACTAAGGCCTTGGTGTCATTCTTACATTGCCGATATATTTCTTTCTTCTGTTCAGTCATACTGTCATTCAGATTCAAAGAAGAGACATAGTCCAGCCACGCTTTCTTCTTTTGCTCTACGGAAGCTGCCACTTCCGCATCCCACCATGCATCACCATTTGTTTTTCTATGCTTCTTTGAACTTCCACATACTTCTTTCGCTGTATCTACCATACTCTCTTTCAATACTCTCCAGCATTCTTCAATGTCCGATTGCGGCTGGCTTGCCATCGTCAGCCGTTCTCGGACACCCTCTGCATACTTCTCTCTTACACACTCTTCTTGCAACCTTTCAACCTTTATTCTTTCAAGCCCTCCGAATTGGACACGCTCTCGCCAGTGCCTCCACTTTCTGAACAGACCACTAAATCTCGCAATAACGAGATAGTGGTCCGTGTCGACTGTGGGGCCCCTGTAGGCTCTTGCGTCCAATATTTTGCTTCGGAGGCGACTGTCTACCAAAATTAAATCTATTATGCTTTTCTTCATTCATTCATTCCTTCTCCATTCATTCCTTCTCCATGTATACATATGGATGTCCTTATGTTGGAAAAATGTGTTTGACACAATAAGGTTTCTCTCCATGCATACATCCGCTATGAGCCTACCTGCGTCGTTCACTCTCTTATCACCAAATGGACCAAGTACGTCCTCATAGTCGGGACGCTTGGTCCCCACCCATCCGTTCAAATCTCCGCATACAATCACGCGTTCACTGGTTTCTGCCATATCCAGAACTTCCCTAACATTATCCCAAAACTTCTCTAGGTCTGATGCCACCGAGGATCCTACGGGAGCATATGCTACAACCATGAATACCTTGGTGACACCTAGTTTTATACGGACCCAGAGAAGTCTGGGATCATACATTCCGTAATCCTTCACACCTGAGGCCAAGCGAGAGGACAACAGCACTCCTACCCCCATGCTGGCTCGATCGCTCTGTGGTACACCAGACCACAGAGCCATCCCGCCACCAGGAAGATCGCAGGCGTCGCTGCCCCTTCGCTTGGTCTCTGTTACACAGAGCACGTCTAGCTGTTTGTCCGCCATGACGGATATCAGCTCGTGCAACTTACCTTCCACACAACCTCTTACATTCCACGTGCCCACCCGGCACTCCGTTCTCCTCGACTCGCCTAACTGGGCAAGGCGTGATGGGTGGCGGCCCCCATCGCCGCAACTGCCGATGTTCGTACCGACGGGGGCGGGTCGGTACGCGTCGCCTCCGGGGGACGCCCTAACCCGCATTGCGGTACGCATTTCGAGCCGGATTAGCAGTCTAATTAGACTGGCAGGGGACGCGAACGAGCACGCTCCGGACTATGCCCCCCAATACCAGAAATATTTTTCTGGACTATTTCAAATAATCCAATATTAGATTTCATTCTGTTTAATGAAAACAGGCAAAGCTATTTAATGAAATGTAATCTTAAATGGCATGAAATCATGTTCTATATTTATGGATAAATAATATTTTTCAGGAATCTCTCATATACACCTGGTATTCTATTGAAATAAATCTACTAAATAATAATATAACTAATATAGAACCAAAATCATCAGAAATGTCCGAGTCAAGTGCAATAAATAGTAACATATCTATATATTTATCTGATAACCCTCTGGAATGTGATTGTGCATCTAATATAATTATAAAAAAATGGTACGATCGAGATTGGGTACCAGATTTTAAGAATATTGTCTGTAAAAATGAAGAAAATCTTTACAAAATTGATGTGTACGTAGAATGTAATTATGATACAAAGGAATTTCAATTGGTATCTATTGGAACAAAAGTAATAGCAAGTTTCGTTTTAGCTGGAATTTTTATATCAATATATATACGCCGCAAGCAAATTTGGGAATACGTAAATAATTTATGCAAACACAATCAAAATAATTCGATCACAAATGAAGAGAGACAAGAAGCAATTAAATAGTATGATATTTTGATATCTTTTATACATATAGATGGTAAATTCCTCACAGATAATATCAAAATTAGAATATGAGTACGGTCAAAAAGTGTGTGTATATTATAGGGACTGGATTGTGGGAGAACTGATACCAGATCAAATTATGTAATCTGTAGAGAATTCTACAAGGACTATTATAATACTATCAAAACATTTTCTAATATAGGAATGGTCGCAATTAGAATTCCGCATGGATCATAATGTGAGTGAACAAGAAGGAAAATCAAGAGTAATTATAATTATACTCGATGAAACAATTTTAGAAAACGAGAACTTGGATAGATTTAAAATTATATATCGCCCTAAACATATGTATACTTATTGTGATGTGATTCTAATATTTGAAACAAATTGAAAAAAGTATTACTTAAGTCGAGAAAAGTTACTTATCTTTTCTTACACTAGGAGACACAATATATGAAGTAACTAACACGTGCATGTCACTTATCTCTATAATTAATTTTAAGAGTTACTTATATTTTAAATTAATGCCTAAGATACCTAAAATTTCCAGAGGCTGTATTATGTTTAAATTTATAAATCGAGTATTTTTTTTTTGTAGTTTACTACAAATGGATTTAATTTTTGAGAAAGTTTTAAAGGTGCTCCCGTATGTAAACCCAAGTCAGCGGGCTAAGCCGCTATCTTAGAAACGCGATCAATTAAAATACTTCGTTAACAGTGTTTCACAAAACAAAAATAATATAGATCATTTTTATAAATAATCATATTACCTTTTTTTTTGCGGTGGGCTATGGCGTGGCCACGCTCCGCCAAATCGGTCCGGGGCGACAGTTCACCCTCACAGGTTCCTCTCGAGTCGATTTTCATTATCTTTTTATTTATAGCGCTCCAAACTTTTTTAACATGATTATTGCTAATGCTAATTGATGCTACATTAAATATGGCGGTAGCCAAATATGTAGAACATGAAAATATATTTAAATCTCATCCAAAACTTATTGTATACACGCTTATAGTTTAAGAGTTATTAAGGCATTTCAACAAAAAAAAAAAAAAAAAAAAATTGTAATTATTTCAACCAAAATAATATGAGAAAAGAAAAGCAATTGAACCCGTCTCAAGATTTAACTACGGATTTCAAGACCACCATTTGCATTCATTTTCACTTTCTTAATATTTAAATTTAATCAAATTTATATTAGATACCTTGAGCACCATCATTACCCTGCTCTTATCCCAATTACTCCAATTACTTGGGGTCGATGCAATATGTTCTTTTCTTCCACACAATCCTATTCGAAGTCATATCTGCGGTCACGCCCTTCCTATCCATGCTTCACGCAATCCATCCATCATTTCTTCGGTCATCCTTTACCCCTAAAACCTTCAACATTCATACTTAATAACACTTTTCTCCCAACATTACTTTCGTCCCGTCTCATCATATGTCCATACCAACTGAGGCGTTCACTTTTCAACTTTTCTGTCACTGGCGAAACTTGAGATATTATTATATAGTTAATTGAAGCCTTTGTTTGGCTATAAAAAAATTCAGCGGATAGTAAGAGTATTTGCCAAAGATTTTTTAAAATATGATCTATAACATATGCTATGGTATTTTGTGTTAAAATTGTAATATATTTTAAAAATATTTCAGATTATATTGATGTGTTATTATACTTATTATACGTTTCTATATAGTATTATTACTACCAATGTTTATCAATTTGTAAATCCTTCATGCCTTTTGAAATAAAACTACTTTTACGGATTCATCGCGTTTGTATTTGATTTTTACTTGCCCGACGTTTCGAACACTTTGCAGTGATCATGGTCACGGGAGGACTAAGGTGTCTTACGTCCAATATGTTATTGTTATTACAAAAATTTATATCTACCTTATAAGATATTAAATTTTGATCCACATTTTTAATAGAAATTAATTCAAATACATTGCCAGGACAAAAAGAAAATGATTCTATATATAAAACTAGCAGACCCGGCCACGCGTTGCTGTGGCTAAGTAGCCTCAGTAACACAGGAGACAAATTTGTAACTATGTAAGGATATTGATATATTTTTCTTCTGTTATGTTTGTAATCGTATTAAATGTTTATTTTTCATCATCATTATCACAGCTCATATATGTCTCACTGTTGAGATCGAGCTTCCTCCGTAAAGCAAGGGAAATTAACCTACTATACCACGCTGGTCAGACGTGTTGGTATAGGATTTTGTTTCGAGTTGTCCTTCTCTTGATTAGATATTATTTGCGTTTTATATCCTTTAGTCGTCTCTTACGATCACCCACGGGGTTTTACCCGTGGTAGGGGGTGGTGAATTATATTCTTAATCCGTCACCACACGGATAATGTTTACTTTTATACAATTGAAATCTGTATTAGTCTGCCCGAGATTGTTTTTTTTTATTGCTCTTGGTGGCAAACGAGCGAGCAGCACACCTGATGGCAATTGTTACTGCCGCCCTTGCAATACCAGAGTTATATATAGCTAGACCGCTGCTTACCAATAATACCAAACCCACTCAGAAAATTAGGCTTCCGGCTCTCTCACTCACCGAACGAAGCACAGCAGCATATTGCTACTACTCACGCATCGATCTTCTGCTCAGTGTAGTACTACCCCGGACGGACCGGCCCGCGGCTGTAGACAGAGAACAGTCAACAGTGTGGTCCTACCACTATTAATTTGATTCGATTGAGTGAGAATATGATTAACCATCTCTCACTCATGTCTGAGGTTCTCATAAAAGAAAACAAAGAAATATGATGTGCAGGAGACATTAATGCAAAATGATCAAGCCAAAGGGCATGCGATCTCTACGGAAAATCTGTGGAGTTAGGCTGACCGACCGCATTCGCAACGACGACGTAAGAGAGCGAGTAGGTATGAATGAGAGTATTGGTGTAAGATGCGAAAGGGAATGCTTCAATGGTTCGGACATGTGGAAAGAATGCCGAACGAACGTCTGATTAAAAAGATATACAATGCGAAAGTAGAAGGATGTAGGTACCGGGGGAGACCGAGACTCAGGTGAGTCTCGGTCTCCCCCGGTCTCGGTCTAGGTAGGAACCTAGACCAGATTGGTCACGTACTGAAGGAAGGTGGAGTCAAGAGTCTCCGAAACCGGCGAGCGTGTATGAAGAGAATTATGAATGTTGAAGAAGCGAGTGAAGTATGCAAGGATAGAGTTCTCTGGCACTCTGTTCTCTCTGTCTACCCTGCAAGGGATATGGCGTTATAATATGTATGTATGTATCAAGCCAAAGGTTCAAAGTAAAATCCCCTTCAGGGGTGGAATTTTTAAAAGCTGTTCTTAATTTACCTCTGCATCATAACACAAACATGCGTACCGAAATTTAAGTCTGTAGGAGCTATTTAAAAATGTGATTTTTACACCCCAACAACCTCCCTTGCGGGTGGAATTGCGTAAAATCCGTTCTTAGCCGACCTTTACTCGGCGAAAGGAATATGCTTACCAAATTTAAAGTCTGTAGGTCTTATGTTTCCATAGATATCGTGATGAGTCAATACATAGGTGCAAATCTCTTGTATATATATAGAAGATTTATCAAGTATACAGATGGTCGAGCCATCAGCAGTCACCATAAATAATATATTGGAAATAGAGGGCCCACTCTGGGTTATTTTTTGTTACCACTAATGTCAAAAGAAAGCGCCATCTATTCCGTGAATCAATAATTATTTCGTACCCACACATGCGCAATCCGGACATAAGTAACGATAATAATTAAATAATTTGTAATGAAAATTATATTGATATATTTTAATTCAATAAAATAAGAGCCAAGAAGATATTTTATTTATTATGTAATTATGTATTAATTTATGCCATCTAGTTGTATTTGTTGACATTACTAGTATCAAATTAAACAAAAAAAAAAATTTAAAAAATCAAAAAACCCGACTGCGTAAAAAGTAACCCAAATTACGTACATACATAATAAAAAAACTGAAAAGAAAAAAATAAGCACTTAGATGTCCGGTGGTCTAGAATTCCATAATATATTATTGAATAAATACTCTTGCAGAAAATAAAATATATTTTATAATAGAACATGACAACTGAACAGTCGGGATCCATTCCATCCATCCATCCATCAGCCTGTAAACGTCCACTGTTGGACATAGGCCTCCCCACGAGAATGCCATCTATAACGGTCCTGTGCCACCTGCATCCAGCGGTTTCCTGCGACCTTGATGAGGTCATCAGTCCACCGAGTGGGGGGTCGTCCTACGCTGGGTCGTCCGATTCGTGGTCGCCACTCGAGAACCTTTTTTCCCCAACGGTTGTCGGTTCGTCGAGCGATGTGGCCTGCCCATTGCCACTTCAACGTGCTAATCCTTAGGGCTATGTCGGTTACACCCGTTCTTCTACGGATTTCCGTATTTCGGATTTTATCACGTAGAGAAATACCGAGCATAGCCCTCTCCATAGCACGCTGAGCGACTTTGAGCCTTGTTATGAGGCCGACATTTAGAGACCACGTTTCAGTGCCGTAAGTCATCGCTGGTAACACACACTGGTTATAAACCTTTGTTTTCAGACACTGCGGAATATTAGACGAGAAGATCCTCCTAAGTTTCCCGAACGCTGCCCAGCCGAGTTGGATTCGTCGGCTGACCTCTTTCTCGAAATTGGATCTACCTAATTGAACTGTTTGTCCTAGGTAAACATAGTGATCGACAACTTCGAGAATCGCATTCCCAACCAGGACCGGTACAGAAATGACATGGGCATTAGACATGATTTTCGTCTTGTCCATGTTCATTTGCAGCCCTACTAGTTGGGAGACCTTGCTGAGGTCATTGAGCATGGTGCCAAGGTCCTCCAGGGATTCTGCCATGACTACGATATCATCTGCGAATCGAAGGTGAGTGATGTATTCGCCATTGATGTTGATGCCGAGTCCGGTCCAGTCTAAGAGCTTGAAGACATCTTCCAGCGCAGTGGTGAACAGTTTCGGAGAGATAACGTCTCCCTGTCTCACGCCTTTCTGCAGCTGGATCGGTTTCGTACTCTTATCCTGGATGCGGACTGACATAGTAGCGTCTTTATACAAACACTTCAGCACTTCGATATATCGATAGTCAATTTGGCACCTCTGAAGGGACTGCAGCACTGCCCAAGTTTCGACAGAATCAAAGGCTTTCTCATAGTCCACAAACGCTAGACACAGAGGCCGATTATACTCCTCGGTCTTCTGTATAATCTGGCGTAGCGTGTGGATGTGGTCTATGGTACTATAACCTTTTCGGAAACCGGCTTGTTCGGGCGGCTGGAAGTCGTCTAGCTTGCGCGCGAGTCGATTCGTAATGACTCTTGAAAACAATTTGTACACATGGCTCAGGAGTGAGATGGGTGGGGTACGACGCCAGAAACCTCCGCGTGGTGTACCCTGGGTGCGGGCGACAGTCCCCCAGATCCCTCTGTTGAATTGTCGCCCGTAGCGAATCTCTGGCGCGAGGGGGGGTTCCCCAGCGATGGGTTGAGCCCCAATTCGCTCCTGACCCTCTATTTGTAGAGGATACAGGAGGCGAAATTTCGGACGGGCCCGGTCACTCATTAATTTGAGAGCTGGGCAGGCTTATGCCACCGCCGACATATCGTAAACCTGATATCTTGCTTCAAGACAAGTTGTCGTGAGGCGTAGTATCAGGAACGAGGGTCTTGGCTTAACCGCCCGGACCGCGAGGAAGACAACCTCTATAAAGAATTCGACCTTCGAATTCGGAAATTACCCAGAATCCTAAGTTCTGGCGTGCGGCGAGAGGATGCATGGCAGATGGGCTGTTCTGTTCCTAGCACGCTCCAGCCAGGGTACCGGCTGACCCCCTGGTTGGTAAATGTAGGCTTGCCCGGGTACAGGGATCTCTGCCCGGGTCGACGGTTTTTCTCCCATACTCGTGGGAATCAACATGGATTTTCTTATACCTACACCTACACCAACACAAGACGGGAATCCAGAGGATTCCCACATCACGGCCTTGTCAAGCCAACGTAAAACTGACAACGACGCCTCGTCCTCAGGACTTGAGGCGTCCGCCGAGGGCCCGGCACAGGCGAAAGAGGCCCAAAAAAAGAAGACGAAGAAGCGGCGGAAGGCCCATAACTGGTCAGGCAAGGGTTCCTCACGGGACCGGCAGCGTTTGGCGGAGCGGAAGGCGAAGGAGGAGGCCGCTGCCGCCAAACAGGAGGAAGACGGCGGCAGATCCACTGCAGAGCCGTCAATGGACGAGGGCGACAGTAGTGTCGCAGAGCCGTCCAGAGACGAGGGCAATGGATCTGCCGATATAATGGACGAGGGCGGTAGTTCCGCAGAGCCGTCCAAGGAGGCTAGCGGGTCGGCGGAGAAAACCGCTGCCGCCAGGTCGTCGCCGCGTCTTGCGGCTGCGGCCCCGACAACAAGGGAGGAGGCCCTCCCCTCGGAGGTGCGGAAGCGCCCCCTGAACAGGGATGGCAGCTCGGGCGCTGACTCCGAGGGGAGTGCTAACATCATGCCTCCTCCCAAAGTTCCGGCCTCTCGCAGAGGGCGAGGGGCCGCGGCGTCAGGTCGGACGACCCACTCCCCAGCCGGCGGAGTACGCAGAGGGGCGGAGGCTCGCAAGCGGACCGACGACGAGGCGGCCGCCGCGAGGGTGCTGGAGGTGTTGTCCGGCATCCCTCCCACCGAAGTGGCGGCCGCTGGTGCCCGCGCGAGCGGTAGCGCCCCGGACGCGAAGGCCCTGCAGGCCGAAAACGCCCGCCTTGGTGGCGAGGTGTCAGGCCTGCGGGCCCAGAACCGCCGCCTAGAGTCGGAGCTAGCCGAGGTGAGGAGGGAAAACCGCCTCCTCACTAAGGACGTGGCCGAGTTAAAGACGCAGATGGCGCGACTTATGCCGACTGCGCCACTCGCGTCTTCGGCCAGCGCTGGCCGCCGAGGAGCTAGCCGCCCAACAGTTGCCGCTGCGCCGAAGACGGCTCCGACTGCGGAGCGCGCGCCGCCGACAGTCGCCGGCCCACCAAACGTCGTGGAGCAGGCCCCGATAGCGGCCCAGCCGTTAACACCGACCCCGCTGCCCGCGGTGGGAGGCGTGCCGGACGAGGCCTTGCGCGCCATCATCGACTCAGTGGTCAAACTGGTCGATGCGCGCTTGGCCGTTCTGGAGGCAAGGCTGCCTCCGGAACCACGTGTCCGGCCGCCTCTGGCCGCGGACAAACGGCCATATGCGGCACCAGCCCCCGCCCCGCTGCCTTGTCAGGGTGGCCGCGTGGGGGCTAGCTACGCCGTGGCCGCGGCTGGGCCCAAGTCCAAGGGGCCCGCTCCCGCGACGAAGAAGAAGAAGGTGGCACCGGCTCCTGCCGGACTGCAGTCGTCGCCAGCATCAACACCGCTAGCGACGACCAGCGCGCCCGCGACTGCGCCTTCCGCGCCTGGCACGCCCGCTGCGCCCGAACAGGGTTGGCAGGTGGCTGAGCGCGGCAGGAAAAGTCGCGGTCAGAGGAGGAGAGCGGCGACCAAGCGCGCCGCTGAGGTTGCCGCTCCCCAGGCAGGAGCCGGAGGTGGCAGCAGCTCGAAGAGGAAGAGGCCGCGCAAGGGGCTCCGGCCGCCGAAGACAGCCGCAGTGGTGATCACTGTGCTGCCTGAGGCGGCAGAAAGGGGCCTCAGCTATGAGGCCGTTCTGAGGAAAGCCCGGCAGGAGCTCGACGTCTCCGACATAGGAGGCGTCGAAGCCCGGACCCGCAAGGCCCGGACAGGGGCTCGGATTTTGGAGTTCCCTGGGGCCGAGGGCACCAGAACGGCCGATAGCGTGGCGTCGAAGCTGCGAGGTCTATTCGCCGAGGAGGGTGGCGTCAAAATCGCCAGACCCGTAAAGTGCGCCGAAATGCGCATCGCGGGTCTGGACGACTCCGTGACGGTGGAAGACATCCGGGAGGCCATTGCCTCGAAAACCGGGTGTCCCATGGACACCGTCCGGGTTGGCGCCATTCGCCCCGGTCCGGGCGGCGTAGGTGCCGCCTGGATGCAATGCCCAGTGGAGTCGGTCAGGCAACTGGCTGGCTCAGGCAGGCTCCTCGTGGGCTGGAGCTCAGCGCGAGTCACCGTGCTGGAGCACCGGCCTGCGAGGTGTTTCAAGTGCATGGCAGTCGGGCATACCCGGCCAACATGCACTAATTGCTTTGACTGCGGCGGACTCTGTTTCCGCTGCGGTCAGACTGGGCACATGGCGGCATCTTGCGCCGCCCCGCCCCACTGCCCCGCGTGTGCGGCGGGCAATAAGCCTGCCAAGCACCGCATGGGCTCGGGGGCGTGCAGACCTCCGGCTTCGGCTCCAAAGGGGCGGAGCGGCCCTTCGACTCCGGCCGCTTCAGCTCCTAGCGCGGCCCGATCGCCCGCCGCAAGCCAGGAGGTGATAATGGACACGGCCCATTAATGGCTGCCCAGTCCACTCACCTCCTGCAGGCCAACACCAACCACTCCGCCGGTGCGCAGGATCTCCTCCTGCAATCCATGGCGGAGTGGTCGATCGGAGCAGCCGTAGTCGCGGAACCGTACGTCGTGCCTGATCGCCCCAATTGGGTGGTTAGCCGGAACGGAACCGCGGCAATCGTCACCTCCACGCAGCGGCACTTCCCGTCCTTATCCCTCTTGGATAGGGGCGAGGAATTTGTCGCAGCGGATTGGGGAGGGGTCACACTGTACAGCGTTTACCTCTCCCCTAACAGGAGAATGGACGATTTCGGGGCCTCCCTCACCACCTTGGAGGCTTCGATACGGCGACTGGCACCGGGCCTCGTCCTGGTCCTGGGGGACTTCAACGCCAAATCCACGGCGTGGGGGTCCCCGATGACGGACGATCGCGGGCGGGCGATCGTGGAGTGGGCGGCGTCACTGGGCCTCTGTGTCCTAAACAGAGGCTCAGTGAACACGTGTGTGCGACAGCAGGGTGGGTCGATAGTGGACTTGTCGTTCGCTAGCCCCGCTGTCGCACCACGAGTGAGGAACTGGCGTGTCCTGGAGGAGGCGGAGACCCTTTCGGATCACCGTTACATCCGGATGGAGGTCTCCCCTCTCCGGGACCCCAGCAGGGGTCACAGGGCGGACCGAGCTCCCGCATTTCCGCGGTGGGCTGTGGGGCGGCTGGATAGGGACCTACTGGCGGAGGCGGCCATCGTTCACACGTGGCTGTCCTCACCACCCCCAGCGGACGGAGTGGACGTTGAGGCTGTCCGCATCCGCAGTGCGTTAACGCAGGTCTGCGATGCGGCCATGCCCAGGGTGCGGCGTCTACCTCCGAGGCAGGGGGTCTACTGGTGGTCCCCAAGACTGGCGGACCTTCGTGCGGCGTGCATTAGTGCCCGAAGGTCCTACACCCGCAGTCGGCGGCGTCGCCGCGATGTTGAGCGGGAGGGCCAGCTGTACGAGGCGTACCGCAGTGCGCGTACCGCCTTTCGGCTGGCCATCCGGTCCGCCAAGGACGCGAGTTGGCAGGAGATGCTGGACGGTCTCGACCGTGACCCCTGGGGTCGCCCGTATCGCGCGTCACTGAATAAGCTTCGTGCGCAGGGCCCCCCCCTCACCGAGACCCTCCAGCCCGACCTCCTTCGTAGAGTGGTCGAGGAGCTGTTCCCGAGGCAGTCGGAGCACACGCCCCCGGTCATGGCTTCGCCAGATCACGACCGGGAGGCCATCGAGAGTGTTCCGCCCGTGACGGAGTCGGAAGTGGGGGCAGCCGTGGCGAAGATTCGTTCCGCCACCACGGCCCCCGGCCCGGACGGAGTCCCAGTCCGGGTGTTGACGTTGCTCCTCGAGCATCTCGAACCTCGCCTCAGGCGACTGTTCAACGCCTGTCTGACGTCTGGACGGTTCCCTGAGTGCTGGAAGGAAGGGAGGTTGGTTCTCCTGCCAAAGCCGGGACGGCCCCCGGATTCGCCGTCGGCCTACAGGCCCATTGTGCTTCTGGACGATGTGGGTAAGCTGCTGGAGCGTGTCCTCGCTGCCCGCATCGTCCAGCACCTGGAGGAGGTGGGGCCCGATCTGTCGGACGCTCAGTTTGGGTTTCGGAGGGGGCGTTCGACCATCGGGGCCCTGCTACGCCTGAGGCAGACGGCCGCGGAGGCTGTCGCCGGCAAAGGAGTGCTGTTGGCGGTGTCGTTGGACATCGCCAACGCCTTCAATAGTCTGCCATTCAGCTGCATCAGGGAGGCACTCCGGTTCCATGGAGTGCCCCTGTACCTCAGGCGGCTGGTGGCAGACTATTTGGAGGGGCGCAGTGTCCTCTACGCGAGCCCCGCAGGGGACATTGTGCGGACGCCCATGTCGTGCGGTGTTCCGCAGGGGTCAGTTTTGGGGCCGACTCTGTGGGACATCGGTTACGACTGGGCGTTAAGAGGGAGTCTCCCCCCCGGGCTGAGCGTTATTTGCTATGCTGACGACACGCTCGTCACAGCCCGGGGCAGGACACTCGAAGAGGCGGCGAGCCTGGCCACTCTCGGCACCGAGGAGATGGTCAGGCGAATTGAGGCGCTGGGGCTCAGGGTGGCCCTAAACAAGACGGAGGCCCTACTATTCCATGGGCCCCGTGTGAGGCTGCCCATCGGCGCCTCGTTAGTCGTCAACTCCATCCACATCAGTATCCAGGCCCATATGAGGTACTTGGGCCTGGTGCTCGACGGGCGATGGTGGTTCCGGGAGCATTTCCGTCAAATTGCTCCCCGGCTGGTCGGCGCGGCGTCCGCCCTTTCTCGGCTCATGCCGAACGTGGGCGGACCCAGTTTCGAGGGCCGACGGCTGTATGCGGGGGTGATCCGCTCAATGGCCATGTACGGCGCACCCGTGTGGGCGAGGGCTCTGAACGCCCAGCTCAGGGCGGTGCTGTGGAGGCCACAGCGAGCCATGGCGGTCAGAGCCATTCGCGGGTACCGCACGGTGTCTACCGAGGCGGCATGCCTATTGGCCGGGACACCCCCGTGGGACCTAGAGGCGGAGATGCTCTCCGACCTCTACCGGCGGGTTACCTCAATGCGCGAAGAGGGTGGCTCCCCATCGTTCAACGAGATAGCCACCTGGCGCGAGGACGCCCGCCGAGAAGTCATCGCCCGTTGGGCTACGCGGCTGGAGAGGCCTAGACACGGTGTTTTTACCGTTGAGGCCCTCCGGCCCGTACTGATGGAGTGGATGGAGCGGCGGCACGGAGTCCTCTCTTTCCGGTTGGTGCAGGTCTTGTCGGGGCATGGTTGCTTCGGCAAGTACCTGCACACGGTCGTGCGGAGGGAGTGGACTCCGTCCTGCCACCATTGCAGTAGCGACGAGGACACGGCGCAACATACGCTCGAGGTATGTTCGGGCTGGGACGGGCAGCGCCGTGACCTCGTCGCTGTCATCGGTGCCGACCTGACGCTGCCAACTGTTGCGCGAGCGATGGTCGACAGCGTCAGGAATTGGGACGCGGTCGCCGCCTTCTGCGAGGCTGTCATCTCGCAGAAGGAGGCGGCGGAACGGGCCCGGGAGGATGCCCGTGACCCGGGCCGCCGCCCGCGACCGGGGCGGCGCAGGCGCGAGTACCTGCGCCTGATGCCGCCCTAACCGAGGCTTCGGGTGATCGGACCGGGGAATTGTCCGGTCACCCGACGTGAGGCCGCCGCGTGAGGACGACGCCTCGACAGCGAAAGCTGTCGGGGCGTCGACAAGAGAGGAGCCCGAGAGGGCATACCGCCGAGCGGGCCACCGAAGACAAAGATCGGGTACCGGTGGCCCGCTCGCATGGCGAAGAAGAGGTGCTTGCAGGGTGGGTCAATGGGGTTGTGCGCCGCCTCTTCCGTCACCCCGGACCGATTTGGCGGGGTGCGACGTCCATAACCCACCGCAAAAAAAAAAAAAAAAAAAAAAAAAAAAAAAAAAAAAAAAAAAAAAAAAAAAAAAAAAAAAAGGAGTGAGATGGGTCTGTAATTCTTTAAGAGCGTTTTATCGCCCTTCTTGAAAAACAGCACCACCACACTCCTGGTCCACGACTCTGGAACGTCGCCCCCGAGAATGACAGAATTAAACAGCTTCTGTAGGGCTTTTAAAACTGGCTTGCCGCCTGCCCTCAGGAGCTCTGTGGTAATTCCGTCATCTCCCGGTGCCTTTCCGTTCTTTAATTGTTTTAGAGCCATTCTGATCTCGTACAAGCTGACGTCCGGGATTTCTTCGGTATAGTGCCGAGTTGGCTTGGATCTGGGGTCTTGGACCAAGCTGACAACAGGATTCAGGGATGATTTGTACAACTGCCCATAGAACCTTTCGACCTCTCCCAAGATCTCACTCTGGGATGAAATGACAGTACCGTCATCGGTCTTCAGCTTAGTCATTTGGCTCTGCCCAATAGACAAATCTCGTGCGAACACTTTGGAGCCTCGATTTCGCTCTATCGCCTCTTCAATACGCAGTGTATTGAATCGGCGAATATCGCGTCGCATAGATTTAGAGATTTGTCTATTAAGCTGCCTGAGTTCGGACCAATCGGCTGAAGACTGTACCGTCATTTCCTTTCTCCTCTCCATGAGTTGAAGAGTCTGGTCAGAAAGCTTTTTTGTTCTAGTAGCGCGATGGGCCTTAAAGAATTTTGACCCGACCGCGTGGACAGTTTCCACGAACCTCTTGTTCATATCGTTCGAAGATTCGCACTCTTCCAGGCATTGGAAGCGATTATGTAATTCGAGTTGAAAGCTATCGGGGTTCTGGTATTGGACAGGTGTAGGTCGGAGTGTAGACTTCATCAAGCGGGACCGCTCGACTTTCGTACGAAGATTCAATGTGCCTCGAACCATGCGGTGATCACTCCCAGTTTTAATCCTGCTGATCACAGAGACATCATTGAATATTTGTCGTTTGTCCGTCAAGATGAAGTCTATCTCATTTTTAGTGGATCCATTATTCGACATCAAATCTAATTTTTCAGTGTGGTGTATATATATATATATATATATATATATATATATACCGTGGAATCTAATTGGCTGTTTTCCCGAAACGTATATACTCAGTTAATGATATAGAACCATAATATAGCATTTATTCAATAAAATAAAAACATAAATTCTAGTCATTTGCAATCCCGGACGTTTCCTTAAAATATCATTTTTGAATAACTGTAACATGTTTTGTCTAATAATTTTGTTATACCTACGGTCGTTTGAGAGCATCGACCGTAGGTATCAACCTTACGGTCAATGCTCTTACCTTGGTTACCTACTTTCTTTAATTACTTTAAAACGATGGCTCCATTTTCTCAAGAATTTCTTCTTCTAATCGAGCAGAATGTCGGCGACACCTACCTCTCCGACTCTACCTCTAGCCTGAGCATGTGTAAGTACTCAAAACTGCCTGTATGTTAGTAGGCGTTGTGTGGCTGATAAAATTATCGCTGTTGTAGGCACAGGCGGATTTATAATGCCACATCTGCGTAACGAATCCAGGTGTTCTAGCTGAGCATACAGGCATCTAGCCTTCGCCAAGTTGCCTCTCGCAATCGCATAAAAACGAACCATGTCTAACCACTCTACGCCAGAGTACTGGTAATGACTTGTAATTTTTTCGCACTTACTAGCACTCGCGTTCGGGATTTGTTATAAACATATGATATACGTCTAAGCCGTTTGACAAAAAATTGCAAACTGACCTATTAAAACATAGACCAAGGTCGCGCGGCTCGGGCGCATCAAAAGCAAGGGGTGCGTGCGGGACGCGAGCGGGCTACGAGCTACAATGCATAATTTTTTTTTTACCTATTATTGCGATTTAATTCGAATGCTATGTCGTAGGCATGTTGGGAACAATACCGTTGCATATCAGATAAACTTAAGAACGTCTATCTATCAGACTTTTTTTTCAATGTATTATGTTTTTAGTTATGTGGGGATATTAAGAATGATTAACTGAGTACATACGTTTCAGGAAAACAGCCAATTAGATTCCACGGTGTATATATATATATATATATATATATACAACTGTACGTTTCAGGATCTGAAATGAACCTGCTGCTATTTTTCCAGAATATGACATGTCTTTTTATAAACGAAGCACTTTATTCACAGTAGGCTTCTAATTGTACCTTTGTTATTGGAAATAGTTACTTACTATTTCCAATAACAGAGGTACAACTAGACTGCGTACATAGCAACCGCGCCTTCCCCATAATAGGAGGAAAATTGAGCGTGTGCAACTAGCTCGTTTGTCACCATCATCATTCTCCTACTCTTATCCCAATTACTTGGGGTCGATACAATATATACTCTTCTTTCATAGTACATATTGTAAAAGTTATTGGCAATAGTTTTATGACCGGCCGCCTGCCAGACGTCAACTCTCCTTGTGAATGTAATTGTCGACCAAACGGCATCAGATGGAGTTGGCCCAGGTCGTTATAAGGCCCTTAGTCGTCTTTTACGACATCCACGAGCAAAGTAAGGGTTGGTAGTAGTCGTAGCCGCTACCACACAGCCCTCGTTTGCCACCATAAGCAATTAAAAATAAATAGGTATATAGAAACATGTAAAGTTTCTATTTATTTTATTTTACGTTTGTTATCCTGTTGCTTTAATATAGTTAGGTAGATTACGAAACAACTTATTACTAGAGATCTCATTAAACTACCTATTTGACGTACTTTTCAATAGTTAACAACTCAGTGCATACATAATATTATTTATAACAGGACGCATCTAACACAGGGCGGATTAAATCATGGGGAGATCTTTAATAATGTAAGTTTTGTAAAAAAAAAATATTGTTAATAAATAAATACCTAATAATAGTTATCATTGTAGTATATTTATTATATACTATATAGCAATAACATCTGAAATGACATTATTTTCATGTATTTTATAATGTTTAACATTTAAGAGAGAGGAAAATCAGAGGTGAATAAACAGTCCTCCTGTGAACGGAATTTAAATATCAAATACATACATACGCCATATCCCTTGCAGGGTAGGCAGAGAGAACAGAGTGCCAGAGAACTCTATCTCTGCATACTGCACTCGCTTCCTCAACATTCATAATTCTCTTCATACACGCTCGCCGGTTTCGGAGACTCTTGACTCCACCTTCCTTTAGTACATGACCGATCTGGTTTAGGTAGGTTAGTCTCGGTCTCCCTAGGTACCTACATCCTTCCACTTTCGCATTGTATATCTTCTTAACCAGACGTTCGTTCGGCATTCTTTCCACATGTCCGAACCATCGCAGCATGCCCTTTCGCATCTTTATACCAATACTATCTTTCATACCTACTCGCTCTCTTACGTCGTCGTTACGAATGCGGTCGGTCAGCCTAACTCCACAGATTTTCCGCAGAGATCGCATTTCGACCGCATTAATTTTACTTTCATACTCTTTTCTGCATACCCAACTCTTGCTTCCATACAGTAATGTTGGGACAAGCACTGCGTTATGTATTGCTACACGTGCCTTCTGGCTGAGGTGGTGGCTGCCGAGAAGTTGCCCCAACGCACCGTTCACTCTATTTCCCGCATTCACTCTTCGCTCTATATCAGTGGTGTACCTTCCATCTCGGCTAAATCCACATCCAAGATATACAAATTCATCCACTTGCTCTAGTATATCATTACCTATCGTTACTCTTACATCTGTTCTGGATTCGTCGCTTTCAAAGACCATTACTTTGGTTTTGCTCACATTCACACGTAGACCCCTTTTCTTACAATCTTCTGTCATTGTGTCGACTAGGGTCTGCAGGTCAGTCGCTGACTGTGCCAGCAGGACTGCATCATCTGCATAAAACAGAGCAGTGACCACTGAGTCGCTCATCTGGACTCCCACATTCATATCGTTCAACCTTTGGAGACATTTATCCAGATATATGATAAACAGGCTGGCTGACAGAACGCACCCCTGCTTAACACCGATATTGACGTCAAACCAAGGCGACATTCCATCATCCAGCCGCACACAGGCTCTACAGCCCATGTAACTGGACTGCACAGCCTGTAGCAGTTTGCCGTTAATACCATACTCCGGTAAAATGTCCCAAAGTTCCTTTCGTACAACCGTGTGTAATGCTCTCTCCAGATCCACAAAACTGCAGAAAACCCTCTGACCTAGAGCCAGATGCTTCTCCACAATGTTGCGCAGAGAGAACACTTGATCCATGCATCCCCTTCCACTCCTGAAACCTCCTTGTGTCTCACACAGTAAACCATCGGACACCATCCTCATTCTACTTTCAATAATTTTACCATACACTTTTGCTGCCAAACTGGTCAAGCTTATGGCTCTGTAATTTGCGCAGTCATAACGTGAACCCTTGTTTTTAAACAAAGGCACGATGACTGCGCTATTCCAGTCCCCGGGAACCATTCCCGAGCTCCAACATAAATTGAGGAGCAACAGGAACGCCTCCCAGACACAGGAGCCACCAAGCTTGATCATCTCGGCAGACACCATATCAATGCCCGCTGCCTTACCATTTTTCAAACTTCTTATCGCCCATTCAACTTCATCCATACTGATGCCATCGGAGGATGCCGCTGTCGAATGTTGTTCTACTAAACCACATGCGACACCGGCGTCAACCGTAGCATCCGCATACATATCGCCAAAATATTCACTCCATCGGCTTAACACGTCTGGTGTTTGTATAAGAATGTCTCCACCTTTAGACCTTATTTTATTCATTCTGAAGGCTGACCAACCACCCCGAGACTTCTTCACCTCCCTCCAAAAGAGTTTGGTGTTACTCTCGAAGTTTTTAGTCAGCCTATCTTCTGCACTCATACTTGCTCTATCACGTTTCTCTTTCACTAAGACCTTGGTGTCATTCTTACATTGCCGATATATTTCTTTCTTCTGTTCAGTCATACTGTCATTCAGATTCAAAGAAGAGACATAGTCCAGCCACGCTTTCTTCTTTTGCTCTACGGAAGCTGCAACTTCTGCATCCCACCATGCGTCACCATTTGTTTTTCTATGCTTGTTTGAACTTCCACATACTTCTTTCGCTGTATCTACCTTACTCTCCTTCAATACTCTCCAGCATTTTTCAATGTCCGATTGCGGCTGGCTTGCTATCGTCAGCCGTTCTCGTACACCCTCTCATACTTTTCTCTTACACACTCTTCTTGCAACCTTTCAACCTTTATTCTTTCAAGCCCTCCGAAGTGGACACGCTCTCGCCAGTGCCTCCACTTTCTGAACAGACCACTAAATCTCGCAATAACGAGATAGTGGTCCGTATCGACTGTGGGGCCCCTGTAGGCTCTTGCGTCCAATATTTTGCTTCGGAGGCGACTGTCTACCAAAATTAAATCTATTATACTTTTCTGTTCATTCCTTCTCCATGTATACATGTGGATGTCCTTATGTTGGAAAAATGTGTTTGACACAATAAGGTTTCTCTCCATGCATACATCCGCTATGAGCCTACCTGCGTCGTTCACTCTCTTATCACCAAATGGACCAAGTACGTCCTCATAGTTGGGACGCTTGGTCCCCACCCATCCGTTCAAATCTCCGCATACAATTATGCGTTCACTGGTTTCTGCCATATCCAGAACTTCCCTAACATTGTCCCAAAACTTCTCTAGGTCTGATGCCACCGAGGATCCTGCGGGAGCATATGCTACAACCATGAATACCTTGGTGACACCTAGTTTTATACGGACCCAAAGAAGTCTGGGATCATACATTCCATAATCCTTCACACCTGAGGCCAAGCGAGAGGACAACAGCACTCCTAGCTCCATGCTGGCTCGATGGCTCTGTGGTACACCAGACCACAGAGCCATCCCACCACCAGGAAGATCGCAGGCGTCGCTGCCCCTTCGCTTGGTCTCTGTTACACAGAGCACGTCTAGCTGTTTGTCCGCCATGACGGATATCAGCTCGTGCAACTTACCTTCCACACAACCTCTTACATTCCACGTGCCCACCCGGTACTCTGCTCTCCTCGACTCGCCTGGCTGGGCAAGGCGTGATGGGTGGCGGCCCCCATCGCCGCAGCTGCCGATGTTCGTACCGACGGGGGCGGGTCGGTACGCGTCGCCTCCGGGGGCGCCCTAACCCGCATTGCGGTACGCATATCGAGCAGAAATATATATATAAAATTTAAATTTTAATGTCATATTTATTTAGATCTAATCAATAGTCTAAAAATAAGATTCAAGTTTCTCGCTTGACGATACTTCCTTACAACTTTTTATCATCCCCCTTTACAACCCTTTTTTTGCATTAAAAAGTAGCCTATGTCCTTTATTAGGCTCTAGACTGTGTACCAAATTTCATTTAGATCGGTTTGTTAGTTTTGGCGTGAAAGATCGACAGACAGACAGAGTTACTTTCGCATGTATAATATTAGTAAGGATTATAAATATCAGCTTTGTCTTTATGATGCTGAGGATTCTCAATATTTTAAATAATAATCTAAGTGTGTTGATGTTATTTTAACATTAGTAATTAATTCTTGCTTTAGATAGAATCCACATAGCTCTTGCAAAATTCTTGTACGTCTATAAACCAATTCTATCCAATCTGCACAGATGGCAGAACCTACTGTATCTAGTTTCGCTAGTAGTTTAGCACGTAGAGCAAAAAAATTTGTGTGTAGGTGACACACAAATTTTTTGTTCGAGTCGGAGTGTAATTTGTGTCCATTAATTATATGTTTCTAAGTTCCCCGAAATATTAGGATTATATTCCTTAGTGCAGAGGATTGTCTTTTTTTAAAAGCCCTGTTTACTATCTGTCAATAATGTTATTATGTTTAATTAACAATTATGTTTTGTTTATGTGTGACTGCATTTTACCTAACACATAGCCATAAAGCAATCTTGGATAGCGAAATATACTCTGTTGTATTTTAGTAATATTCTATTCTTATTTACTTTTTTTAAGGAATCTTTCATATACACCGGGTATTTTTATGAAATAGATCTACGAAATAATAATATATCTAATATAGAAAAAGCAACTATAGAGTTGCCTCAATCACTTACAAGAAACATATCGATATATTTGTCTAATAATTCTCTCGAATGCGATTGTGTATCCAATATAATTATAAAAAGCTGGTACGATCATGGTTGGGTACCATATTTTGAAGACATAGTCTGTGCAAATGGTGAATATCTTTCAAAAATAAACATATACCAAGAATGTAATAAAGATTATGAATTTGTAGCGTCTGTTGGAAAAAAAGTAATAGGAGGTCTGGTTTTAATTATAATTTTTATATCACTATGTAGACGTCGCAAACAAATTTGGAAATACGCAATTGGTTTATGCAAACGCGATACAAACAATTCGATCACAAATGAAGAGAGACAAGAAGTAATTAAACAGTATGATATTTTCATATCTTTTGCTCATCAAGATGGTGAATTTGTCACAGATAAACTATTGCCAAAATTAGAATATGAGTACGGTCAAAAAGTGTGTGTACATTATAGGGATTGGATTGTGGGAGAACTGATACCAAATCAAATTATACAATCTGTGGAGAATTCTTCGAGGACTATTATAATACTATCAACACATTTCCTGATATCGGAGTGGTCGCAGTTTGAATTTCGCACAGCATATAATTTGAGTGAGCAAGAAGGGATATCAAGTGTAATTATAATTATATTCGATGAAACAATTTTAGAAGATGAAAACTTGGATAAAGATTTGAGATCATATATCGCTCTAAACACTTACTTATTGTGGTCTGATCTTAATTTTTGGAAGAAATTGAAAAAAGTATTACCTAAGCCGAGAGGTATGTCTAGAAGGAGACATAATATAAGAAGCAGTTTGGTCTTATAGAAGTACTTATTTATTTATAAAATCATCTGTAAATCGCTTAATGTGTTTTTACAAGAAATGGAATACTACAATTTATTTAACTTTTATTTTTATGTATTTATGAATTTACTATTAAATGTAATGACTTCTAATGTTTACGCGAGTATTACACATTTGAAATAAAACTACTTTTACGGATTCTATCGCGTTTGTATTTGATTTATAATTTCCCGACGTTTCGAACACTTTACAGTGATCATGGTCACGGGAGGACTGAGGTGTCTTGCGTCCAATATGTCATTGTTATTACAGAAATTTATTTATATCTACCCTATAAGATATTAAATTTTGACCCACATTTTTATACAAAATTAATACAATTCATTGCCAGTACAAAAAGAGAATGATTCTATATATAAAATTGATTCTATTAAAAAAAAATCATAAACAACATAAATTTTATATATAGAATCATTCTCTTTTTGTACTGGCAATGAATTGTATTAATTTTGTATAAAAATGTGGGTCAAAATTTAATATCTTATAGGGTAGATATAAATAAATTTCTGTAATAACAATGACATATTGGACGCAAGACACCTCAGTCCTCCCGTGACCATGATCACTGTAAAGTGTTCGAAACGTCGGGAAATTATAAATCAAATACAAACGCGATAGAATCCGTAAAAGTAGTTTTATTTCAAATACTATTAAATGAATTTATTTCATCTTTGTATTTTAAAAGCCTTATTGCACATTTGATTTTTGAAAGCCTAAGGAACCTAAAATGTAATAAACTATATTATACATATGTTTTAAATAAATTTCTGAGTTAATGAGTAGATAGACATTTTGAAGTCAATAAAATTAATTGGGAAAGTAGTTTAAATATAATAAGGTAATAATAAAAATATTGAAAATATAACTAAACCAGTCCAGTTTCTGCGTTGTAGTAAGTTTTTCTCGGGACTTAGCATGGAAGATGATCACTGTGTCGTCAGCGTAAGCTATTGTTTGACCATTGATCAGTGGAAGCCTCAGCAAGTCGTTTATGCAGAGATTGAATAAAGTAGGTCCGAGTATGCTTCCCTGTGAAACTTCAAAACTGATAAGAAGCAGTTCGCTCTTCTGGTCATCAACTTTGACATATTGTTTCCGAGTGGTGAGGTAGCTTCGAAACCAGTTCAGCGTTATTCCTCTTATTACTGATGCTTCCATTTTGCACAAGAGAAAATCGGCGAACACGGTATCGAAGCTACCTCTAGATCTAGATCTAGAAATATGCCCACACAATATTCGCCACTTTCTGTTAGCGCCGACACATTGTTTGCTAGTACTATGGCTGCATCCTCTGTCGACCTACCCTTGCGAAAGCCAAATTGTTTGTCCGAAGTGATTTTGTGGCTTTCTAGGAAAGTGACTAAACGAGAATTAACCACCTTCTCTAAGATTTCCGAAGTAATATTTAATAAAGCGATAGTTCTATAGTTTTTGGGCGCGTCTTTTGGACCGTTTTTGTGTATTGGGCTTACTGCTACGATTTTCTAACAATCAGGGTATGTACCGGTTTCTAGGCTCAAGTTTATGATATGTGTTAGTAGTTTAATAAATAGGAACTTAAACTTTTTTAAGAGTCGAGTGCCAACAGGTCCGGGTGACTGGCGCTCTTTAGGTGCGATGTGATATTTTCAATTTCGTATATTTATATGTATAATTGTGAGATCGTTTCGCAAAAAGTGTTAGCGGCGGCGTTAACAAAGCATTTACTTAAGATGCTCTCTCCCATTGTATGTTTTCCAGGCCCTTGATGACTGCGGTTTCGTCAATTCTAATCGTCCAACGACTCCTAATTGCATTCGGCCGTGTTGATTTACTAGATGTAGTGACAATAACAATATCGTGGTCTGTGACAGCTTTTGCATATTGTAGTACAACTACAACAACCGCCCGGGGTAGTGCCACACTGAGCAGAAGATCGACGTATGAGTAATGGCAACGTGCTATTGCGCTTCTTTCGGTGAGCGAGAGAGCCGGAAGCCCAATTGATTGGGTTTGGGGCTTATATTGGTAGGCATCGGCCTAATTATACCCTTGGTATTGCAAAGGTCCATGGGCGGCAGTGACACTTACCATCAGGTATGCTGCTTGCTCGTTTGCTACCATTAGCAATAAAAAAATCTGTGTGATGCCATTAGGGATAGATAGCCACCATGCTTATGACTTAAAGTTTGGCAAATGTCAATATTCATGTCTCCAGTGACAATTATAGTAGAGTAATTATTAAGGCTGGCCAAAGTACTATATAAATGAGGATATGAACTTCTCGAAATGAAAGAACGACGGCGAGCGATAGATACGCGATCATCATCACACATATACGTCCCACCGTTGGGCTCGGGCCTCCTCCACAATGGGAGGGAAATTAACCTACTATACCACGTTGGTCAGACGTGTTGGCATAGGGTTTTGTTTAGAGTTTTCCTTCTCTTGCATAGATGTTATATGCTCTTTATATCCCTTAGTAGTCTCTTACGATCAGCCACGGGTAAGTCAGGTGGTGGTGAATTGTATTCTTACTCCGTCACAATACGGAACAGATACTTCATAGAGCAATGCTATTATTGAGTGTAATTAAGATGCTGTCAGCCTCCTTAATAGTATGGGTAATTGAATTTAGTCCACTTTGCTTTGGAGCAAATTACTATTCCACCTGAAATTTAGCGTTTAATATGCTTAATTATTTTATAAAAACCTGATTACGAAGCGAAAAATGATGTCACAAGTGGGATTCTCTCTGCAAAGTTTGAAGTATTAAGCCCATACAATGTGTAAACATTGTCGGGTAGATGGCACACGTCTCCTTAAGAGGCGTAAATATGATGCGAAGCGAGATTTGAATGTCCTATAATAGTTCACAGTGGTGTAAGTGGCAGCACTATTGGGCCGAATGCCCAATAGGTTTGGGTTTGAATCCTACTTGTGACATCATTTTTAGCTTCGTAATCAGGTTTTTCATAAATAACTATTACACCGTTTTTGTTTTGTTAGTGGTCCGTGTTAGTCACAGAGTACCCTGGAATTATATCTAGACGTTGGCCATTCCTCAACCAGCATTCAGTTAGCACGATAGCATCAAAGTCAGTGTTAAAACTTGTCAGTACTGTACACAGTTTATCGAAGTTACGCTGATAGCTTGTAATATTAAGAGTAAGTACTTTAAAATTATTAGCAGTGTTCCCAAGCTGCTTCCTGCAATCATCAATGCTATTGAAGCTGCGACATTCTATGACAATATTATTCGTATCATCTATGTCGTGCATAATATTACGGCAAGCCATGAATATTTGAGAAAAACAAAAGGTAAATAAGACAATTAAGGTCACAACTTCAGCTACAGACGACTAGGGTGGTGTCTGAAGGTTGTTCGTGAAGGTGGATGGATATGGTGATATAATTGTGTGTATAGTTGACTGGGTTATGTATGCAGCAGTATTAGGTAGCTGAGTGTTGAGGTGCCTGTGTGATGTAGTGAATTATGCCTGAGGTTAATCTTTTTTGGTCTGACAATTAAAAGGAACAAAAACCAGAGTATAGAGTACATTAAGATGTGGGAATAAATATTAAGTATCTGTTTTTGCAGAATTATCGCTAGCACTCAAGGTTCCCAAATGTAAATCCAGGTCATGAACTGTTTGGATATGGATAGAGTTGTCTTCTTGTTTCCATATAAAGATGGAGCCGTTCTTGATTCAGCAATATTTATAGTCTTGTTCCTTATTTCGTAGTTTGGTGGTACGAAAAAGCTGTCTATTGACGTAGGAAAGGCGTTCACAGAAGTATAACCTCCTCATTGCTCCCGGTATTTCAATGCCAGCTGAGATGAGGGTGTGTCTAATTTATGACGTCTTCAAAGACTCGACCTGCTTGTGGCGACGCAAGAATCTTAATACTAGGTGTCTGGAAGGTTTGTCGGGGCTACCGGTAGCATTAGATGACTGGCGCCGAGCGCCTACTCTGGAAGTGTAGTCTACGTCCTGCTCGTCTAACAGCACGCCAATTTTATGTGCGATTAATTTGATTGTGTGCAGAGAGTTTTCGTTCTATTGCTCGTTTATACTGCCTAATTCCAGGTCGATTCTTAGCGAAGCTTGAGCTTGAGATTCAAGTTGGGAGCGTTACATATGGAAAGATGGTCTGTGAGTAATTTAATGGTCGTGTTTAGCTCGCCCATATCTTCACGTAGTAGTTTTATTTCAGCAGTGAGAGAACTAAGAGTGTTATGGTCGGGCGATGGGGTAGCAACAAGTGAAGGGCACCAGCCCTTCACTTGTTGTGTTGTGTTGGGTGTGGTGAGCGGTTGTCGCCCATCACGATGAGTGATGTTGTGACGATCATCCATGGTGTAAAGTCGTAACGGCTTGTCGCTGTTAATACTTTTCGGTTCCTTACATTGACGAAAGAAGAAAGACGACTGCATGTAGCGGAGATGCGAATGTTGAGATGGATGTGTGGTGTGACAAGAATGGATAAAATAAGAAATGAACATATAAGAGGAAGTTTAAAAGTTGCGCCAGTGACGGAAAAGTTAAAGAGTGAAAGATTGACATGGTATGGACATGTGATGAGACGGGATGAAAGTAATGTTGTGAGGAAAGTTTTAAGTATGAATGTTGAAGGGTTAAGAGGTAAGGGAAGACCGAAGAAAAGATGGATGGACTGCGTGAAACATGACATGGATAGACAAGCAGTGACCACAGAGATGACGTCTGATAGAGTTGTATGGAAGGAGAAGACATATTGCGTCGACTCCAAATAAATTGGGATAAGAGCAAGTTGATGATGATGACATTGACATGAGGGACATACTCAAATTTTTATGTCAGCCGTAAATTTGGTGAGATTTAGGCATATCAAGTGATACAGCTGGTCACATTTTGAACATTTTCAATATGTTGATCTCAGTATCTTGTTGCACGCTGCGCAGTTGTTGACCATGTTTATGCGTATGAGTGAATAGACTTTAGCAAGAAAATATATAACTAAGTTGATGGTGTTTATTATTTGTGCGTACTAACTCACGTATCGCAGTATCATTTGTAGTAGTAGCCTTTAATCTGGGTGCAATAATTCGCGGCTGTGACTCATCCAAGCACTGAATGCCACGCAGCGAACAAGCGATGAAACGCGCTCACTCTCCAACGAAGCACTGTTGGAGAGCGAGCGAGTTGAATTATTTCTTGACAGCAGCCCGTCTCGTTCACCCAAGGTGAGAAGGAGCCTACCTCGAATAATTGCGGTGGAAGTATGATGCACACACATGAATTACTTTAGTTTAATGCTGGGGCTATATTAGCAGACTACGGCAAATATTCGTCTTAAAACGATAAGTGTGGCCGGGAGATCGTTACAACGCGTAGTATTCGGACGAAGACGATGTAAGCATCGGGTCATTGTCGATAAACTGGCACGCATTAAAGAGCTTTATCGCGACAATATTTGGGTGGCTCTACTTACTCTCATTTCAGTGTCGACCAGACTTTGTAGCGTTTGCTAGTTGGACGAAGATTCGTGTTGCGTTGGCGCTCTAACGCAACACGAATCTTCGCTAGCTAGTGTAGCCCCAACATGAATTATTTAAATAGTAAGCAAGACAATTTGATGTTATTTATAGTGGTAATAAGGAAGAGTATCGAGTATGAGTAATGGTTAAGTTTAAATAAAAATTTGACAGACGTTCGCTCCTTACTGTCTCTAAACGCACACTCCGATAAATAATAAAATTATTTAATATTAAAATCTCCCAGCAATATTGTGTGTTTACTATAAAATACTAAGTTATTGTAGAACGTTAAGGCATCCAGAAATATATCCACTTCCTACCATGGTGGTCGGTATGCAGTACCTATCGCAAGTTTAGTGCTGTTAGTATTCAGAACTATCCACATTTGTTCGATATTCCAGTGTGATGGGTCATCAACATTGATGCCGCGTTTAATGTAAAACTCTAACCCAGCCCCTCGCAGCCGAAACTCTGGCACAATGGGAGTACGGTTATCCTCGCCTGTTTTAAGCTATGTCTCATTTATGGCCATAATATCCACATTATGACGTCTCATAGCAACAAACGTTTATTGTATCTTTTTCATTCAATATAATTTTAGCAGTAAAAAAAAAAGTGCTTTTTGACTTGATAACGTCTTATGAATCGATAAACGCACTGCACGCAAGAAAAAGTGTCATGTGCCACCTGAGCCGTGCGTGCAAGCGAGAGGGTGTAACTAGCGATAGAAAGGCACGATGAGCCTAAGCGTTTAGCGATGTAATCAATTCTTGCTATTTAAGACTAAAGACTGTTTAAAAAGTAAAGTGAAGAGTTAATGTGGTTTCCATTGTTTATATTTATTCAATTCATAAAAGTTTGTATTTTCTCTTATTACGTTATTACGTAAAATTATCATCCGTAAATCGAATTTACAGACATCTGTTTTTTTTTAAATATCACCTTAATGTATATAAAATTTAAGTAATAACCTAAGCTTTTCTCAAGTTAAACAATTTCAATATTAGAAAGTTCAACTTAGATTTGTTTAAGTTATCACTTCTGTCGAGTGTCTCGAGACGCACACGTTTTCTTTTTTTTTTATTATTAATCCTTTACAGCTTTTACTATAAATGAGCGTGTAAGGTCAGGTATTTAGGTAATTCATTAGTGGTACAGCCATACTTTTGACAGTTTTCTATCTATAGTTGAGAGCCAATCCATCCAGGGTACCAAAGAAAATCAACGTCTGACCATTGAGTTGTCAATTCTGCTGTTGCGCCTCGTTTGGTGAGTGACAGAGCTAGAAGCTCAACTTGTGTGGGTTTTGGTAGGCAGCGACTGAGCTATACCTCTGATTGAAATAGTTGTATGGTAGTAACGCTTACCATTAGCTAATGGTAGCCATTAGTATAGCTATACTGCTTGCTCGTTCACCACCATAAGCAATAGAAAATATATATAAATTTAGTTATCTTCTCAATATTTTTATTATTACCTTATTATATTTAAGCTATTTTATCAATTAATTTTATTAACTTCAAAATGTCTATCAACTCAAAAATGTATTTAAAAATATGTATTATATAGTTTATTACATTTCAGGTTCCTTAGGCTTTCAAAAATCAAATATACAATAAGGCTTTTAAAATACAAAGAGGGAATAAATTCATTTAATAGTACATTCACAAATACATACAAATAAAAGTTAAATTGATTGAAATATTCCATTTCTTGTAAAAATAGATTAAGATGATTTTGTAAAGAAATAAGTACTTTTATAAGACCAAACTGCTTCTTATATTATGGCTCCTTCTAGACCTATCTCTCGGCTTAGGTAATATTTTTTTCAATTTCTTCCAAAAATTAAGATCAGACCACAATAAGTAAGTGTTTAGAGCGATATATAATTTTAAATCTTTATCCAAGTTTCAATCTTCTAAAATTGTTTCATCGAGTACAATTATAATTACACTTGACTTCCCTTCTTGTTCACTTAAATTATATGCTGTGCGAAATTCTAACTGCGACCACTCCGATATCAGGAAATGTTTTGATAGCATTATAATAGTCCTTGAAGAATTCTCCACAGATTGTATAATTTGATCTGGTATCAGTTCTCCCACAACCCAGTCCCTATAATGTACACACACTTTTTGATAGTATTCATATTCTAATTTTGGCAATAGTATATCTGTGACGATATCACCATCTTGATGAGCAAAAGATATGAAAATATCATACTATTTAATTGCTTCTTGTATATCTTCATTTGCAATCGAATTGTTTGTATCACGTTTGCATAAACCAATTACGTATTCCCAAATTTGTTTGCGATGTGTACATAGTGATATAAAAATTATAATTAAAATTAGACCTCCTATTAGTTTTTTTCCAACAGACACTAAAACTTCATAATCTTTATTATATTCTTGGTATACATTTGCACAGATAATATCTTCAAAATCTGGTACCCAACCACGATCGTACCAACTTTTTACAATTATATTGGATATACAATCGCATTCCAAAGGGTTATTAGATAAATATATCGATATATTTCTATTTATTGTAACTGTTTCAGACAGCTCTGTAGTTGATTTTTCTATATTAGTTATATTATTGTTTCGTAGAACTACAATAATAATTATCATAAATGAAATACCTCAATAATAACAAATCATAAACAACAAAAATTTTATATATAGAATCATTCTCTTTTTGTACTGGCAATGAATTGTATTAATTTTGTACAAAAATGTGGGACAAAATTTAATATCTTATAGGGTAGATATAGATACATTTCTGTAATAACAATGACATATTGGACGTAAGACACCTCAGTCCTCCCGTGACCATGATCACTGTAAAGTGTTCGAAACGTCGGGAAATTATAAATCAAATACAAACGCGATAGAATCCGTAAAAGTAGTTTTATTTCAAATGTGTAATACTCGCGTAAACATCAGAAGTCATTATAAATTTTATAAATATTTGATATTTAACTTTATTTTGTATGACTTTGACATATATATATTTTTTAATTTCTTACTTTAAATTGTTGAGAAATATTATTAATTTGAACAACTTATGTATTAATGATGATACATTTCTAGATTAATGTGGACTTTTTTAAGGAAATATTTGTACGTCGATACAAACGGCCAAACATGATTGGACTCTAAAATAATTACATCTTGCATGCTTTCTGTGTATACACATGTTTGAACAAATAAAGATTTATTATTATTATTATTATGTATCTCTTTTTTCACGGGATCTTCCATAGGGAAGATGCCCGGTCCTTTGGGAGGCTTACATGGGGATATGGATCCAACACGCAGAGGCCTTTGGAGAAATTTAATTTAAATATTGGGATGGGACATCTACCGATGACATTCCACGTCTGCACATAACATACGTAGACTGCCAGCGGTAAGTGTAAAACTATTGTGTGAATATGGTAGCTATTTTCTGATTATGGGAGTGGGTGCTTAGTGGACTGGTTCATCTTAAATCTATGAATTTTTAACTGTCATCTGCCTTGAAACCCATATTGAGAGATGAACGGTGGCAGACGGTGACTCGCCAACTCACTGAATGGGCCCCTAAACAGTCGCCACAGGCACACAAGCCATTCGGGCAACAGGGGACAACATTGGTGCAAGTGGCTAGGGGTGTCGAGCGGTGCGGCGCCGGTTTCACCATTGAGTCTGTGATAAACAGAGCCATGGTTTCCCCGTAGTTATGCCCTTGAAAATGACACTTCCACCCCCGAGCATATAGCTCTGGCGACCCCTCTCTGACCAGCTGTTTAAGGCAAGCCAGAGCTGAGAGTCCTTCGGGCACTCTTCGGTTTCCACTCTAGCCAGCCAATGAAGGCCAGCTGGAGACGAGGGCCTGATCGACTCTCTGGAGTATTCGGGACCGCAGTGTCGCCACTCACATTCAGCTCGCCACAAGCTGCCCTGCGGTTTTATTATTATTGTATCTCCATTTATTCACGGGATCTTCCGTAGGGAAGATACCCGGTCCTTTGGTAGGCTTACATGGGGATATGGATCCAACACGCAGAGGCCTTTAGAGAAATTTAATCTAAATATTGGGATGGGACACCTACCGATGACATTCCATGTCTGCACATAACATACGTGGAATGCCAGCACTAAGTGTAAAACTATTGTGTGATGATGGTATCTAATATATGAATATGGGAGTGGGTGCTTAGTGGACTGGTTCATCTTATATCTATGAAATTATAAACTGTCGTCTGCCTTCAAACCCATGTTAAGAGATGAACGGTGGCAGACGGTGACTCGCCAACTCACTGAATGGGCCCCCTAAATAGTCGCCACAGACACACTAGTCATACGGGCAACAGAGAGCAACATTGGTGTAAGTGACTAGGGGTGTCGAGCGGTGCGGCGCCGGTTTCACCATTGAGTCTGCGATAAACAGACCCTTGGTTTCCCCGTAATTATGCCCTTGAAAATGACACTTCCACCCCCGAGCATATAGCTCTGGCGACCCCTCTCTGACCAGCTGTTTAAGGCAAGCCAGAGCTGAGAGTCCTTCGGGCACTCTTCGGTTTCCACTCTAGCCAGTCAATGAAGGCCAGCTGGAGACGAGTCCCTGGTCGACTCTCTGGAGTATTCAGGACCGCAGTGTCGCCACTCACATTCAGCTCGCCACAAGCTGCCCTGCGGTTTATTGGCTTGCCTGTAAATCTTGTGATACATTTTTTTTTTTTTTTATATCAAAAGAACTTAAGGAGCCATATAATGTTCCTCCGAGTTTTGCGTTAGCCTCATGGTGAGGTAACGACTGGCCCGGAGGCTTGTTCCTCCGAGTTTTGCGTTAGCCTCATGGTGAGGTAACGACTGGCCCGGAGGCTTTATTATTATTATTATTATTATGTATCTCCTTTTTTCACGGGATCTTCTATAGGGAAGATGCCCGGTCCTTTGGGAGGCTTACATGAGGATATGGATCCAATACGCAGAGGCCTTTGGAGAAATTTAATCTAAATATTGGGATAGGACATCTACCGATGACATTCCACGTCTGTACATAACATACGTGGACTGCCAGCAGTAAGTGTAAAACTATTGTGTGATTATGGTAGCTAATTTCTGATTATGGGAGTGGGTGCTTAGTGGACTGGTTCATCTTAAATCTATGAATTTTTAACTGTCGTCTGCCTTCAAACCCATATTGAGAGATGAACGATGGCAGACTGTGACTTGCCAACTCACTGAATGGGCCCCATAAACAGTCGCCACAGGCACACAAGCCATTCGGGCAACAGGGGGCAACATTGGTGTAAATGGCTAGGGGTGTCGAACGGTGCGGCCCCGGTTTCACCATTGAGTCTGTGATAAACAGAGCCATGGTTTCCCCGTAATTATGCTCTTGAAAATGACACTTCCACCCCCGAGCATATAGCTCTGGCGACCCCTCTCTGACCAGCTGTTTAAGGCAAGCCAGAGCTGAGAGTCCTTCGGGCACTCATCGGTTTCCACTCTAGCCAGCCAATGAGGGCTAGTTGGAGACGAGGCCCTGATCGACTCTCTGTGGTATTCCGGACCGCAGTGTCGCCACTCACATTCAGCTCGCCACAAACTGCCCTGCGGTTTATTGGTTTTCCTGTAAATCTTGTGATACATTTTTTTTTATATCAAAAGAACTTAGGAAGCCGTATTATGTTCCTCCGAGTTTTGCGTTAGCCTCATGGTAAGGTAACGGCTGGCCCGGAGGTTAATTATTATTATTATTATAATGATGATAATATGTAAGTGACCAATTATAATGTTGAAAATATATAAGTGCCCAATTATAATGTTGATAGTATATAAGTGCCCAATTATAATGATGATAATATGTAAGTGACCAATTATAATGATGATAATATGTAAGTGACCATTTATAATGATGATAATATGTAAGTGACCAATTATAATGTATATAATATGTAAGTGACCAATTATAATGATGATAATACAAAAGTGCCCAATTATAATGATGATGATAATATGTAAGTGCCCAATTATAATGATGACGATAATATGTAAGTGATCAATTATAATGATGATAATTTGTAAGTGCCCAATTATAATGAAGACAATAATATGTAAGTGACCAATTATAATGATGATAATATGTAAGTGCCTTCGCAAGGTTTATGCTGAATAAATGAATTTGAATTTATTACACAAATATCCAAGACATTATGGAGTGAGCAGTTTACAGTTAACGAGGTTATATGCCTTAGCTGTGACTGCACCTTGTGTGTTTGCTCATATATCTATATAGAATCTAAAAAATATCATCAATAACTTATCACGCTTACCTTACAAGCCATCAGTATAGCAGGTGATCCTTCATAAAATCTCAAAGCAATATTTATTATAGAGTTTTCTGTATTACAAGCAGATAAGTTCTTTTCATGTTCTTTATAGTGAAACATACACCTACAGGTAGCTTGACAGATATATACTCTTGTATGTATCAATGGAAACATAAGTATAAGTACTAATAACTTTTGTTTCACTAAACCTCTATAAGAAGAAAGAGGATGAATATATATTTAAAATAAACTATATTATTATGTGTTGATGAGGGTGGCTGGATGGTTATGAAAGGTAGATGTCGAAAACATAGATTTAAGAATAAAATCAGATACCATTACTGCAAACGAAGGAAAACTCGAAATAAATCCTTTTATCAAACCTGTTCAAGGTTGTTGTAAGATGATTTCCTTTGTCTGAAACAGGCCCGATACCAGCAGTAAGGAGCTCTCTCCGAGTGATGAGGCAATAACAATACTCACCACCACCGGTTCTAGCACTTGAGTGTCGTAAAAGAAGACTAAAGAATATGCAGGTAGTACCAATACAAGAGAAGGTAGAAGAATAATATCCTATACCAAATCATCTGATTAGCTTGACATAAGTCAATTTTATCGCTACTATCTACTTTTTAATACTACTTACTTACTGCTTACTATCACAAAATGTTAAAAAATTAAAAATAAAATATATGTAAAAACAAAATTAATTAAAAAAAAAAATGTTAAAATAACTAAAACTTGACTACGCAAAATCTTTATTAAGCGATTTAAAAAGTACGAAAGCAGAGAATATTTTAGACAGAAATCAAAATGTAGTTGGAAAAATATTCAATTATAAACAACCGTGATCGCACGCTCTATTATTTAATTTTGTAGTCGTTCCTAATACCTATATACAGATTCGTATTTCTTAAATCACTTTTTTTTTAGTAAAGGTTTTGCTGATTTCGTAAAAATAATTTTTGGAAGTTTACGCGAGTGTCATTTCAAATTATCATCATCTTGGTCTTGTCTAAATTCCTTGTGGTCAACGAATCATGTACTCATTTCTTGCTTTTGCTTGTGTATATTGACGTCAACACTTCTTGTGAATGTAATTGTTCATTAGATGGCATGGCTAATGTGACCAGACGTCTCGTTTTGAACGGGTCCTGTCCCTTTTTGTAATAACGAGTTCCGATGTCCCCGAAATGAGTTCATTTCGGGGACATCGGAACTCATCGAACCATCGCCAGGGCGATGCTCGACAGCGTCAGGAACTGGGACGCGGTCGCATCCTTCTGCGAGGCAGTAGTCTCGCGGAAGGAGGCGGCGGAGCGCGTCCGCGAGGAGCGTCTCCTCGAGGACGCGAGCCGCCGCCGGCGACTGGGGCGGCGCAGGCGCGATTACCTGCGCCTGATGCCGCCCTAGCCGAGGCCGCGGGTGACTGGATCGGGGAATTAGTCCGTCACCCGCCGAGAGGCCGACCGCGTGAGGAAAGACCAACATCCTACCCGAGGGGGGGACGTCGGTCGATGAGAGGGTACTCCTCAGGGGTATTCCGTCGGGCCAACCACTGACGTCAAGTCACTCTGCTCCGGTGGTTGGCCCAACGACGAAGGCGACGTCACGGGTGGGTTACGGGTGTGCGTGCTTATGCCCCTCTGTCACCCCGGATGGAGTGGTGCGAGGAGTGTGCCGACCGTAACCCAACCCAAAAAAAAAAAAAAAAAAAAAAACGACGTCAACTCTCCTTGGGAATGTAATTGTTGACCAAACGGCATCAGATGGAGTGACCCAGGTCGTTAAAAGCTCTTACTAGTCTTTTTACGACATCCACGAGCAAATTAAAGGTTGGTAGTATTTGTAGCCGCTACCACATAGCACACAAGTATAACTAAACATTTCGGATATATTTTTAAAATGTCTCGTTTTGAGTCAAAAAATTAATGGTCACGTTAGGCGTGACCCAGATTGATGTTCTTAGTCGTCTATATCCACAAGCAATATAGTGATAGTTAATATTCGTAGCCGGCTATCGCACAATATATTAAAAATAAAATTATTTAAATACACACCTTTTATCGCATTTGTATTTAAATTTTAATTTTCGGCCACGGGAGGACTATTTATTTACTTACCACTAATTCTCTCTCTCTCAAATACAAACATTATTATTCTCCTCTCTCTCAAATACAAACATTATAAAAATCCATAAAAATACTTTTATTTCTAATGTTTTTGCTTTATTATATACTACATTGAAAACTATTATTAGGTATTTATATATTTACAAAATTTACATTATTAAAGATCTCCCCATGATTTAATCCGCCCTGTGTTAGATGCGTCCTGTTATAAATAATATTATGTATTCACTGAGCTGTCAACTATTGATAAGTACGTCAAATAGGTAGTTTAATGAGATCTCTAATAATGAGCTGTTTCATAATCTACCTAACTATATTAAAACAACAGGATATCAAACGTAAAATAAAATAATTAGAAACTTTACACGTTTCTATATCTATATATTTTTAATTGCTTGTGGTGGCAAACGAGCTAGTTGGACACATGTGAGTATTTTCAATAACAGAGGTACAGCTAGACTGCCTACCGTGAATAAAATGCTTCGGTCAAAGAATAATGATTTCATACCGCTTGGAAAACATAGCAGCAGGTTCATTTCAGATGACCAGCGAAGACAAATATCGGGTACCGGTGGCCCGCTCGCACGGCGAAGAGAGGTGTTTGCGGGGTAGGTCTATGGGGTCGCGCGCCGCCTCTTCCGTCGCCCCGGATCGATTTGGCGGGGCCTAACCACATCCATAGTCCACCGCAAAAAAAAAACAGAAAAATGGAGTATGTATGGGTGTGACTATACAATAAATACACATATTAAATATATTTTATATTATTTACTTGTTTAATTTATACACGAGTTTTTGCTCGGTTTGTTTTACATCCAAAATTCCGCCCTGAAACTAGGGGAATTGGAGCTTAGAGTATTGCTGCGCTTCACGTATCAGTACATCCTCTTATCTATTGGTCTATTAGCCAATTTTTGCTTTGTCTTTTTTTTAATGCTTTTGGTGGCAAACGAGCAAGCAGCACACCTGATGGTAAGTGTCACCGCCCATGGACCTTTGCAATATGAAGGGTATAGCTAGGCTGCTGCCTACCAATATAAACTCCAAATCCACCCAATTCGGCTGCCGGCTCTCTCGTTCATCGAACGAAGCACAACAGCACTTTGCCATTGCTCGGACGTCGATCTTCTGCGAGAGTGTGGTACTACCCCGGACGGAACAACCCGCAGCTGTAAACAGAAAACTGTCAATAGCGTGGTCCTACCACTATTTAAATGTGTCCCGCTTTTCATAGAAGGGAAGTGGAATTTTTCCAACTCCTCCTGTTTTTCTTTTCTAATTAAATTTGTTGCGGGTCCCAAGACAATTAAGAAACAAGTTTACTTTTCTTTTTGTAATGGCAATAAGATTTGATAGATATATTAATATTTATATTAACATACCTTTTTATCAGTGGGGTTGCCACATTTAAGGGATATGTACATAGATGGCGCTATTAACAATAGTACCTTATTAGATATTTTTTCAGTTTTAATTTCTGCTAAGTTTTTTTTATTTTGTATAGAAGCTTATGATCGAAACGAAAGTTTGATGCACGAAGTATAGATACAAGGAGTCCGAACGGTATAGGTTTTTCCATATTATTCATGAACACAATAATGAACCTAGATCTTAGTTACATACATACATACATATCATTACGCCATATCCCTTGCAGGGTAGGCAGAGAGAACAGAGTGCCAGAGAACTCTATCTCTGCATACTTCACTCGCTTCCTCAACAATCATAATTTTCTTCATACACGCTCGCCGGTTTCGGAGACTCTTGACTCCACCTTCCTTCAGTACATGACCGATCTGGTCTAGGTAGGTTAGTCTCGGTCTCCCTCGGTACCTACATCTTTCCACTTTCGCATTGTATATCTTCTTAACCAGACGTTCGTTCGCCATTCTTTCCACATGTCCGAACCATCGGAGCATTCCCTTTCGCATCTTTACACCAATAGTCTCTTTTATACCTACTCGCTCTCTTACGTCATCGTTACGCGTCGTAATGCGGTCGGTTAGCCTAACTCCACAGATTTTCCGCAGAGATCGCATTTCGACCGCATTAATTTTACTTTCATACTCTTTTCTGCATACCTAACTCTCGCTTCCATACAGTAATGTTGGGACAAGCACTGCGTTATGTATTGTTACACGTGCCTTTTGGCTGAGGTGGTGGCTGCCGAGAAGTTGCCCCAACCGTCAATCCGTTCACTCTATTTCCCGCATTCACTCTTCGCTCTATATCATTGGTGTACCTTCCATCTCGGCTAAATCCACATCCAAGATATACAAATTCATCCACTTGCTCTAGTACATCATTACCTATTGTTACTCTTACATCTGTTTTGGCTTCATCTCTTTCAAAGACCATTATTTTGGTTTTGCTCACATTCACGCGTAGACCCCTTTTCTTACAATCTTCTGTCATTGTGTAGACTAGGGTCTGCAGGTCAGTCGCTGACTATGCCAGCAGGACTGGCATCATCTGAATAAAGCAGAGCAGTGACCACTGAGTCGCCCATCTGGACTCCCACATTCATATCGTTCAACCTTTGGAAACAGCCTGGCTGACAGAACGCACCTCTGCTTAATGCCGATATTGACGTCAAACCAAGGCGACATTCCATCATCCAGCCGCACACAGGCTCTACAGCCCATGTACCTGGACTGCACAGCCTGTAGCAGTTTACCGTTAATACCATACTCCGGTAAAATGTCCCAAAGTTCCTTTCGTACAATCGTGTCAAATGCTCTCTCCAGATCCACAAAAGATAGATCTTAGTTCTCTTTTAATTTTCTCTCTTCTCTTAGTTTTCTTTCTTTAGTTGCCACTTGCAATGCTAGGTTTAGGACGTATGCTGTTATTATTATTATACGTAAACACGCGTTGGCTTGCGAATGTTGAATTTAATTAATATAAATATAAAATTACAGAGCTGTCAATAGCAACAATACATTCCGGAGTTGTCTATAGCAACAAAACATTCTAGTCAATAGCAACAAAACTTCCCGCTTAAGGATTTAAACGAGTACTTCTTGAAAAGTGGCGCGCTCTATCGGCAAAAATTCTGTCCCCTAAATTGAGACCATTCGTTCAACATTACGTTCGGACTCCTTGTATCTATTCTTCTTAGGTTGATGGCTAATTGGTATATTATTTTACTTTACCGCTATATTCCCACATGTAGTGTCACCCATTGGCCATTATATTATTTAAAACCATAAATGCAGATTTCAATTAAACATTAATTCATGCTCCAAAAAACCATACCATTTGGCGCAATCCTTACTAATATTATAAATGCGAAAGTAACTCTGTCTGTCTGTCACTCTTTCACGCCAAAACTACTGAACTGATCTAAATGAAATTTGTTAAACAGATAGTCTAGAGCCTGATAAAGGACATAGGCTACTTTTTAATGCAAACAAAGGGTTGTAAAGGGGGATGAAAAGTTGTAAGGAAGTATCGTCATTTTTAAAGTATATAAGTAAAAATGAAAAACTTTAGGAAAGTAACCGTTTACGGGGGCGAAGCCGCGGGCAGGAGCTAGCATTTAATAAGTTACATTCGAGTATGCGCCATTGGGATAACAAGTGAATGAGTCCCCCATTCAAAGAAGTTATCACCATCATCTCAGCCCAAAATGGAAAGAAAATTCTTCTACTATTCCACGCTGATCGGATGTATTGGTATAGAGTTTTAACACGAGCCTTTGGCTTCATCATTTTGCATCGTATCTTTTAGTTGTCTTTTTTTTTTCTAACCACAGTCAAGAGCGGGAGTTGGTTCCACCGAAGACAAAGATCGAGTACCGGTGGCCCGCTCGCACGGCGGAAAGAGGAGTTGCACGGTGGGTCTATGGGGTCACCCTGGACCGATTTGGCGGGGCGAGACGCATCCACAGTCCGCCGTAAAAAAAAAATGGACGGAAGTTGGTTAATCATATTCTCACTCTATCACAACACGAAGGAATAATATAAAACAATCGGGCGACAGATTAATACAGATTTAAATTTTATAAAAGTAAACATTTAATACGATTACAACAAGAGAAAAATACATCAATATCCTTACATAGTTAATAATTTGTCTCCATCACCTTACATACGAGGGTGGTTCAAGTCTAAACCGGAATTTTGCTATAAAAAAAAATTATTAAATTACAGAACTGAAATTTTTTACAGTTTTTCTAGATAGTCTCCTTCACACTCTACCTACTTTTGCTAACCTTTCCGGAAGTTTTCTAGTGCCTTTTTCATAAAAATCTCGCAGCTTGTCACGTAACCATTTGCGCACGAAGAAGTAACAATTTGTACTGGGGCGCCGCGCATGTGACAAGTTTGTCACTCCTTTTTGACCTTTTGGAAAAGCAGAACACTATCAATACACTTGAAACTTTAGGAGGAACACATCCCCGAACTGCTCGAGTAATTTTTGATAAATTTCCGCGGATTTTATATTATCTTTGGCCAAAAAACGAATAATGATGCGTTGTGCAACAGACACTGGAACATCCTTCTCGCTGATGGCTATAACACCCTAATAAGCTAGGTTACGAGGTCGCGGCTGCTCTTTGCGCTTAGTAACAGACTAATCTAACATCCAGTGCAACGATTTTTACGACACTAAATTTTTCGCGCCTTTATTAAAAAAAAAACCGGTTTATATGTGAACCACCTCCTTACATAGTTCTTTTCTTACCTAGTTACAAAGGTTATTCATGTTTTGTTTCATATTTTATAGGCATGAAGAAATATAAAATGTTATATACATAGAATCATTTCCTTTTTGTACTGGCAATGATATTTGTATTAATTTGTATTAAAAATGTGGGTCAAAATTTAATATCTTGTAGGTAGGGATGTTAAAAAATAATCGATTTTTATTTTAATCGATTTTTTATAATCGATTTTTATATTAATATTAATCGATTTTTAAAAAATCGATTATATAAATTATGCGTTTTAATCGATTTTTATGAAAAGCGCTATCTCTAGAACGGATGAATAAAACTACGTAAATCCATTATTATTTACAAGTTAAGAGTGCCATAATATGGTATACTTATGTAGTTGTTGGTAAACAATAAAAATGTCTTCCAATAGTAAAACATCTAAACGCGGTTGGCGAAAATATTTTACAATTAAGAAACATACAGATTGCTGTATGTTTCTTAATTGTAAAATATTTTTGCATATTGATGCAAGTACTGTTCCAAAGGGTTAAAAACTTGCAATAATACTACAAATTTAAAACAGCTTCATCAAATACCATCACGCCATGTCCCTTGCAGGGTAGGCAGAGAGAACAGAGTGCCAGAAACTCTATCCTTGCATACTTTACTCGCTTCCTCAACATTTATAATTCTCTTCATACACGCTGGCCGGTTTCGGAAACTCTTGACTCCATCTTCCCTCAGTACATGACCGATCTGGTCTAGGTAGGTTAGTCTCGGTCTCCCCCGGTACCTACATCCTTCCACTTTTGCATTATATATCTTCTTAACCAGACGTTCGTTCGGCATTCTTTCCACATGCCCAAACCATCGGAGCATTCCCTTTCGCATCTTTACACCAATACTCTCTTTCATACCTACCCGCTCTCTTACGTCGTCGTTACGAATGCGATCGATTAATTTTACTTTCATACCTTTTTTTCTGTATACCCAACTCTCGCTTCCATTTAGTAATATTGGGACAAGAAAGTTCTGTATTGCTACACGTGCCTTCTGGCTGAGGTGGTGGCTGCCGAGAAGTTGCCCCAACGCTCCGTTCACTCTATTTCCCGCATTTACTCTTCGCTCTATATAATTGTACCTTCCATCTCGGCTAAATTTACATCCAAGATATACAAATTCATACACTTGTTCTAGTACATCATTACCTATTGTTACTCTTACATCTGTTCTGGCTTTATCTCTTTCAAAGACTATTATTTTGGTTTTACTCACATTCATGCGGAAACCCCTTTTCTTACAATCTTCTGTCATTGTGTCGACTAGTCTCTGCAGGTCAGTCGCTGACTGCGCCAGCAGGACTGCATAATCTACATAGAGCAGAGCACTGACCACTGAGTCGCCCATCTGGACTCCCACATTCACATCGTTCAACCTTTGGAGACATTTATCCAGATATATGATAAACAGCCTGGCTGACAGAACGCACCCCTGCTTAACGCCGATATTGACGTCAAACCAAGGTGACATTCCATCATCCAGCCGCACACAAGCTCTACAGCCCATGTAACTGGACTGCACAGCCTAAGCCCTAGCCTAGCCTAGCCAGGTAAAATATCCCATAGTTCCTTTCATGCAACCGTGTCAAATGTTCTCTCCAGATCCACAAAACTGCAGAAAACCCTCTGACCTAGAGCCAGATGCTTCTCCACAATGTTGCGCAGAGAGAACACTTGATCCATGCATCCCCTTCCACTCCTAAAACCTCCTTATGCCTTACATAGTAAACCATCAGACTCCATCCTCATTCTCCTTTCAATAATTTTAGCATACACTTTTGCTGCCAAACTGGTCAAGCTTATGGCTCTGTAATTTGAGCAGTCATAACGTGAACCCTTGTTTTTAAACAAAGACACGATGACTGCGTTATTCCAGTCCCTGGGAACCATTCCTGAGCTGTGACATAAATTGAGGGACAACAGGAACGCCTCCCAGACACAGGAGCCACCAAGCTTGATCATCTCGGCAGACACCATATCAGTGCCCGCTGCCTTACCATTTTTCAAACTTCTTATAGCCCATTCAACTTCATCCATACTGATGCCATCGGAGGACGCCGGTGCCGAATGTTTATTTATTTATTTATTTACTATAAAACTTACATCTATCATTACAGGCAAGCCCAATGCGACAGAGTAGTGAACTATCTTAAATCTATATTACACGTTTTGTTTCCTATTATCTAAAAAAAGACAACAAAAAATAATTAAAGAAATAAAATAAAACAAGTTACTCTAAACTGCAGAGGAAATAAGCAGCCTTGGTGAATACGTTCAGTGAACACGAAAACAGATCTATTCGGTCGGACAGTGTGTTGAGCACACGCAGCGCCCGCACGAGCGGTGCGCACTGCAGGAGTTTGGTGCGCGCGCGGGGCACCGCCAGTTACGGCGGTCGCCGGCGATGACCTCTGTATTCGTCCGAAACGCACAGCTGAACCTCCCTTAAGATACACGGATTGTGAATCTTACCGCGCATTAAATTAAATATGTAGGTGGCGAGAGCTACTTCCCTTCTTACTTCGAGTCTGTAATATCCCACCATTCCCAGAATAAATAATGAAGGATACAGCAATGGATACCCAGGATATACACCATACTGTTTCATAAATAAAAACCTAAGGAACTTATTTTGTACGCGTTCTAACATTATCTTGTATTTTAATTCGTGTGGAGACCAAATGACCGCATTGTACTCCAAGTGGCTTTTTACGAGTGCTCCATATAGTGCTTTCAAGGCCCCGATGTTGGTAAAAGTGTTAGCCTGGCGCAAAACTACCCCTAAATTTCGGTACGCTTTCTTGCATACATCTGTAATGTGCTGCCGAAATTGTAGGTCGCTCACGAATTGCACGCCCAAGTCTTTTACCTCAGTGACGCGTTTTAACGGTAACCCGTCCAAGGCATATTGGTACTGACTCGGGACTACTGCTCGACTAAACGTAGTACGGAGCACTTAGCCACGTTGAAGTACAGCTTATTGTCTTGGCTCCATTTTAAGATCCTATTAATGTCCTGTTGTAATATGACGTGATCCGAGCTGTCCTTTATTTCCATAACTAATTTTAGGTCGTCTGCAAATAATAAAGGTATGGACTTACCTACATGTTGATCTACTAGACCACATGCAACACCGGCGCCAACCCGAGTATCCGCATACATATCGCCAAAATATTCCCTCCATCGGCTTCACGTCTTGTATTTGTGTAAGAATGTCTCCACCTTTAGACCTTATTTTATTCATTCTGAAGGCTGACCAACCATCCCGAGACCTCTTCACCTCTCTCCAAAAAAGTTTGGTGTTACCCTCGAAGTTTTTAGCCAGCCTATCTTCTGCACTCATATTTGTTCTATCACGTTTCTCTTTCACTAAGGGCTTGGTGTCATTCTTACATTGCCGATATATTTCTTTCTTCTGTTCAGTCAGACTGTCATTCAGATTCAAAGAAGAGACATAGTCCAGCCACGCTTTCTTCTTTTGCTCTACGGAAGTTGCCACTTCCGCATCCCACCAAGCATCACCATTTGTTTTTCTATGCTTCTTTGAGCTTCCACATACTTCTTTCGCTGTATCTACCATAATCTCATTCAATATTCTCCAGCATTCTTCAATGTCCGATTGCGGCTGGCTTACCATCATCAGCCATTCTCGGACACCCTCTGCATACTTTTCTCTTACACACTCTTCGTGCAAACTTTCAATCTTTATTCTTTCAAGCCTTCCGAAGTGAACACGCTCTCGCCAGTGCCCCAACTTTCTGAACCGACCACTAAATCTCGCAATAACGAGATAGTGGTCCGTATCGACTGTGGGGCCCCTGTAGGCTCTTGCGTCCAATATTTTGCTTCGGAGGCGACTGTCTACCAAAATTAAATATATTATGCTTTTCTGTTCATTCCTTCTCCATGTATACATATGAATGTGCTTATGTTGGAACCATGTGTTTGACATAATAAGGTTTCTCTCCATGCATACATCCACAATGAGCCTACCTGCGTAGTTCACTCTCTTATTACCAAATGGACCAAGTACTTCCTCATAGTCGGGACGCTTGGTCCCCACCCATCCGTTCAAATCTCCGCATACAATCACGCGTTCACTGGTTTTTGCCATATCCAGAACTTCCCTAACATTATCCCAAAACTTCTCCAGGTATCAGACCTGGAGAAGTTTTGGGATAGCTACCGAGGATCCTACGGGAGCATATGCTACAATCGTGAAAGAGGGTTATCAGTTCGTGCAAGTTACCTTCCACACAACCTCTTACATTCCACGTACCCAACCGGCACCCTGCTCTCCTCGACTCGCCTGACTGGGCAAGGTGTGATGGGTGGTGGCCCCCATCACCGCATCTGCCTATTTTCGTACCGACGGGGGCGGGTCGGTACGCGTCGCCTCCCGGGGGACACCCTAACCCACACTGCGGTACGCATATGAGCCGGATTGAAGTCTGACTAGACTGGCAGGGGACGCAACGTGCACACTCCGGACTATGCCACTTACACGCTCCGTACTATACCTCCTTAAAAAAAATCATCATCAAGTCAGGCTATTGCCGTCCACTGCTAGACATAGGCTTAAATGTGAAATAGTACTGGACATTTATGGCATTTTTTTGTTGTGATTTATGTTTTAGTTTTTGAGACAATAAGGTTGTTATTTTGTTAGGATGCTCATCATTTCATTTTTATAATAATAAAAAAAGTGTCAATAATTACATTTGGTTTCTTTATTCCTTAGGGGCCGTCCATTAATCACGTGAGATTTGAAAGGTGGGGGAGGGGTTTGACAATAATTACGAAGGCCTAAACCTTCATAGTCTTAAACCTCACCACGTATCACAAGGGGGAGGGGGGGTTAAAAAATGCTAAAAAAAAGATCACGTGATTAATGGACGTCCCCTTACCTTGAAAATTTAAAAGAATATTCGCTTTGATGAATTTTCAGATTTGAATTGGTTGATTTTTTATTCATATAATTTTATTTGATTTTAATCTGATAAATTGTTAATATGAATCTCTTAGGTTTATTATCGGAATATGAAAAGTATATACATTTTTAAATAATAGAAAAAAAATCGATTTTTTCTTAAAAATCGATTATTTATTTTGATTATAATCGATTTTTGGAAAATCGATTAATATTAAATAAAAGAAAATCGATTTTTATTTAATCGATATTTTTCCAGGAACCTCACATCCCTACTTGTAGGGTAGATATAAATAAATTTCTGTAATAACAATGACAAATTCATTCATGATCACTGTAAAGTATTCGAAACGTCGGGAAATTAAAAATCAAATACAAACGGTAGAAGTAGTAGATAGAATCCGTAAAAGTAGTTTTATTTCAAAAGGCATGAAGGATTTACAAATTGTTAAACATTGGTAGTAATGGAAAAGGTATAATAAAACATCACTATAATCTGAATTATTTTTAAAATATATTACAATTTTAACAAAATATACTAATACATAGATCATATTATAAAAAAATCTTCGGGAAATACTCTTATTATCCGCTGAATTTGTTTTTCTAGCCAAACAAAGGGTTCAATTAATTATATAATAATATCTCAAGGTATCTAATATAAATTTGATTAAATTTAAAGACTAAGAAAGAAGGCTACCTCTTTGATCTAGTGGAATAAATACGAATGGTGGTCTTGAGATCCGTAGTTAAAATCTTGGCTCGGGTTCAATCGCTATTCTTTTCTTATATTATTTTAATTGAAATAATTAAAAACGTTTTAGTCATTGAAATATCGTAATAGTTTTTAAACTATAAATGTGTATACAATAAGTTTTGGATGAAATTTAAATGCATTTTCATGTTCTACATATTTGGATACCTCCATTTTTGATGTAGCGTCAATTGTAGCATTAGTATTGCTAATGCTACAATTGACGCTACATCAAAAATCATATTACAAATCATATTAAAAAAAGTTTGAAGCGCTATAAATAAAAAGGTAATGAAAAAAGTAATGAAATTACAGAAAAATGTTTCTAATAAAAATTATAGGTAGGTAATGTGATTATCTATAAAAATAATGTAAGTAAGTAAGATATTTATTTGCCAGAATCACGGCACAGTATGTGTTACAGTTCTATTAGGAAGCAGTTACATGATTCGCCAGAAACTGGCATGCAAATTATGTTAAACATTTTATAAATACATGCGTGACACAATTAGATATTTTAAAATTACAACATATAGTTACATAATAGATTGTTGGATTTAAGAAAATTTTAATTACGAAGGCAGTGAATATCGGTGATTATAATAGAGAAAAACACTATAAGAAAATGTCATATTTTAAATTTGAATTAATAATGTCAATTTTAATATATATATGTACCTAAGTCAATAAAAAGAAAAATTTCAAATTATAGTTTACTGTACAATTTCAATGTTTTAAAATATGTCATTTAAAAAATATTTATTGTATGATAGCATTTTTCTATAAGTAACGATGTCAATTTTCTTTTGAAATTATTTTTGTGTCCTCTTTAATAATATATGGTATTTTATTATAAATAATGATAGCCATACCGAAAATATTTTTTCTTAACAGAGCAGTATTAAACCCTATATGATCTATATTAATTTTGTTTTGTGATACACTGTTAATGAAGTACTTTAATTAAACACATTCTCCAAAATGGCGGCTGATTTCGCCAACTTGGATTTAGATACGTGGGCCGCCCTTGAAGCTTTCCCTAAAATAATATCCGTTTGTAATAAATTGCAAAAAAAAGTACCAGGTTTATAAATTTAAACACAATACAGCGTCTGGAAGCTTTAGATATCTAAGGCAATAATTTGAAATATAACTCTTAGAATTAAGTAAAAACATACTTTCTTTATAATAGTGTAGATTAGAATTTAATATAAAATTGTTTATAAAGGAATGTGATTTAGACACGTAGGTATTTAGTTAATTCTTAAATTATGTCTCCTAGTGCCTCTATCTTTTTTCGGCTTAGGTAATATTTTTTTCAATTTCTGCCAAAAATTAGGATCAGGCCACAATAAGTAAATGTTTCGAGCGATATATGATTTTAAATCTTAATCCAAGTTCCCGTCTTCTAAAATTCATCGAGTATAATTATAATTACTCTTGATTTGCCTTCTTGTTCACTCAAATTGTGATCCGTGCGGCATTCTAATTGCGACCATACTGATATTACGAAATGTTTTGATAAAATTATTATAATTCTTGTATAATTATCTATAGACTGTTTAATTTGATGTTGTATTAGTTCTCCCACAATCCAGTCCCTATAATGTACACACACTTTTTGACCGTACACATATTCTAATTCTGGCAATAAATCATCTATGACGAATTCACCATCTTGATGAGCAAAAGATAAGAAAATATCATACTATTTAATTGCTTCTTGTCTCTCTTCTGTTGCGTTGGAATTATTTTGGTTGTGTTTGCATAAATTATTTATATATCTCCAAATTCGCTTGCGGCGTGTATATAAGGATATAAAAATTCCAGCCAGAACCAGACCTCCTATTACTTTTATTCCAATAGATACCAATGAAAATTCCTTTCTATCTTTATTACATTCTACGTATACATCTATTTTGGAAAGATATTCTCCATTTGTACAGAAAATATTCTTAAAATCTGGTACCCAACCCCGATCAAACCATTTTTTTATAATTATATTAGATGCACAATCACATTCCAGAGGGTTATCAGATAGATATATAGATATGCTTGTATTTATTGCACGTGACTCGGGCAATTCTGATGATTTTTGTTCTATATTAGTTATATTATTATTTCGTAGATCTATTTCAATAGAATACCAGGTGTATATGAGGGATTCCTGAAAAAATATTAACAATCCATAAATATAGAACATCATTTCGTAGCATCTAAATTGCTTTGCCTGTTTTCATTAAGCAGAATGAAATCTAAGATTGGATTATTTGAAATAACCCAGAAAAAATATTTCTGGTATTAAATTAGAGTAGAGATAATGAAATTATAGATAGAAAGAAAGTAAAGAAAGAAAGTATTTTATTTAGTCATTATAAATGTCTTCTGACTTTTTGTCTAAAATAAAATCGAGATAATTTTCATCATAGAGAATTTGAACGAAAGTAGGGGTAACACCTACAACAGAAAATAGTAATTAATATTAAAATAATACTAACATATTTATTTAGATAACTATTTTAAGATAAGGCAAAGCAAACGAAGACAAGGCAAAAATTTGTAACGTTAATGTTTTTACCTTAATTTTATTTATTTTATTATTGGATAGATCTAGATATTCCAAATCAGACAAATCTGCCAGCCAATCTCCAAATTCATTTAAGTTGTTATCATTAAGAATCAATTGCCTCAGCTTCCAGGATGACGAGCTATGTCTAACAATACTCTCCAATTTATTTGAAGCTAGAGATAGAGTTTCTAGCTTAGTCCCATTAAATACATCCAAATGTATATGTTTGATATTATTGTTTTGTAAATATACTTCTTTTAACTCAGAATTGAAGAAGAATAAATCTCTAAAAAATATAATACTATAATCAAAACATCCTATCATCAAGATTTTTGGGTGAAATCAAAACACGAAAATTGAATTGTGAAAAGTAAATTTATTTGTATCACAAAATTCAGATCATAAACATCCCACTATTGAACACAGAGCCCCTGCACAATGGAAGAGAAATTGATCCACTATGAAACACAGTTTAGACGAGTTTGTGTGACATAGAATGCTATTTCAATATTTCCTTCTCTTCCAATAATGTTCATCTTTAACGACACCCTCGAGCATAGCTTATATAAATGCTGAATTGTTTTCTGTTTCGTGAACACACAGTAAAATTAGTTTAATTATCTTAGTTGCATCTTGAATGTAGGCAGTTTCTAAATGACCTATATCTTATTCGCTATTTTTAACTCAATTTTACCAGAAACTTCATGGTTTTCATTTTTTTTCACAGGTTTACAAAAATTGTATTCCGTAAAAGATAAGAACTTACCCATTTAATGTCTCAATATTATTATAACTAAAATCTACTTTTCTTAGCATCTTCAATTTAGAAAATATTTCAACGGGGAACTCTTTTATTTGATTATAACTGAAATCTATATGTTTTAACGATGAAGTTGTCCAAAAAATATTGGATGGTAGCACCTCTATCGAATTCATGGAAAATGTGATATTCTTTAAACTACTAGATCCACTGAGTACGTCTTCTGGGAGTGCGTTTATCTTACTGTTGTATATATATATTATTTCAAACTGTTTTGGTAGACCAGCAAATGCATGAGTGTCCAAAGTCATATTCACGAGGTTATTTATAATATTTATCTGGAAATACAAAATGTGGTGGTTAAGCAATGATATTTGTTAGTGAACTGTAGTTCAAAGCTTTCTGTGTCAAATGAATTCCAATGACACTTCCATGAGGCTGGATGAGGTAATATAAAAGATCAGAAACAGCATATGAAAGCATTTCTCAATTTGAACGATATAACATTATACTTTCACCATTCTACAGCCTCGGAAATTTAAAGAGTCACTCCTTGGCACTGAGGAGCTATGGCAAACGAGTTCTTCATTATAATGAACGTGCAAACTTGCGTCTTAGTGGGCTTGAGCTGGACTAAGTTCCGTTCATGCCATTCCGAGGCCTGACCCAAAAAGCACTCTACTTCAGACACAAGATGAATACTTCTTTTCTATACTGTTTCGAAGGACTATATGGTACTCGGCATACCGCTCATCACCCGTGTGGTTATCCGCATAGCAATGTGTATTCCCTACAGAGAGCATGTCATTGATATGCAGGATGAACGGCGTTGGGGAGAGTACTGAGCCCTGTGGTACATGGTGTGCATTAATGGTCATATTATCGCAGCAAGAGACATCGTCGACGACTTTTGTATAAAAGTGTATAAAATGAATCCGAACCTCCAGAAAACTATCCATTTACAGAATCTTTTGGTGATTCCATAAGATGATAGCTTCGATAGAAGGGCCTCGTGCCAGACCCTTTCAAACGCTCTTGCGATATCTAAGCTGAAAACTGAGCCAATGCCCTCCAAAGTCCCTGCCTTGTATTGTGTAAGGTACGCAAGAAAATCACCAGCCGATCGGCCATGACGAAAGCCGTATTGGCGATCAACTAGTGGTTCTCCAGGTAATGCAAAAGTTGGTGGTTTATAATTTTCTCCTGGACAGCAAAGATGTTATCGCAATTGACCTCTGTCAATGATTTGAGACCCAACCACTCTTTATGATGAGTGTTAAAGTTGCCAAGAATCACCACCATCGCTTATGAACACTGTTCCAATTTTTCATCAATCCCCCATCGGTGTTCTCAAATAATTGAATTGATCCTGAATCACTGCCATGTAACCTGTAGAGGCACGCAACCACAAGATTGATAGGTCACCTTGTTCGAAGACCCGAAAGCGGCGACAACAGATTATCACTCCAGACATACACGCACACCTCGGCTTTGCGATGGTAGGAGTGCTCCAACTCGTAACTGGGGTAATTTAAGCACGAACCTATCTGCGTTTGCGTTAAAAGAGTAAGGCAGACCGCACCGTTTCGTGACGGTAGTGGACGGCATCGATGTTGCTATGTAAATACCTTATATTGCAAAAATCCATGACAAATATGGATAGGGGAAACGTCGTAAATGGTTTTCTCTTTTTCTGTTTGACAATGGTCGGCGGTGAATATTCCCATCAGGTCTCCCTGTATCTCATGTCAGTTCCTCACGCATCACCAGAGCCCACCACACGTAAACCCACCCAAAAAGAAACAGCGTTTTGCCATAGCTTAGAGCTCAATATTCTGCGAGAGTGTGGTACTACGCCGGACGGATTGGCTCGCGGCTGTAGACAGAAAACTATCAACAGCGTGGCCCTACTACTTATATTTATGCATGATAATTGATTAGAATATCAATAACGCTTAATTTTACATAGATATTGTGATTTCTTTTACCTGATTAAAATTATCAAGTTTGTCGAAGAGTTTATTTGGTAAAAATGCCAACATATTACTATCTATAACTAAAGTTTCCAAATTTATTATATAAGAGAATGCATCTGGATCTATAGATTGTATCTTGTTGGTATTCAAGTACAGGTGTTTTAATAGGTAGGGACCTGTAAAAAAAAGTATAATTAAAATTATTATCGTGGACATTAGCTTAGTTTAACAACACCTGAAATGCCAAAGCTATCTTTGATACTAATTCAATAATATACTTTCTATAAATCATCATCATTCTCTTACTCTTATCCCAATTACTTGGGGTCGATACAATATGTACTCTTCTTTCATAGTACATGTTGTAAAAGTTATTGGCAAAAGTTTTAATACCGACCGTCTGCCTGATGTCTACCCTCCTTGGGAACGTAATTGTTGATCAAACGGCATCAAATGGATTTGGCACAGGTTGTTATAAGGCTCTTAGTCGTCTTTTACGACACGAACAAAGTAAGAGTTGGTGGGGTACTATCCCAGAAACCTCCACGCGGTGTACCCTGGGTGCGGGCGGCGGTCCCCAGTTCTACTGTTGTACTGTCGTCCGTAGCGAATATCTGCGCGATTTCGCTCCTCACTCTACTACAGTCGTAGTAGAGGTTATAGGACGCGAAATATTGGGACGGGCTCAGTCACTCATTCATTTGAGGGCTGGGCAGGCACATGCCACCGCCCACATATCGTAAACCTGATTCTTTGCTTGTCTTAGTTTCAGGAGCGAGGTTCTTGGCTTAACCGCCCGGACCGCGAGGAAGACAACCTCTATAAAGAGTTCGAAGTAACATTCGGACTCGGAAATCACCCAGAATCTTAAGTTCTGGCGTGCGGCGAGAAGATGCATGGCAGATGGGTTGTTCTGTCGTTAGCACGCTCCAGCCAGGGTACCGGCTGACCCCCTGGTTGGTAAATGTAGGCTTGCCCGGGTAAAGGGATCTCTGCCCGGGTCGACGTATTGTATCTCCCATAATCGTGGGATCAATAATGGATGCTGAATTAAATAAAAACAACGACGGGGATTGTAGCGATCCTCACCCCAAGGCCCAGTCAAGCCGATCAAAAACTGACCAAGACGACGCCTCGTCCTCAGGACTTGAGGCGTCCGCCGAGGGCCCGGCACAAACTGTGGAGGCCCAGAAGAAGAAGAGGAGGTCGCCTCGAAAGTCCCGGAGCAACGGCCTGAGCCACAAAAGGCGGCTGGAGGAGCGGCGAGCGCGCAGGGAGGCTGCCGCCGCTGAAGAAAAGAAGGACGGTAGACTCGCAGCAGAGCCGTCGACGGACGAGGGCGACAGCGATGTCGCAGAGCCGTCCGAAGACGAGGGCGGCGGATCTACCGTCAGAATGGACGAGGGCGGTGATATTCCCGCAGGGCCGTCCAAAAAGGACAGCGGGTCGGCTGGTAAAGGCCCCACTAGGTCGTCGGCACGTCTAGCAGCAAAGACGCCGCCGGCGACTGCGACTAAGAAGGAGGAGGCCCTCCCCTCGCAGGTGCGAAAGCGCCCCTTGAGTAAGGGAGGCAGCTCGAGCGCCGAAACCGAGGGGAGCGTGGCCAACATGCATCCACCCAAGATCCAGGCCTCCCGAAGAGGGCGAGGGACCTCGGTCATAGAAAGGGCGGCGGCGGTCGCTGTCCGCGCCGGCGAGGCCACGGATCTGCAGGCCGAAAATGTCCGCCTTAGAGGCGAGATGTCAGGCCTGCGCACCCGAAATCGTAACCTGGGCGACATGCTGGCGGAAATGCGTCGGGCAAACCGCCAGCTGTTGATAGACGTGGCCGACCTCAAGGCGCAGGTGGCGTTGTTCGTGTCACCCGCGCCAGCCGCGCCATCGGCCAGGGCCGGCTACTCGGCGGCCGCTGCGGCGGCAAAGCCGCCTCGCGCTGCGGCGGCAAAGCCGCCTCGCGCTGCGGCGCCGACGACGTTGGGTGATGGCGTCAGCGTCACACCCGTCCCCGCGGCGAGGAAGACGCCTGCCGCCGCGAAGCGCACGTCGCCGGCTGACGCTGGCGCGGCCACCGCGGCGAAACTCCCCGTTCCCGTGTTGAGGCTGACGCCTCTCCCCGCGGACCGCTTGCCACCGGCTAGCGCCCCTGCGGCGCCAAAGCCGCCAGGCGCCGCGAAGCGGGCCCCTGGAGAGGCTCAGCCGACCCCGACGCTGGAGGTGGGAGGCTTGTCGGACGAGGCCCTCGCCAAAATCATCAACGCAGTTGGCAAACTCGTTGATGCGCGTGTGGCCGTTCTGGAGGCAAGACTGCCTCCAGAACCACGTGTCCGGCCGCCCCTAGCCGCGGATAAGCGGCCGCATGTGGCACCAGCCCCCGCCTCGCTGCCTTGTCAGGGTGGCCGCGTGGGGAGCTACGCCGCGGCCGCGGCCGGGCCTAAGCCCAAAGGCCCCGGCCCAGCTCCAAAGGACCCGCCCTGAGGAGGAAGACGGCTCCGGCTCCTGCCGGACCGCTGAAGTCGCCCGCAACAACACCGCCGGCGACGACCAGCGAGGCCACGACGAGGCCTTCCGCGTCTGGCACGACTGCCGTACCCGAACAGGGTTGGCAGGTAGCCGAACGCGACAGAAGGAGTCGCGGCCAAAGGAGGAGAGCGGAGGCCAAGCGCGCCGCTGAGGTCCCCGCTCCTCAGGCAGAAGCCGGACGGAAGAAGAGACCGCGCAAGGGGCTAAAGTCGCCGAAGACGGCCGCAGTGGTGACCACTGTGCTGCCCGAGGCGGCCGAGAAGGGCCTCAGCTACGAGGCCGTCTTGAGGAAGTCCCGGCGGGAGCTAGACGTCTCCGATATTGGAGGCGTCGAAGCCAGGACCCGCAAGGCCCGGACGGGGGCTCGAATTCTCGAGTTCCCAGGGGCCGAGGGCGCCAAGACGGCCGACAGCGTGGCCGAGAAGCTGAGAGGTTTGTTCGCCGAGGAGGGTGGTATCAAGATCGCCAGGCCCGTCAAGTGCGCCGAAATGCGCATTTCGGGTTTGGACGATTCAGTGACGGTGGAAGACATCCGGGAGGCTATTGCCTCGAAAACCGGGTGTCCCATAGACACCGTCTGGGTCGGTGCCATTCGTCCCGGTTCGGGTGGCGTAGGTGCTGCCTGGGCGCAGTGCCCGGTGGAGTCGGTCAGGCAACTGGCCGGCTCAGGCAGGCTCCTCGTGGGCTGGAGCTCGGCGCGGGTAACCGTGCTTGAGCACCGGCCTGCGAGGTGCTACAAGTGCATGGCGGTCGGACACACTCGACCGACGTGCACTAATTGCTTCGACTGCGGCGGATTGTGTTTCCGCTGCGGTCAGACCGGGCACGTGGCGGCATCTTGCGCCGCCCCGCCCCACTGCCCCGCGTGTGCGGCGGGCAGTAAGCCCGCCAAGCACCGCATGGGCTCTGGGGCGTGCAAACCTCCAGCTTCGGCCCCAAAGGCGCGGGGCGGCCCTACGACCACGGCTGCTCCCGCTCCTAGCGCGGTCCGATCGCCCGCTGGCGAGGAGGTCATGGATACAACCCGATAATGGGTACACCATCCATGCACCTCCTCCTGCAGGCCAACACCAACCACTCCGCCGGAGCGCAGGATCTCCTCCTGCAATCCATGGCGGAGTGGTCGATTGGTGCAGCCGTAGTCGCGGAACCGTACGCCGTGCCTGATCGCCCCAATTGGGTGGTCAGTCGAAACGGTACTGCGGCAATCGTCGTCTCAACGCAGCGGCACTTCCCGTCCTTGTCCCTTTTGGATAGGGGCGAGGAATTTGTCGCGGCGGAGTGGGGAGGGGTCACGCTCTACAGCGTATACCTCTCCCCCACTAGGAGGATGGACGATTTCGGGGCCTCACTCACCACCTTGGAGGCCTCGATACGGCGACTGGCACCGGGCCTCGTCCTGGTTCTAGGGGACTTTAACGCTAAATCCACGGCGTGGGGGTCCCCTACGACGGCGGTCAACGAGTGGGCGGCTTCACTGGGCCTCTGTGTTCTGAACAGAGGCTCGGTGAACACGTGTGTGCGGCGGCAGGGCGGGTCGATAGTGGACTTGTCGTTCGCTAGCCCCGCTGTCGCGCCACGGGTGAGGAACTGGACTGTCCTGGAGGAGGCGGAGACCCTGTCGGACCACCGGTACATCCGGATGGAGGTCTCCCCCCGGGAACCCGGTAGGGGTCACAGGGCGGACGGAGCTCCCGCGTTTCCGCGGTGGGCTGTGGGTCGTCTTGACAGGGATCTACTGGCGGAGGCGGCCATTGTCAGCACGTGGCTGTCCTCATCACCCCCAGCGGACGGAGTGGACCAAGGAGGACCAAGGAGTCGCCAAGGACGCGAGTTGGCAGGAGATGCTGGACGGTCTCGACCGTGACCCCTGGGGTCGCCCATATCGTGCGGCGCTGAACAAGCTTCGCGCGCGGGCCCACCCCCTCACCGAGACCCTCCAGCCCGACTTCCTTCGTAGGGTGGTCGAGGAGCTGTTTCCACGGCAGTCGGAACACACGCCCCCGGTCATGGCTTCGCCAGATCAGGACCGGGAGGCCGACGACGACGAGAGTGTTCCGCCCGTGACGGAGTCGGAAGTGGGGGCGGCCGTGGCGAAGATTCGTTCCGCCACCACGGCCCCCGGCCCGGACGGAATTCCAGTCCGGGTGCTGACGTCGCTCCTCGAGCACTTCGAGCCTCGCCTCAGGCAGCTGTTCAACGCCTGTCTGACGTCTGGACGGTTCCCTGAGTGCTGGAAGGAAGGGAGGTTGGTTCTCCTGCCAAAGCCGGGACGGTCCCCGGATTTGCCGTCGGCCTACAGGCCCATCGTGCTCCTTGACGATGTGGGTAAGCTGCTGGAGCGTGTGCTCGCTGCCCGCATCGTCCGACACCTGGAGGAGGTGGGGCCCGATCTGTCGGACGCTCAGTATGGGTTTCGGAGGGGGCGTTCGACCATCGGGGCCCTATTACGCCTGAGGCAGGCGGCCGCGGAGGCCGTCACCGGGAAGGGAGTGCTGTTGGCGGTGTCGTTGGACATCGCCAACGCATTCAATAGTCTGCCATTCGGCTGCATCAGGGAGGCGCTCCGGTTCCATGGAGTGCCCCTGTACCTCAGGCGGCTGGTGGCAGACTATTTGGAGGGCCGCAGTATCCTCTGCGCGGGTCCCGCAGGGGACATTGTGCGGACGCCCATGTCGTGCGGCGTTCCACAGGGGTCGGTTCTGGGGCCGACCCTGTGGGACATCGGGTACGACTGGGCGTTGAGAGGGAGTCTCCCCCCCGGGCTGAGCTTGGTGTGCTACGCTGACGACACGCTCGTCACAGCCCGGGGCAGGACACTCGAAGAGGCGGCGAGCCTGGCCACTCTCGGCACCGAGGAGATGGTCAGGCGGATCGAGGCGCTGGGGCTCAGGGTGGCCCTAAACAAGACGGAAGCCCTACTTTTCCATGGGCCCCGTGTGAGGCTGCCCATCGGCGCCTCGATAGTGGTAAACTCCATCCACATCAGCATCCAGGCCCATATGAGGTACTTGGGTCTAGTGCTCGACGGGCGATGGTGGTTCCGGGAGCATTTCCGACAGATTGCGGCCGGCTTGTCGGCGCGGCGTCCGCCCTTTCTCGACTCATGCCGAACGTGGGCGGACCCAGTTTTGAGGCCCGACGGCTGTATGCGGGGGTCATCCGCTCGATGGCCATGTACGGCGCACCCGTGTGGGCGAGGGCTCTGAACGCCCAGCTCAGGGCGGTTCTGTGGAGGCCACAGAGAGCCATGGCGGTCAGAGCCATTCGCGGGTACCGCACGGTGTCGACAGAGGCGGCGTGCCTGTTGGCCGGGACACCCCCGTGGGACCTAGAGGCGGAGATGCTCTCCGACCTCTACCGGCGGGTTATCACAGCGCGCGAGGAAGGTGGCTCCCCATCGTTGAGCGAGATAGCCACCTGGCGCGTGGATGCCCGCCGAGACGTCATCGCCGGCACGTAGTCCTCACCTTTCGGCTGGTGCAGGTATTGACGGGGCACGGGTGTTTCGGGTTGTACCTGCACAGGGTCGTGTATAGGGAGTGGACTCCGGCCTGCCACCACTGCAGGAGTGACGAGGACACGGCGCAACACACGCTGGAGGTGTGTCCGGGATGGGAGCGGCAGCGCCGTGACCTCGTCGCTGTCATCGGTGCCGACCTGACGCTGCCGGCCGTCGTGAGGGCGATGGTCGACAGCATCAGGAACTGGGACGCGGTCGCCGCCTTCTGCGAGGCTGTCATCTCGCAGAAGGAAGCGGCGGAACGGGCAAGGGAGGATTCCCGCGCCCCGGGCCGCCGCCAGCGGCCGGGGCGGCGCAGGCGCGAATACCTGCGCCTGATGCCGCCCTAACCGAGGCTTCGGGTGATCGGACCGGGGAATTGTCCGGTCACCCGACGTGAGGCCACCGCGTGAGGGCGACGCCCCTACGGCGAAATCTGTCGGGGCGTCGACGAGAGGAACCCGCGAGGGTGAACCGCCGGGCGGGCCACCGAAGTTAAAAATCGGGTCCCGGTGACCCGCTCGCACGGCGAAGAGAGAGGAGTTCTAACGGTGGGTCTATAGGGTCACGCGCCGCCTTCTCCGTCACCCCGGACCGATTTGGCGGGGCGAGACTAATCCAGCCTAGCCCACCAAAAAAAAAAAAAAAAAAAAAAAGTAAGAGTTGGTAATGTTCAGAGCCGCTACCACACAACTACTATCTATAAGTACATTATGATGAAAAATTTAGATGATAACATCGGAGCCACATTTTTATACCGTAAAAGTTTCTTAGTTTATGATCTATTGTTTTTTTACAATTCATACATCAAATTATACTTCTTTGGTCCGTTTGTATACTGACAATTACATTTGTGATTCCCATATAATGATAAGGACTGCCTAACTGTCTCACATTGCGTATATGAGTTGACATAAGTTTTGAGTCGATATTTTCTTACGAAACAGAAATTGAAAACGATAATAAAATCGTGTTCGTCTCGAGAGGGCCGACAGAAGTGACAACTTAAACTAATCTAAGTTGAACTATTTAATTTTGAAATTGTTTAACTTGAGAAAAGCTTAGGTAATTACTTAAATTTTATGTATATTAATATGATAATGTAAGGAAAGAAAAGGTTCCGCTCGCCGCTCGTCCATCGCCCCGAAACTTAAGACTTATTTTCTTCAGATGATATTGTACCTAAATTATTAATAAATACTTTGTTATTTTTGACACAGTATATATGGTACGTGCGTTTCCAAATATTGGATCAATCTCAAACTATTATTTGGTTTTCGATCAAGAGCTTCTAAGTTTAGAATTATGTTTATAAAATCGTGTTTTTAAGGGAAGCGTATCGAATACAAAGGAAAAAGAAAATGCAGAACTTACCTTCAAAAACATTAGGCGTTATATGTGTATGTTCAAAAACATTGCCTTCTAGCATCATGGAGTCCAATGTGTTGACACCTTGGAATATGTTAGCTGGTAAACGAGTCACGCTTTCTTCTTCTCCTTCTATTGATTCATCATTATCGTCATTATTTCAGCTGATATATATATATATATACTAGCAGATCCGGCCACGCGTTGCTGTGGCTAAGGCAGCCTCAGAAACACGTGGTGGTTATGCTAGTAAATTGTAGCTTATATGAAACGTTTGTACGTTTAACATAGTGCCATCTATTAAATACTTACTCAATCCAGTCAACAGATACCACCATCTGTTAGAATCGTTTGGAGATAACAGATAATTGTGACTGTCAAATAATAGACAAATAATTTGCAATAAACTAATATTGCGACTATAAATTGAGATCCTATCTTTTAAATTGGATCAAACTACACATGTTGTGCAGATTTGATTAAAATCCGTTGAGTACCTTGGGAGTCCATCGCGGACAAACAACGTGACGCGTAATTTATATATATTAAGAAGAAGATATATATATATATATATATATATATATATATATATATATATATATATATATATATATATATATATATATATATATATATATGTGTGTGTGTGTGTGTGTGTAAATGAAGGACGGTAGGTGGCGCTTCTAAAGTGAGCACACAAAATTTTTAGCGATTCATTAAAATATGTTTTAAAATTATATAGAAAGTAATAGGAACAGTATAATTAAGCAAAAAATGTGTAATTAAATATAAAACATGTGTACAAACGTTATCTAGCAAAACCAACAAGTGATTTTTGTAAAATAAACATGAAAACAGTTTAGTTTAAATTTATTGAGTAGTGACTTTTTGCAGTATTTACGTGAAGTGAATAAACAATAATAATATAAACAATAATAAACTATAGTGCAAAATCTTACATAAACTCTTCTAAATTTCAAATAAATAACAGAGAATATTACAATAAATATTACGTTTGTCGGTATCTTACAAAAACTCTTCCATAAATAATCAACTACTGAAAAACTTGCAATCTCAAAGTTACTTATTGCTAATTTGAAGACTTATAAATAACGCAGTTTAGCTTCATAGTTAAGAAAGCGGCTCATCCATACAGCGCCGCTGCTGCAGTGTGTTCAAATCTGAGCAAGTATTAGATTGTCTTTTTGTGATTGTTTCTACAATTAATTCAATAATGAATTGCTTTGATAATATTACTCTTCGCCGACAACGAACTTATTCGGATACAAAAAGTGAGGACCTTACGCTTAGTGATGTAGACGGCACAACTAACAGTTTACCTAATATATCAATCGACGGCGAATTTAATGAAACTACACTACTAAAAAAACAGTTGCAAAGCTTGCAATCGGAATTACAAGCGGCGCATCAAGAAGTAGAATCGTTAAATTTAGAAAATTTGGAATTAAAAAATATTATAGATGAACTTACAAAAAAGAAGAATATTTGCAAAAAAATCTCCACTGAAATAGTTACCGAAAAAAGACAAACGCCAAAGAAAAAGGAATGTATATTCTCAGTAAATAAAAGACAGCAAAGCTCTCCTTCCTCACCGAATTTGAAAAGCATTGACGAATGTAGTAATCGAATCCATGAGTTGATTGCATCCAAAGCTAAACGTGATAATATAGTTATGAATAAGACTAAAAATACAGTATCTTCGATAAAAAATAATCAACAGAAAAATAAACTATGTCTATTCAGTAATTACTCGAAAAATAAATTTAATATGACTAATTTAATTGAACACACTTTTGGCCATGATTATGGCTTTTGTAACTATCTCTATACAAACTGTAGCATTCAACAACTAATGGATAGCATGGTAAATAAAATAAATAATTTTGGCATGAATGACTATTGTATCATCCTACTTGGCGAAAAAGATTTTCTTCAAACTAATAATTATCATGAGTGAAATATTAATTTCACATGAGAAATGCTCTAAGACAATTTGACTACACAAATATAATTATATGTTTACCAACATATAAATACAGTTACTTGAAAACATTATATAACACGAGAATAGAAGTATTTAATAACTTACTTTACCTGGATAATATGACTCATGAATATGCATATATCTTAGATTCTAATAGACAGCTGACTTTTGACATGTTCTCAGGCCGCTATGGATATTTGAACGCAAAAGGTATGAAAGACATTTTTATCAACATAAAAAAGAATATTTTGGAATTAGAAGCGTATTATAAGGAAAATAATTATAACTGTTCTTGCAATCTCAATACAAATGAAATGTTTTTTCTATAACTATCTAAATGTAATGCACCAAAATATAGCAGGACTTTTAAACAAATCAAATCTATTGACTTTACATATTCAAGAACTAACACAATATAATACTGTGGTGGACGTCATCTGCATAACTGAACATTTTATTCAAAAAGGCCAAAAAGATCTTCTCTCGATACCAAACTATCATCTGGCAGCGTGCTACTCAAGAACTAAAAAAAGAGGAGGCTCATGTATACTAATCAGGCAAGGTCTTAAATTTAAGGAATTAACTGATGAGAAAAAGTGCTCAATACAAGGTACTATTGAATGTTGTGCAATCGAATCATCGATTCTTAATGTAATTATTGTTTGTATTTACAGAATTCCGAGTTCCAATTTAGATACATTTTATTTCCAACTCAGTAAAATATTAGACCAAGTGTGTTACAAAAGATGTAAATCTGTCATCATATGTGGCGATTTTAATATTGATTTATTAAGAAAAGGCAATATTGCTCTCGATTTTATATTTTTTTTCTTTATTTCAATTTAAAATTAGAAATTAAAGATCCAACCAAATTAAAAAGCAAAACATGTATTGATAACTTTGCGCACAACATCTCAAGAAAATGTGAACATAGAATCCTTGATTTCAATTTATCAGATCACACCGCACAGCTATTAATAGTTCCGGTAAATAAGACATATAAAATTAATAATTGGCGTAAAGAAGTTAGAAGTTATAGCAAGGCGAATCTTGATAAATTTAGGGCTTGTCTTAATTTGATTTCTTTTTAGGATGTGTATTCGACTCAAAACGCCAACGAAGCTTATAATGTTTTTTTAGAATCATTCTTACTATTTTATAACTTGTGTTTTCCATTAATTTTAAGAAATATTAAGGTAGTTAAGGATCCTACTTGGATAACACCTGGCATAAAATGCTGCAGTAAAAAGAAAAGACAAATGCTGTGGCAATACAGACTGCATCCTAATAACGTAAATTTAGTAAAACTTAAAAACTATTCTTCTCGTCTTAAAAAAAATTATAAACATGACACAAACCGTGAAGAACAATTACAAAATTTCATCATCAAAAAATAAATGTAAAACAACTTGGGAAATAATTAGGGATAACAAACAGAACATAAATTATGAGTTTATCTCAGAAATTGAAATGAAGAATAGGTCTATAACGGATCCGATATATATTGCGAATGCTTTTAACAATTATTTTGTAAATGAGACTGCTAATCTTTCAAAGCAACAGAACGAACGCCCAAGTTTTGTCAATAAACTTAAATCTATAAGTTCCTCTATGTTTCTGCGGCCTTTCGTACCTGAAGAAATAGATAAAGTTATACTAAACCTGAAAAATAGTAATAGTGTAGGTTATGATGGCATTTCAACTAAGGTGGTCAAATATGTCTCTAATATTATATCTAAGCCTATTAGCTATATACTAAATACTAGCTTCAGTACAGGAATATATCCTGAAAAGTTAAAAATTAACATAGTAAAACCATTGTTTAAAAAAGACGATAAAAAAAATATGAAAAACTATAGGCCAATTTCTCTTATGCCAATTATTTCAAAGATACTTGAGAAAGTAATTTATGGTGCCTTATATTCCTACCTCGAAAAACATAATGTTTTTAGTGACGAACAGAAAGGCTTTAGAAAGGGGAGATCAATAAACTTAGCCATATACGAATTTCTTAATAAAATAGTGACAAATTTGGATAAAAAGTCTATGGTTTCTGCTATATACATGGACATGAAAAAGGCTTTTGATTTGGTAGATCATAAACTTCTTTTAAGAAAACTTAATTCTTGTGGTGTACGAGGTAATGTCCTGGATCTTATTCAATCTTACCTCAGTAACAGGACCCAATATGTTGAAATAAGTCACATAAATATAACAACTAGGAGAGAAGTAAAGTATATGTCAACCAAAGCTATTGTATCTTGCGGGGTACCTCAAGGCAGTGTTTTGGGACCTTTGCTATTCTTGGTGTACATAAATGACTTTCCAAAACAGATATCATATCCAATGGTTTTGTTTGCTGATGATAGCACTATAATTCTAAAACACGATAGCAAAGAAAATCTTCAAAAGGATATAAAGATAGCAGTTACGCAATCTATTAACTGGTTGGAGCAAAATAATCTAACCATAAATTTGAATAAATCTAAAATAACAAACTTTTCTCATAGATTGCATAAAAACTATGACCTTAATATTCACTTTAACAATGAAATCATTGAATTTGTAACAAATACTAAATTCCTTGGCCTTACTATTGACAATAAGCTAGCGTGGAAGGAACATATAGATTCATTAAGTAAAAGGCTAAGTAAATTTTCATTTGCTTTGTATAAGTTACGAAAAATAGTAAACCGGGAAGCAGTTTTAATGGCTTATCATGGATACGTTGACTCTATTCTTCGTTACGGTGTAATATTCTGGGGAAATTCTACTGGCAAAGACATTATTTTCAAAGCACAAAAAAGATGCATAAGAGCAATATGTGGACTAAACTCAAGGGAAAGCTGTAAAACTTATTTTAAGCAATTAAATTTATTAACATTTCCATGCTTGTATATATATGAGACTGCCATGTTTGTAAGACAGAATCAGCATCTATTTAAAAGAGTTTCAGAAAGTAGGATGCGTCCTGTTAGAGAAATATATAAACATAACTTTTGTATACCTGATTCTAAAACAGCTTTAATGCAAAAAAGTATATTGTTTATGGCTCCTAAAATCTACAACACAATACCAAATCATATGAAACTATTAAATACGATACAATTCAAACATAAATTACGTTTATTATTAATTAATAAGAGTTATTATACAATTAATGAGTTTTTTACTGTCAATTTATAATCCTAGTATTAAGTATATAACATAATATTGTATATTAATAATTATAATGATATTTGACATATATGAATAATATTAATAATTACTAAGAAACTTGACATGTGCCACCATTTATTATTTAGATGACATTTCACTTATTGCCTTTGCCTTTCATATATAAGACATGCATGTTAAAATATACAATAAATTGATAAACTTGTAAATTTGTTTAAAGTGTAAGCCAACTGGCAGATTTTGGAGGACTTTATATGTAATTTAATAATAAGACCAATTGTACCCATTATCACGCTAATAAAAAATTCAATTCTATTCTATTCTATATATATATATATATATATATATATATAAATATATATATATATATATATATATATCTATCCCACTATTGGGTTCAAGCTTCCCCTGTAGTTGGAGGGACATTACGCGGAAGAATTACCAGTAGTGGTGGAGCCACTCTGTTGATGATTATCTGTCTACAACCGCTGGCCGGTCCGTTTAGGATATTACAGACAGAGTTTCGCAGAACATCTACGTCTGAGCGGTGACAATGAGCTTCTGCGCTTCATTCGGTGAGCGAAAGAAGCGGACGCTAAACTTTCTGGGGTGGTTGTGGTTGATAGGCAGCGACCTAGGTGTATTCCTAGTATTGCAAAGTCTATAAGCGGCAGTAATACTTACCATCAGGTATGCTGCTTACTCATTTGCCAATAAAAGTAATAAAAAAAATCCTTTGATTCAATTATATTTAATCTGTGCTGAACTAATAACCTTATCAATTTTAAGGAGTTTTAGCTGGAAAGGAAAAGTGTCATGTGATGCTTTTGTATTATATTCAATATCTTAATGTTTTAAAGTGTTATGTTAAATAATTTTCATGACATTTTATTTAATGTGATGCGTAGTAAGTACTTTTTGTTTTCCACTAAAATTCCTAAAAAATACCTTTGACAGTGTGGCCATGGTACTGTTGAAGGCGATGATTCAACTTACTGATGGATGATAACTTTAAATGAAGTTAATTTATATACAAAGATTTGGCTTAAAGGTCTTAATAATCAAGCTATAAACTCCAAAAAAAAAAACTTAATCAGCGTGATATAGTAGGGATCCTCCTATTGTTGAGAAGGCTCGAACCTACTAGGGGGATGCATATTAATTGAGATAAGATGATAAGATTATTTATTAGTTGTAATTAAATATTTTGATGATAGTCAATCACTCTTTTTTTTTTTTTTTTTTTTTTTTTTTTTTTTATTGGTGGGCTATGGGTGCGTCTCGCCCCGCTGAATCGGTCCGGGGTGACGGAAAGGCGGCGCGTGACCCCATAGACCCACCGTAAAACCTTCTCTCTTCGCCGTGCGAGCGGACCACCGGTACTCGATTTTAACTTCGGTGGCCCGCCCGGCGGTTTACCCTCGCGGGTTCCTCTCGTCGACGCCCCGACAGATTTCGCCGTCGGGGCGTCGCCCTCACGCGGTGGCCTCACGTCGGGTGACCGGACAATTCCCCGGTCCGATCACCCGAGGCCTCGGTTAGGGCGGCATCAGGCGCAGGTATTCGCGCCTGCGCCGCCCCGGCCGCTGACGGCGGCCCGGGTCGCGGGACTCCTCCCGGACTCGTTCCGCCGCCTCCTTCTGCGAGATGACAGCCTCGCAGAAGGCGGCGACCGCGTCCCAGTTCCTGACGCTGTCGACCATCGCTCTCGCGACAGCCGGCAGCGCCAGGTCGGCACCGATAACAGTGACCTTTAAAGCTTTTATATTGGATTAGCTTTTGCCAGCGATTTCGTCCGCGTAGAAGTCGCAAATGGTTGTAATAGGTTTTTTAGTTGGTTTTCTATGTTATTAAATTTGTTATAACATACAAATTATTATGTTTAAATGTTTGAAGAATTATAAAATATAAAAATCTTTATTATAGAGTAGCGATTTAAAGGTTTCTTAAACATGAAAATAAATTAAAATTTTGTTATATAATATTTTATGGAGACGAAGCGTAAGTGTCTTTCTATGAGCTCGTATCTTGAAAGTGCATGACCTCTCTTAGAAAACAACTGCCATACTAATATAGTAGGGTGACTTTTGAGACAAGTTTCAGTTTTAAAGAGCATTTGCATTGCACCAAAATTTTTACGTGAGTTCAACCATTATTGAATAAAATTAGAATAAATTTTCATACATGTGTTAAAATAAAATGTAATTTAAATCAAGAGCACTAAGGAGCATTAACGACGAATACTAGGCAAATTAAGCCCTAAAATAACTTTCTAAGCCCTCTTTAACCCCATTACCTTTAACAGAATGAATTTCAATAAAATACGAAATGTACGTCTCACATCTATTCTGTTAAAGAATGTTTATGCAAAATTTGAATGAGATCACACTGTTTCATACAAATTTGGCTCGCCTTTTTCAACCTCTTAGTTGTAGAATTTCGGAAAACGCTTTTAGATTGGATGCCTGCGTTAGGGGCGGTTTTACTTATAGTGCAGAGGGTGCGGTGCACCCGGGCGCCGGGTGTTAGGGGGCGCCAAGAGCCGCCCGGGACATATAGATCCTCCACTGTATCCCACTCCGTGCGCAGCGAGTGCCTAACCATTTATAAACGTTTCGCGTTTACTTGGTTTCGTGTCAAAACAACAAGACTAAGCATGCGACAACATATTCCAGCGAGGTTCGCAGTTTAGTCGAACATCTTGTTCGTATCAATCTATTCCATTTTGTTCACGTATTCTGATACAAGAGGGCGCCAGGCTATTGATTCCACCCGGGCGCTACATGCGCTAGAGCCGCTTCTGGCCTGCGTCATACAAAGAACACACCTTCGTAGTTTCAGGTATCTAAGATCAGCGGTTTAGGCGGTGCGTTGACCTATCAGTCAGTCATTCAAGATAAAGCATTTTATATGTACTCGTATAGTTATTCTTTTTTTGTTAAAAAGTCTTTGAACAACCAAGCTTAGCGGTTCAGCATTTGCATAACATGTTTTTTTTAGCACTAAGAAATTTGCATCCTTGTTTAAAATTTTAATAAAATTTAACGAGCTTTTACAGCAGCCTATAAAGTATGAAATAAAAATAATAATTGACTATAAACAATATAAAATTTTATATATAGAATAATTTTATTTTTGTACTGGCAGTGAATTTGTATTAAAAATGTGGTTGACCCACATTTTAAATTAGAAGACCCCAATTTAATAATTGATATTGTAGTGGGTAGATATAAATTTCTATAATAACGATGACTTATTAGACGTGAAACACCTTAGTCCTCCAGTGACCATGATCACTGTTAAGCGTTCGAAACGTCGGGTAATTAAAAATCAAATACAAACATGATAGAATACGTAAAGTTAGTTTTATTTCAAATGTGTAATACTCGCGTAAGCATTAGATATCATTAAAAACTTACCCTCAATCCATAAAGTTGTAACAAACAATTCATTCAGATAATAAGAGATGGATAGATCTATAATATTATCATTAAGTGTATAATTGCCAGTCGTTTTTTTAAACCATAATTTACTTATTTTATCTTGTGTTTCATGAAAATATAGGGCACATTTTAATATACTCGGCGAACATGATTTGAAAATCATTGCATCAATACCGAAATTATGATCAAATATCGGCATCAACGAGCAATTGTAATCGGTGCCCTGAAAATTAAAATTTAATCATCATCATCTTCTACTTTTATTCTAATAACGTGGTATCGACACAATATATACTCTGCTTTCATCGTCCATACTGCAAAAGTAATATATAGTGTGTAGTGAAGGTTGCTGGGCGTCGCGTCGTTGGATACAGGCGGCACAGGACCGCACTCTGTGGCGTAAAATGAGGGAGGCCTACGTTCAGCAGTGGACGGCAATAGGCTGAAATGATGATGATATATATATATATATATATATGAGATTGCCACCTATGTATTGACTCATCACAATATCTCTGGATCCATAAGACCCACAGACTTTATTACGAAATTTCACCCGCAAGGTTTTTTTTTTTTTTTTTTTTTTGGTGTACTATGGATGCGTCTCGCCCCGCCAAATCGGTCCGGGGTGACGGAGAAGGCGGCGCGTGACCCCATAGACCCACCGTAAAAACTCCTCTCTCTTCGCCGTGCGAGCGGTTCACCGGGACCCGATTTTTAACTTCGGTGGCCCGCCCGGCGTTTCACCCTCGCGGGTTCCTCTCGTCGACGCCCCGACAGATTTCGCCGTCGGGACGTCGCCCTCACGTGGTGGCCTCACGTCGGGTGACCGGACAATTCCCCGGTCCGATCACCCGAAGCCTCGGTTAGGGCGGCATCAGGCGCAGGTATTCGCGCCTGCGCCGCCCCGGCCGCTGGCGGCGGCCCGGGGCGCGGGAATCCTCCCTTGCCCGTTCCGCCGCTTCCTTCTGCGAGATGACAGCCTCGCAGAAGGCGGCGACCGCGTCCCAGTTCCTGATGCTGTCGACCATCGCCCTCGCGACGGCCGGCAGCGTCAGGTCGGCACCGATGACAGCGACGAGGTCACGGCGCTGCCGCTCCCATCCCGGACACACCTCCAGCGTGTGTTGCGCCGTGTCCTCGTCACTCCTGCAGTGGTGGAAGGCCAGATTCCACTCCCTATACACGACCCTGTGCAGGTACAACTCGAAACACCCGTGCCCCGTCATTACCTGCACCAGCCGAAAGGTGAGGACTCCGTGCAGCCGCTCCATCCACTCTATCAATACGGGCTGGAGGGCCTCAACGGTCTCCACACCGTGCCTAGGCCTCTCCAGCCGCGTAGCCCAACGGGCGATGACGTCTCGGCGGGCATCCACGCGCCAGGTGGCTATCTCGCTCAACGATGGGGAGCCACCTTCCTCGCGCGCTGTAATAACCCGCCGGTAGAGGTCGGAGGTCGTCTTACCCGTGTGGCGACGGGAATAGAATACAAAGGTCGTCACCCCTTACTTGCCCGTGGGAGTCGTAAAAATCGGCTAAGGGTCTCACCGGGAGATTGGGCAGCGGCTATCTCCCGGGCAACTTAATAACATCTACCGCGATCGCCAATCCGCTCGCCAAGCGTGGCGATTATGGCATTATTACCCCCCCAAAATAAATATGGATGCACAAAAAGTCACGGCCCCCAGTCACGGCAGTTCCGCTGTTCCACGGGCTCATTTTGGTAGCGGGCCTGTTGGTGGCGGGGCAGGGGGTGCTAGGAATCTCCGGCCGCGATCCGGCTACCAAAAAAATCGACCCTTGGCCCTGGTAACACACAACGTTCGGACGCTTAGGAACGACGAGAGGGTCATCGAACTGGAAGAGGAATTGAGCAAAATCCGATGGGACATTGTAGGATTATCAGAAGTGCGAAGAGAGGGGGAGGGCACGATAATCCTCCGATCTGGAAATTTGCTCTTCTACCGGGAGGGAGATCACCCATCCCAAGGCGGTGTAGGGTTTATCGTTCGTAAGTCTCTCGTAGAGAACGTGGAGAGGATCGAAAGTGTGTCAACAAGGGTAGCGTACCTTATACTCAGAATTACCAAACGGTATTCGTTGAAGGTCATACAGGTTTACGCACCGACTTCGACATACTCCGACGACGTAGTGGAGGCCTTATACGAGGATATCTCGAAAGCCATCCACACGTCCAAAACCCACTTCACGGTAGTTATGGGAGACTTCAACGCAAAACTAGGCAAAAGGACAAACGATGAGTTGATAGTGGGGCAATATGGATTTGGACAGAGAAACCAAAGGGGCCAAAAACTGGCCGACTTCTTGGAGAAGGAAGGCCTCTTCATGATGAATTCCTTCTTCAAGAAACGGCCACAAAGGAAGTGGACCTGGATTAGCCCTGATGGATCCACTAAAAATGAGATAGACTTCATCTTGACGGACAAACGACAAATATTCAATGATGTCTCTGTGATCAGCAGGATTAAAACTGGGAGTGATCACCGCATGGTTCGAGGCACATTGAATCTTCGTACGAAAGTTGAGCGGTCCCGCTTGATGAAGTCTACACTCCGACCTACACCTGTCCAATACCAGAACCCCGATAGCTTTCAACTCGAATTACATAATCGCTTCCAATGCCTGGAAGAGTGCGAATCTTCGTACGATATGAACAACAGGTTCGTGGAAACTGTCCACGCGGTCGGGTCAAAATTCTTTAAGGCCCATCGCGCTACTAGAACAAAAAAGCTTTCTGACCAGACTCTTCAACTCATGGAGAGGAGAAAGGAAATGACGGTACAGTCTTCAGCCAATTGGTCCGAACTCAGGCAGCTTAATAGACAAATCTCTAAATCTATGCGACGCGATATTCGCCGATTCAATACACTGCGTATTGAAGAGGCGATAGAGCGAAATCGAGGCTCCAAAGTGTTCGCACGAGATTTGTCTATTGGGCAGAGCCAAATGACTAAGCTGAAGACCGATGACGGTACTGTCATTTCATCCCAGAGTGAGATCTTGGGAGAGGTCGAAAGGTTCTATGGGCAGTTGTACAAATCATCCCTGAATCCTGTTGTCAGCTTGGTCCAAGACCCCAGATCCAAGCTAACTCGGCACTATACCGAAGAAATCCCGGACGTCAGCTTGTACGAGATCAGAATGGCTCTAAAACAATTAAAGAACGGAAAGGCACCGGGAGATGACGGAATTACCACAGAGCTCCTGAGGGCAGGCGGCAAGCCAGTTTTAAAAGCCCTACAGAAGCTGTTTAATTCTGTCATTCTCGGGGGCGACGTTCCAGAGTCGTGGACCAGGAGTGTGGTGGTGCTGTTTTTCAAGAAGGGCGATAAAACGCTCTTAAAGAATTACAGACCCATCTCACTCATGAGCCACGTGTACAAATTGTTTTCAAGAGTCATTACGAACCGACTCGCGCGCAAGCTAGACGACTTCCAGCCGCCCGAACAAGCCGGTTTCCGAAAAGGTTATAGTACCATAGACCACATCCACACGCTACGCCAGATTATACAGAAGACCGAGGAGTATAATCGGCCTCTGTGTCTAGCGTTTGTGGACTATGAGAAAGCCTTTGATTCTGTCGAAACTTGGGCAGTGCTGCAGACCCTTCAGAGGTGCCAAATTGACTATCGATATATCGAAGTGCTGAAGTGTTTGTATAAAGACGCTACTATGTCAGTCCGCATCCAGGATAAGAGTACGAAACCGATCCAGCTGCAGAAAGGCGTGAGACAGGGAGACGTTATCTCTCCGAAACTGTTCACCACTGCGCTGGAAGATGTCTTCAAGCTCTTAGACTGGACCGGACTCGGCATCAACATCAATGGCGAATACATCACTCACCTTCGATTCGCAGATGATATCGTAGTCATGGCAGAATCCCTGGAGGACCTTAGCACCATGCTCAATGACCTCAGCAAGGTCTCCCAACTAGTAGGGCTGCAAATGAACATGGACAAGACGAAAATCATGTCTAATGCCCATGTCATTTCTGTACCGGTCCTGGTTGGGAATGCGATTCTCGAAGTTGTCGATCACTATGTTTACCTAGGACAAACAGTTCAATTAGGTAGATCCAATTTCGAGAAAGAGGTCAGCCGACGAATCCAACTCGGCTGGGCAGCGTTCGGGAAACTTAGGAGGATCTTCTCGTCTAATATTCCGCAGTGTCTGAAAACAAAGGTTTATAACCAGTGTGTGTTACCAGCGATGACTTACGGCACTGAAACGTGGTCTCTAAATGTCGGCCTCATAACAAGGCTCAAAGTCGCTCAGCGTGCTATGGAGAGGGCTATGCTCGGTATTTCTCTACGTGATAAAATCCGAAATACGGAAATCCGTAGAAGAACGGGTGTAACCGACATAGCCCTAAGGATTAGCACGTTGAAGTGGCAATGGGCAGGCCACATCGCTCGACGAACCGACAACCGTTGGGGAAAAAAGGTTCTCGAGTGGCGACCACGAATCGGACGACGCAGCGTAGGACGACCCCCCACTCGGTGGACTGATGACCTCATCAAGGTCGCAGGAAACCGCTGGATGCAGGTGGCACAGGACCGTTATAGATGGCATTCTCGTGGGGAGGCCTATGTCCAACAGTGGACGTTTACAGGCTGATGGATGGATGGATGGATGAGAGGTCGGAGAGCATCTCCGCCTCTAGGTCCCACGGGGGTGTCCCGGCCAACAGGCACGCCGCCTCTGTCGACACCGTGCGGTACCCGCGAATGCCTCTGACCGTCATGGCTCTCTGTGGCCTTTACAGAACCGCCCTGAGCTGGGCGTTCAGAGCCCTCGCCCACACGGGTGCGCCGTACATGGCCATCGAGCGGATGACCCCCGCATACAGCCGTCGGCCCTCGAAACTGGGTCCGCCCACGTTCGGCATGAGTCGAGAAAGGGCGGACGCCGCGCCGACAAGCCGGGGAGCAATCTGACGGAAATGCTCCCGGAACCACCTTCGCCCGTCAAGCACCAGACCCAAGTACCTCATATGGGCCTGGATGCTGATGTGGATGGAGTTTACCACTATCGAGGCGCCGATGGGTAGCCTCACACGGGGCCCATGGAAAAGTAGGGCCTCCGTCTTGTTTAGGGCCACCCTGAGCCCCAGCGCCGCGATCCGCCTGACCATCTCCTCGGTGCCGAGAGTGGCCAGGCTCGCCGCCTCTTCAAGTGTCCTGCCCCGGGCTGTGACGAGCGTGTCGTCAGCGTAGCACACCAAGCTCAGCCCGGGGGGAGGCTCCCTCTCAACGCCCAGTCACACCCGATATCCCACAGAGTCGGCTCCAGAACCGACCCCTGTGGAACGCCGCACGACATGCACGCACAATGTCCTCTGCGGGACCCGCGCAGAGGATACTGCGGCCCTCCAAATAGTCTGCTACCAGCCGCCTGAGGTACAGGGGCACTCCATGGAACCGGAGCGCCTCCCTGATGCAGCCGAATGGCAGACTATTGAATGCGTTGGCGATGTCCAAAGACACCGCCAACAGCACTCCCTTCCCGGTGACGGCCTCCGCGGCCGCCTGCCTCAGGCGTAGTAGGGCCCAGATGGTCGAACGCCCCCTCCGAAACCCATACTGAGCGTCTGACAGATCGGGCCCCACCTCCTCCAGGTGTCGGACGATGCTTCGGCAAGTACCTGCACACGGTCGTGCGGAGGGAGTGGACTCCGTCCTGCCACCATTGCAGTAGCGACGAGGACACGGCGCAACATACGCTCGAGGTATGTTCAGGTTGGGACGGGCAGCGCCGTGACCTCGTCGCTGTCATCGGTGCCGACCTGACGCTGCCGGCTGTTGCAAGAGCGATGGTCGACAGCGTCAGGAATTGGGACGCGGTCGCCGCCGGGCGGCGGAGGCGCGAGTACCTGCGCCTGATGCCGCCCTAACCGAGGCTTCGGGTGATCGGACCGGGGAATTGTCCGGTCACCCGACGTGAGGCCACCGCGTGAGGACGACGCCTCGACGGCGAAAGCTGTCGGGGCGTCGACAGGAGTGGAGCCCGAGAGGGCATACCGCCAAGCCGGCCACCGAAGACAAAGATCGGGTACCGGTGGCCCGCTCGCACGGCGAAGAAGAGGTGCTTGCAGGGTGGGTCAATGGGGTTGCGCGCCGCCTCTTCCGTCACCCCGGACCGATTTGGCGGGGTGCGACGTCCATGGCCCACCGCAAAAAAAAAATAAAAAAAAAAGGTGTCGGACGATGCGGGCAGCGAGCACACGCTCCAGCAGCTTACCCACATCGTCGAGGAGCACGATGGGCCTGTAGGCCGACGGCAAATCCGGGGACCGTCCCGGCTTTGGCAGGAGAACCAATCTCCCTTCCTTCCAGCACTCAGGGAACCGTCCAGACGTCAGACAGACGTTGAACAGCTGCCTGAGGCGAGGCTCGAAGTGCTCGAGGAGTGACGTCAACACCCGGACTGGAATTCCGTCCGGGCCGGGGACCGTGGTGGCGGAACGAATCTTCGCCACGGCCGCCCCCACTTCCGACTCCGTCACGGGCGAAACACTCTCGTCGTCGTCGGCCTCCCGGTCCTGATCTGGCGGAGCCATGACCGGGGGCGTGTGTTCCGACTGCCGTGGAAACAGCTCCTCGACCACCCTACGAAGGAAGTCGGGCTGAAGGGTCTCGGTTTCCGCGCGCGAAGCTTGTTCAGCGCCCCGCGATATGGGCGACCCCAGGGGTCACGGTCGAGACCGTCCAGCATCTCCTGCCAACTCGCACCCTTGGCGGCTCGGATAGCCAGCCGAAAGGCAGTCCGCGCACTGCGGTACGCCTCGTACAGCTGGCCCTCCCGCTCGACGTCGTGGTGACGCCGCCGGCTGAGTATGTAGGACCTTCGGGCACTGATACACGCCGCACGAAGATCCGCCAGTCTTGGGGACCACCAGTAGACCCCCTGCCTCGGAGGCGGACGCCGCCGCAATCTGGGCATGGCCGCATCGCAGATCTGCGTTAACGCACTGCGAATGCGGACAGCCTCAGCGTCCACTCCGTCCGCTGGGGGTGGTGAGGACAGCCACGTGCTGACAATGGCCGTCTCCGCCAGTAGATCCCTGTCAAGACGACCCACAGCCCACCGCAGAAACGCGGGAGCTCCGTCCGCCCTGTGACCCCTACCGGGTTCCCGGGGGAGACCTCTATCCGGATGTACCGGTGGTCCGACAGAGTCTCCGCCTCCTCCAGGACACTCCAGTCCCTCACCCGTGGCGCGACAGCGGGGCTAGCGAATGACAAATCCACTATCGACCCGCCCTGCCGCCGCACACACGTGTTCACCGAGCCCCTGTTCAGAACACAGAGGCCCAGTGAAGCCGCCCACTCGTTGACCGCCCGCCTGCGGTCGTCCGTCGTAGGGGACCCCCACGCCGTGGATTTGGCGTTGAAGTCCCCCAGAACCAGGACGAGGCCCGGTGACAGTCGCGGTATCGAGGCCTCCAAGGTGGTGAGTGAGGCCCCGAAATCGTCTTCGCGCCTCGCGCCTTTGGGGCCGAAGCTGGAGGTTTGCAGGCCCCAGAGCACATGCGCTGCTTGGCGGGCTTACTGCCCGCCGCACACGTGGGGCAGTGGGGCGGGGCGGCGCAAGATGCCGCCACGTGCCCGGTCTGACCGCAGCGGAAACACAATCCGCCGCAGTCGAAGCAATTAGTGCACGTCGGTCGAGTGTGTCCGACTGCCATGCACTTGTAGCACCTCGCAGGCCGGTGCTCAAGCACGGTTACCCGCGCCGAGCTCCAGCCCACGAGGAGCCTGCCTGAGCCGGCCAGTTGCCTGACCGACTCCACCGGGCACTGCGCCCAGGCAGCACCTACGCCACCCGAACCGGGACGAATGGCACTGACCCGGACGGTGTCTATGGGACACCCGGTTTTCGAGGCAATAGCCTCCCGGATGTCTTCCACCGTCACCGAATCGTCCAAACCCGAAATGCGCATTTCGGCGCACTTGACGGGCCTGGCGATCTTGATGCCACCCTCCTCGGCGAACAAACCTCGCAGCTTCTCGGCCACGCTGTCGGCCGTCTTGGCGCCCTCGGCCCCTGGGAACTCGAGAATTCGAGCCCCCGTCCGGGCCTTGCGGGTCCTGGCTTCGACGCCTCCAATATCGGAGACGTCTAGCTCCCGCCGGGCCTTCCTCAAGACGGCCTCGTAGCTGAGGCCCTTCTCGGCCGCCTCGGGCAGCACAGTGATCACCACTACGGCCGTCTTCGGCGACTTGAGTCCCTTGCGCGGTCTCTTTTTCCGTCCGGCTCCTGCCTGTAGAGCGGGGACCTCAGCGGTGCACTTGGCCTCCGCTCTCCTTCTTTGGCCGCGACTCCTTCTGTCGCGCTCAGCCACCTGCCAACCTTGTTCGGGTACGGCAGTCGTGCCAGACGTGAAAGGTCTCGTCGCCCGCCAGCCTCGCTGGTCGTCGCCGGCGGTGTTATTGCGAGCGACTTCAGCGGTCCGGCAGGAGCCGGAGCCGTCTTCCTCCTCAGGGCGGGTCCCTTCGGAGCTGGGCCGAGGCCTTTGGGCTTGGGCCCGGCCGCGGCCGCGGCGTAGCTCCCCACGCGGCCACCCTGACAAGGCAGCGGGGCGGGGGCTGGTGCCACATGCGGCCGCTTGTCCGCGGCGAGAGGTGGTCGGACACGTGGTTCTGAAGGCAACCTCGCCTCTAGAACGGCGAAGCGCGCATCGACGAGCTTGCCCACTGCGCCGATGATTTTGGCGAGGGCCTCGTCCGATATGCCTCCCACCTCAAACGGGGTCGGCTGAGCCTCCTCAGGGGCCTGTTCTACGGCGCCTGGCGGCTTTGGCGCCGCAGGGGCGCTAGCTAGCTAGCTCGCTAGCGGTCCGCGGGGAGAGGCGTCAACCTCACCACGGAGACAGGGAGTTTCGCCGCGGCAACCGCGCCAGCGTCAGCCGGCGACGCGCGCTTCGCGGCGGCAGGCGTCTTCCTCGCCGCGGGGACGGGTGTGACCGTGACGCCATCACCCAACGTCGTCGGCGCCGCAGCGCGAGGCGGCTTTGGCGCCGCAGCGGCCGCTGAGTAGCCGGTCTTGGCCTGTGGCGCGGCTGGCGTAGGCGACACGAACAGCGCCACCTGCGCCTTGAGGTCGGCCACGTCTATCAGCAGCTGGCGGTTTGCCTTACGCATCTCCGCCAGCATGTCGCCCAGGTTCCGGTTTCGGGTCCGCAAGCCTGACATCTCGCCTCTAAGGTGGACATTTTCGGCCTGCAAATCCGTGGGTTCGCCGGCGCGGGCAGCGACCGCCGCCTCCCTTTCAACAACCGAGGCCCCTCGCCCTCTTCGGGAGGCCTGCATTTTGGGTGTAGGCATGTTGGCCACGCTCCCCTCGGTGTCAGCGCTCGAACTGCCTCCCTTACTCAGGGGGCGCTTTCGCACCTGCGAGGGGAGGGCCTCCTCCTTCTTAGTCGCGGCCGCCGGCGGGGTCTTTACTGCTAGACGCGCCGACGACCTAGAGGGGCCTTCACCAGCCGGCCCCCTATCCTCTTTGGACGGCCCTGCGGGAATATCACCGCCCTCGTCCATTCTGACGGTAGATCCGCCGCCCTCGTCTTCGGACGGCTCTGCGACATCGCTGTCGCCCTCGTCCGTCGACGGCTCTGCTGCGAGTCTACCGTCGTCCTTCTCCTCTGCAGCGGCGGCAGCCTCCCTGCGCGCTCGCCGCTCCTCCAGCCGCCTTTTGTGGCACAGGCCGTTGCCCCGAGTCTTCCTGGGCGACCTCCGCTTTCCTTTTGGGGCCTCCACGATTTGTGCCGGGCCCTCGGCAGACGCCTCAAGTCCAGAGGATGAGGCGTCGTTTTGGTCAGTTTTTGATCGGCTTGACCGGGCCTCACCCGCAAGGCTCGCTGGGGTGTAAAAATCACATTTTTTAAATATGAGCTACAGGCTTGAATTTCGGTAGGCATATTTGTGTTACGATACAGAGGTAAACTAAGAACAGCTTTTTAAAATTCCTCGCCTAAAGAGGATTGCGTAGGTGTTAACCCAAAAATCCACATTTACGCCTACAGACTTGGGAGTTCGGTGTGTGGGAGTTCGGGGTGGACTTTCTTTCTGCTCTGTAAAGGTCAGACGAAGTAGGATTTTAAGAAATTTCTTCCCCGAAAAGAATTCTATGTCGCGAAAGTAAACTACACAACTAAACTGACGTAACCGAAGCGAAGCGAGGGCTGTCTCTCTGTCTGACGTCAACACTACTTGTGAATGTAATTGTTGATCAAACGCAATCATGTGAAACTCTCTCAGGTCGTAAAGCTCTTAGCTAGTCTTTTACGATATTCACGAGCAAAGTAAGGGTTGGTAGTATCCATAGCTGCTACCACACAGAAATTGTTCTCATATCATCATCATTATTACCCTGCTCTTATCTTAATTACTTGGGGTCGACGCAATATGTCCTTTTCTTCCACTCTATCTTATCCGATGTCATCTCTGCGTTCATTCCCTTTCTATTCATATCACGCTTCACGCAATCCATCCATTTTTTCTTGGGTCTTCCCTTTTCCTTTCGGGTCGGGCGACCCACTCCCCGGCCGGCGGAGTACGTGGAGGGGCGGAGACGAGTAGGCGGGTCGACAACGAGGCGGCCGCCGCGAGGGTGCTGGGGGTGTTATCCGGCATCCCTCCCACCGAAGTGGCGGCCGCTGGTGCCCGCGTGAGCGATAGCGCCCCGGACGCGAAGGCCCTGCAGGCCGAAAACGCCCGCCTTGGTGACGAGGTGTCAGGCCTGCGGGCTCCGAACCGCCGCCTAGAGTCGGAGCTGGCCGCGCTGGCAGCGCTGGCCGCCAAGGAGCTGCTGATGCCGCCGCTCCGAAACCACCCGAGGAGCTGGCCGCCCAATGGTTGCCGCTGCGCCGAAGACGACTGCGACTGCGGAGCGCGCGCCGCCGACAGTCGCCAGCCCCCCAAACGTCGTGGAGCAGGCCCCAATAGCACCGACCCCGCTGCCCGCGGTGGAAGGCGTGCCGGACAAGGCCTTGCGCGCCATCATCGACTCGGTGGTCGAACTGGTCGATGCGCGCTTGGCCGTTCTGTAGGCAAGGCTGCCTTCGGAACCACGTGTCCGGCCGCCTCTGGCCGCGGACAAACGGCCATATGCGGCACCAGCCCCCGCCCCGCTGCCTTGTCAGGGTGGCCGCGTGTGGGGTAGTTACGCCGCGGCCTCGGCTGGGCCCAAGTCCAGGGGGCCCGCTCCCGCAACGAAGAAGAAGAAGGTGGCACCGGCTCCTGCTGGACTGCAGTCCTCGCCAGCACCAACACCGCCGGCGACGACTAGCGCGCCCGCGACTGCGCCTTCCGCGCCTACCACGCCCGCTGCGCCCGAACAGGGTTGGCAGGTGGCCGAGTACGGCAAGAAAAGTCGCAGTCAGAGGAGGAGAGCGGCGGCCAAACGCGCCGCTGAGGTCGCCGCTCCCCAGGCAGGAGCCGGAGGAGGCGAGAAGAAGAGGAAGAGGTCGCGCAAGGGGCTCCGGCCGCCGAAGACAGCCGCAGTGGTGATCACTGTGCTGCCTGAGGCGGCAGAAAGGGGCTTCAGCTATGAGGCCGTTCTGAGGAAAGCCCGGCGGGAGCTCGACGTCTCCGACATAGGAGGCGTCGAAGCCAGGACCCGCAAGGCCAAGACAGGGGCTCGGATCCTAGAGTTCCCTGGGGCCGTGGGCACCAAGACGGCTGATAGCGTGGCGTCGAAGCTTCGAGGTCTGTTCGACGAGGAGGGTGGCGTCAAAATCGCCAGACCCGTAAAGTGCGCCGAAATGCGCATCGCGGGTTTGGACGACTCCGTGACGGTGGAAGACATCTGGGAGGCCATTGCCTCGAAAACCGGGTGTCCCATAGACACCAACCGGCCCGGTCCGGGCGGCGTAGGTGCCGCCTGGGTGCAGTGCCCAGTGGAGTCGGTCAGGCAACTGGCCGACTCAGGCAGGCTCCTCGTGGGCTAGAGCTCAGCGCGAGTCACCGTGCTGGAGCACCGGCCTGCGAGGTGTTTCAAGTGCATGGCGGTCGGGCACACCCGGCCAACATGCACTAATTGCTTTGACTGCGGCGGACTCTGTTTCCGCTGCGGTCAGACTGGGCATATGGCGGCATCTTGCGCCGCCCCGCCCCACTGCCCCGCGTGTGCGGCGGGCAATAAGCCTACTAAGCACCGCATGGGCTCTGGGGCGTGCAGACCTCCGGCTTCGGCTCCAAAGGGGCGGAGCGGCCCTTCGACTCCGGCCGCTCCCGCTCCTAACGCGGCCCGATCGCTCGCAGCAAGCCAAGAGGTGATGATGGACACGGCCCATTAATGGCTGCCCAGTCCACTCACCTCCTGCAGGCCAACATCAACCACTCCGCCGGTGCGTAGGATCTCCTCCTGCAATCCATGGCGGAGTGGTCGATCGGTGCAGCCGTAGTCGCGGCATCGTACGTCGTGCCTGATCGCCCCAATTGGGTGGTCAGCCGGAACGGAACCGAGGCAATCGTCACCTCCACGCAGCGGCACTTCCCGTCCTTATCCCTCTTGGATAGGGGCGAGGAATTTGTCGTGGCGGATTGGGGAGGGGTCACGCTCTACAGTGTATACCTCTCCCCTAATAGGAGGATAAACGATTTCGGGGCCGCCCTCACCACCTTGGAGGCTTCGATACGGCGACTGGCACCGGGCCTCGTCCTGGTCCTGAGGGACTTCAACGCCAAATCCACGGCGTGGGGGTCCCTGATGACGGAGGCGGAGACCCTGTCGGATCACCGGTACATCCGGATGGAGGTCTCCCCTCTCCGGGAACCCAGCAGGGGTCACAGGGTGGACCGAGCTCCCGCATTTCCGCGGTGGGCTGTGGGGCGCCTGGATAGGGACCTACTGGCGGAGGCGGCCATCGTGAACACGTGGCTGTCCTCACCACCCCCAGCGGACGGAGTGGACGTTGAGGCTGTCCGCATCCGCAGTGCGTTAACGCAGGTCTGCGATGCGGCCATGCCCAGGGTGCGGCGTCTACCGCCGAGGCAGGGGGTCTACTGGTGGTCCCCAAGACTGGCGGACCTTCGTGCGGCGCGCATTAGTGCCCGAAGGTCCTACACCCGCAGTCGGCGGCGTCGCCGCGATGTTGAGCGGAAGGGCCAGCTGTATGAGGCGTACCGCAGTGCGCGTACCGCCTTTCGGCTGGCCATCCGGTTCGCCAAGGACGCGAGTTGGCAGGAGATGCTGGACGGTCTCGACCATGACCCCTGGGGTCGCCCGTATCGCGCGTCGCTGAATAAGCTTCGCGCGCAGGCCTCGAGCATCTCGAACCTCGCCTCAGGCGACTGTTCAACGCCTGTCTGACGACTGACTGACAGTTCCCTGAGTGCTGGAAGGAAGGGAGGTTGGTTCCCCTGCCAAAGCCGGGACGGCCTCCAGGCCCATTGTGCTTCTGGATGATGTGGGTAAGCTGCTCGAGCGTGTCCTCGCTGCCCGCATCGTCCGGCACCTGGAGGAAGTGGGGCCCGATCTGTCGGACGCTCAATTTGGGTTTCGGAGGGGGCGTTCGACCATCGGGGCCCTGCTACGCCTGAGGCAGACGGCCGCGGAGGCTGTCGCCGGCAAAGGAGTGCTGATGGCGGTGTCGTTGGACATCGCCAACGCCTTCAATAGTCTGCCATTCAGCTGCATCAGGGAGGCGCTCCGGTTCCATGGAGTGCCCCTGTACCTCAGGCGGCTGGTAGCAGACTATCTGGAAGGGCGCAGTGTTCTCTATGCGAGCCCCGCAGGGGACATTGTGCGGACGCCCATGTCGTGCGGTGTTCCGCAGGGGTCGGTTCTGGGGCCGACTCTGTGGGACATCGGGTACGACTGGGCGTGGAGAGGGAGTCTCCCCCCCGGGCTGAGCGTTATTTGCTATGCTGACGACACGTTCGTCACGGCCCGCGACATGACACTCGAAGAGGCGGCGAGCCTGGCCACTCTCGGCACCGAGGAGATGGTCAGGCGGATCGAGGCGCTGGGGCTCAGGGTGGCCCTAAACAAGACGGAGGCCCTACTTTTCCATGGGCCCCGTGTGAGGCTACCCATCGGCGCCTCGATAGTGGTAAACTCCATCCACATCAGCATCCAGGCCCATATGAGGTACTTGGGTCTGGTGCTCGACGGGCGATGGTGGTTCCGGGAGCATTTCCGACAGATTACTCCCTGGCTTGTCGGCGTGGCGTCCGCCCTTTCTCGACTCATGCCGAACGTGGGCGGACCCAGTTTCGAGGGCTGACGGCTGTATGCGGGGGTCATCCGCTCGATGACCATGTACGGCGCACCCGTGTGGGCGAGGCCTCTGAACGCCCAGCTCAGGGCGGTTCTGTGGAGGCCACAGAGAGCCATGGCGGTCAGAGCCATTCGCGAGTACCGCACGGTGTCGACAGAGGCGGCGTGCCTGTTGGCCGGGACACCCCCGTGGGACCTAGAGGCGGAGATGCTCTCCGACCTCTACCGGCGGGTTATCACAGCGCGCGAGGAAGGTGGCTCCCCATCGCTGAGCGAAATAGCCACCTGGCGCGTGGATGCCCGCCGAGGCGTCATCGCCCGTTGGGCTACGCGGCCGGAGAGGCCTAGGCACGGTGTGGAGACCGTTAAGGCCCTCCGGCCCGTATTGATAGAGTGGATGGAGCCGTGGCACGGAGTCCTCACCTTTCGGCTGGTGCAGGTATTGACGGGGCACGGGTGTTTCGGGTTGTACCTGCACAGGGTCGTGTATAGGGAGTGGAATCTGGCCTTCCACCACTGCAGGAGTGACGAGGACACGGCGCAACACACGCTGGAGGTGTGTCCGGGATGGGAGCGGCAGCGCCGTGACCTCGTCGCTGTCATCGGTGCCGACCTGACGCTGCCGGCCGTCGCGAGGGCGATGGTCGACAGCATCAGGAACTGGGACGCGGTCGCCGCCTTCTGTGAGGCTGTCATCTCGCAGAAGGAAGCGGCGGAACGGGCAAGGGAGGATTCCCGCGTCCCGGGCCGCCGCCAGCGGCCGGGGCGGCGCAGGCGCGAATACCTGCGCCTGATGCCCCCCTAACCGAGGCTTCGGGTGATCGGACCGGGGAATTGTCCAGTCACCCGACGTGAGGCCACCGCCTGAGGGTGACGCCCCGACGGCGAAATCTGTCGGGGCGTCGACGAGAGGAACCCGCGAAGGTGAACCACCGGGCGGGCCACCGAAGTTAAAAATCGGGTCCCGGTGACCCGCTCGCACGGCGAAGAGAGAGGAGTTTTTACGGTGGGTCTATAGGGTCACATAGAATTTCGTAAAATCCGTTCTTAGCTGACCTTTACACGGCGAAAGGAATACTCCTACCAAATTTAAGCCTGTAGGCCTTATGGTTCCAGAGATATCGTGATGAATCAATACATAGGTGGAAATCTCTTATATATATATATATATATATATATATATATATATATATATATATATATATATATATATATATATATATATATAGATAATATGCAATTCAGCACTTTGTTTTGGTCAGCAGTCATCGTAAAACTTAACTGAAGGATATAACACAATTTATAGTTTGAAGTGCCCGCGACAGTGGCGCCTCTAGCAGTAGGTTTGTACGGGCGCGGAACACTGCTAACAGGCGTGGTCGTGATGAACAACATGATACTCATTGTAATATATGCATAAAAATAGGAGGAACGGCTGCTCCAATAGTTAACACATTATCGGCTACAGCCAGACGAGATTTGGTGCAACCGTAATCTTTTCAATTACATTATATTGTGGCTCGAATGACATCCATCCGTCTATCCATCCGTCAGCCCGTAAACGTCCACTGTTGGACATAGGCCTCCCCACGAGAATGCCATCTGCAACGGTCCTGTGCCACCTGCATCCAACGGTTTCCTGCAACCTTGATGAGGTCATCAGTCCACCGAGTGTCAACTTCAACGTGCTAATTCTTAGGGCTATGTCGGTTACACCCGTTCTTCTACGGATTTCCGTATTCCAGATTTTAACACGTAGAGAAATATCGAGCATAGCCAGAGGGCTATACTCGATATAGAGAGCCATAGCGTATACGCATACGTTGGGCGACTTTGAGTCCTTTTTGAGGCCAACATTTAGAGACCACGTTTCAGTACCGTAAGTCATCGCTGGCAACACACACTGGTTATATGATCGAATGACATAATTGTTATAAATTACAAAAAAAAAATTGTATATAATTTGACATATTTTTGAGGATTTTATTGAGTAGGTTGTGTTACGTAAACATCAGAAATCATTATTTTATAAAAAAAGAAGTTAATAAAAAAGAAATAGATAAAAAAAAATCAATACCCCTAAATTTCTGGTCCAACCAGAAATTTAGCTGTATTGATTTATTTTTTTTTAGCTTTCTTCTCAGTGGCGATTTCGTTCCGAGCCGGTGGTTTATAGAATTGATTTAAGACACAAATCTTAAAATTGGTAAAATTGAGAATACGTAAGCCATGGGGTTCTTACATCATAAATAATTTTAAATTTGAGTTAGGATGGCTTACCTTACAAGTTACCATAGCTGTAGATAAACCTTCATAAAGTTTCCAGCCAAAATTGACCGTAGAATTTCCTGGATGACAAATGGCTTCATTATTTTCAAGATCCTCAAGGTTAAATACGCACTTGCAAGGATATGGACAGTCGTAAGGGAAGACTTCTTGATGTAGCAGTTGAAGCAGAAATATAGATACTATTAGCTTCAACTTCACAGAGTTTCTAGAAAAAAAATGAGAATAAATTCATATTCATATTTTTCATTTTTGAAGAACTGAAAATAATGCCGCAGACTCAGAATAGAACCTCCAAAGGCGCAAATTATGTAATTCTAGATGATGTATCAATACTTCAGTCTTTTGGTTTAGGTAGCAATGAGGGCTTGGAGACCTGGCACCCATAGTATACTTAAGGATTAATAAACACCTTTTCGAATTAACTCGTGACTGGAGTGCTAGCATTATTGTAGCATTTTGGGTGCGTCGCCCATCGGCAGCAGATTATATGTATGAAAGGCTATTAGATAAAAAAATACACAAATAGATGATAGTTCTGGGGTCAGCTGAATTATAACTGAATACAAACAAAGGTATTATCAAAATTGCTTTATTCATCCTTCGTATAAATTATAAAAATTATATAAAATGTTTAATGAAGACAGAATAAGGAATGTTTATATTGTAAGGATAGACACGCCTTGATGATGAAACATCTTTGGGATAATTAAAGTTCTGACACACCTTGGCAAAATATATTCTAATTCTAGAGGGTCTCAATGTAAATATCAAATTTGTTGTGAGATATCAAGCTCGAGATGTGTTGTGCTTAAATTTTGGGTTCACGTAAACTAATGGTGTTTTTTCACCATTTTTCTTAAAGCGGCAGATTAAATTTCTTCAAAAAAAAAAATTAACATTAAAAATGTCTGTTTATTTTTCAAATATGTTTTGATCATTGAAAATGTTTATTAATAGACCTGAGTTTATTAATATTATTACTGTTAAATGTATTGTATTATTTATAAAATTTACCTTACTAAAGATCTCTCCATGTTTTGCTACAGACTGGTTTATTTACGTCCTTATATGAACAATAATATGTACGCACTGAGTTGCCTACAGTTGATAAGTGTGATCAAATGGCTTATTTGGATACCTAATAATTATGTGGTTCAAAGTGTACCTAAATATATATAACTAATACGTCGTGCGTCGAATGTTTTATAATTTTCTATAAATTCTTTATACAACATCATTTTCCTACTCTTATCCCAATCGCTCGGGGTCGATACAATATATACTCTTCTTTCATAGTGCATATTGTAAAAGTCATTGGCAGTAGTTTTATGGTCAGCCGCCTGCCAGATATCAACCCTCTTTGGGAATGCAATTGTTGACCTAATGGCATCAGATAAAGTTGGCATCAGATAGATTCTTTATACAATGCAATGTCATAAGATAAGTGGGCTAAGAGAGTTGGAATTTCATCATTCTTCAGTTAAATTTTGTGATTTTTGTTTTTAAATGTTATAATTTTGATCATAATGACGCCAACATTATGAAAAACGTTTAGAATCTACTAATTCGATGGCATTAAGCTTTGGCGATAGAATAAAACGCTCCATATTTTTTTATTGTAATCTTTGACAACGAGTATTTGATAATTGGTTTATAGACTACAAGCCCATGGAAAAAATTAACCTGTGAAATAAACCAACGTGAATAACGCTTAGAAGGCTGTTACTATATCATAAATAAGTGAGGAATTTGCAATGGGGCAATATTATGGAGGATAAAGACACACCATACCTATACCTCCTACCTACACATTTTTACATTGTTTAATGGCCTTGCGTTTTGGCAAATCTGATACAGTCATGAAAATGGCGGCGATTTTAAAAACGGATGTCAAAATCTTAATGTTATTGTGAATATTGCAATACTTTCTACAATATACATTAAATCTTGTGAATTTATTTACATTTTGTCATGCGATGTGGAATTTATTAATAGGTAAGGAAGTCAATTGCACTTTGATCGCTTTGCGGCTAGCTACATTTGATCTCTTGGGGCAACTGTCCCCACCTGCCCCCACTTGGCGACGCCCTTGGTGAATAGTATTCTTACTCCGTCACCACACGGATAATATAGCATATATTATAGGTCATAAGCAATTGGACGACAAGCAGTTGATCATAAAACTATTGACAAAACTTTTTCAATATAAACTATGAAAGAAAATTATATATTGCATCGACTCCGACTCCTAATTGGGTAACTTCTGAGTGACGATGACTATGAGTTTCTAAGAAATCTTATGCATTAACGAAACCAATCCGTTCTTCATACGAATATTTTAAGAGACAGGGGATTCGAAGATTTATATTCACACTAGAAAAAGGAAAACATACATACATACATATCATCACGCCATATCCCTTGCAGGGTAGACAGAGAGAATAGAATACCAGAGAACTCTATCCTTGCATACTTCACTCGCTTCCTCAACATTCATAATTCTCTTCACAAACGCTCGCCGGTTTCGGAGACTCTTGACTTCACCTTCCTTCAGTACGTGACCAATCTGGTCTAGGTAGCTTAATCTTGGTCTCCCCTGGTACCTACATCCTTCCACTTTCGCAAACTTTCAAAACTGGAGTAAAAAAGAATATATATAATACTGACCAGTTTAATTCTCATAGTGTTATTGTATCAGGCTAGTCAAAATAGTCTACTAACCAATTTTACTCGTATTATGGCGGACACTAATCTATTTTATATATATGTAAGAGATTTCCACCTATGTACTGACTCATCAGGATATTTCTGCAACCATAAAGCCTACAGGCTTCAAATTTGGTAGGAATATTCCTTTCACCGAGTAGGGGTCAGCTAAGAACGGATTTTAGGAAATTCCACCCGTAAAGGGATTTGCTGGGGTGTAAAAATCTCATTGTTTTAAATATAGCTCCTACAGACTTGAAATTTGTATGTACTTTCTTTCTGGACTGTAAAGGTCAGATGAAGTAGGATTTTAAGAAATTCCTTCTCCGAAATGAATTTTATTCTATGTAGCTAAAGTAAACTACACAACTGAACTGACGTAACCAAAGTGAAGCGAGGGCGGGTCGCTTGTGATCTATACTTGGGATGTCTATAGCTTAATTTACACTTTATTGCCCGTTTACATCAACGACCCCCAAATTTTAGGTAACACCTCAAACAATATAAATGACACATAGATATCATGTTTCAGTTATATCACCTCATAAATTATCTAAAACTATTAATTTATTCATTAAAATAAACAATAAATATCTATGTTATGCGTTATTTATATTGTTTAAGATATAATTTAATTTAGGTGCCCCTAGTGGACACGGTTGTGAAACTTAAGCCAACTTTTGACTATGAGAGAGATACTATAAGAGATTCCCACCTGATGTATTGACTCATCATGATATCTCTGAAACCATAAGGCCTACAGACATTAAATTTTGTAGGAATATTCCTTTCGCCGAGTAAAGGTCAGCTAAGAGCGGTTTTTACGACTTTTCACCCGCAAGAGGGTTTGCTGGGGTGTAAAAATGACATTTATTAAATATGAGTTACAGGCTTGAATTTCGATAGGCATATTTCTGTTACGATACAGAGGTAAACTAAGAACGGCTTTTTAAAAATTCCAACCCTGAAGGGGATTGAGTAGGGGTTAACTCAAAAATCCGCATTTTCCAATACAGCCTCTATAGACTTGGAATTTGGTGTGGACTTTCTTTCTGTCCTATAAAAGAAAGATAAATTAGAATTTTAAGAAATTCCTTCTCCGAAAGGAATTCTATGTTGCGAAAGTAAACTGCAGAACTGAACTGATGTAACCGAAGCGAAGCGAAGGCAGGTCACTAGTATAATATATATTACATCTTGAGATATAATATTTTATCGCTCGTCATACATTTTGTACGAGACCGTTCACACTGTTCTATAATATATATTATATCCCAAACTATAAATATTATTTTGACCAAATAAGCGATATTTTGAAGAAATATATTTTACCTCAAGCCTCCGGACATCGCGCCTTCTCCTTCCTCGCCCTCAGTTTGAATGGTGATCGAAACTGAACTGTTCCAAAATATATATCTTATAGTGGGAACAGCAATCGCGGGATGTAATATATATACATACATACATATCATCACGCCATATCCCTTGCAGGGTAGCAGGGTCTTTTTTTAATAAATCTGCATTTAATACTAGCTTCTGCCCGCGGCTTCGCCCGCGTAAAAGGTTACTTTCTTAAAGTTTTTCATCCCCTAATTTTATTTTACCACTTAAGAGTAAATTTTTACAACGTGTTAATGTCATATTTATTTATATCTAATCAATAGCCTAAAAATAAGTTTCAAGCTTCTGGCTTTAAAAATGACGATACTTCCTTACAACTTGTCATCCCCCTTACTACCCTTTTTCCCATTAAAAAGTAGCCCATGTCCTTTACCAGACTCTAGACTATCTGTGTACCAAATTTCATTTAGATCGGTTCAGTAGTTTTGGCGTGAAAGAGAGACAAACAGACAGACAGACAGAGTTACTTTCGCATTTATAATACTAGTAAGGATTCGTCCATTTTAGTATTTGCTATAGGTGGTCATGTTCGATCGGGTCTGTTAGAGTTATGAATGAAATACTTTTGGTTTGGTTTGGTGTGATATTACACTCTCTATATTCTTATTATTATCTTATTATATTTCAACGCTTGCTTATATATATATGCGCTTATCGTAGCTGTACACCCCTTTACTTATTGGCTGACTAGTCAATTATGTTTTTCTGTCTCCCGCTTTGCCTAGGAGGGGAGTGAAATCATTCTTTTCAACTCCTCCTTTTTAACCTTTTCTAATAAATTTTTTACGAGGCCCAAGATATTTAAAAACATCTCCGGGAACTCCCTGAGGGTCAAACCTCAGTGTCATTTATGAAGACCATTGTGGATCCTGTCTTACAGGAGTTACAATGGTGGAAACGTGTGATGAGATTAGTCCCAAATTTAAAATATTTAGCACTACTACTACTTTAGCATATTAATTATTGAACTGTAGACTAAAATGCTGCAGGTCAAATTATCTGTCTACTTATTAACTTAAAATGTATTTAAAAAAATATAAATATATCACAGTTTATTACATTTATTTCAATGTTTTAAAACACAAATGAGGAAAATTAAATACATACAAAAATATATTGAATAGTATTTAATATTCTATTCCTTGTAAAGACTCGTTAAGTCATTTGTGACGACGTTATGAATGAATAGGTAAGACGTTATGACATCAAACTGCTTCTTATATTTTATCTTCTCCTAGACCTATATTTTCTCGTTTTTGGCAACACATTTTTTAGTTTCTTCCAAAAATTAGGATCACCCCACAACAAGTATGTGTTTAGAGCGATATATGATTTCAAATCTTTATCCAAGTTTGCTTCTTTCAAAATTGCTTCATCGACTATGATGACAATTATTCTTGACCTACCTTCTTGCTCACTCAAATTATATGCTGTATGAAATTCTAACTGCGACCACTCCGATAACAGGAAATGTTTTGATAGTATTATAATAGTCCTTGTAGAATTCTCTACAGATTGTACAATTTGATTTGGAATTAGTTCTCCCACAATCCAGTCCCTATAATGTACACATACTTTTTGATCGTACTCATTTTCTAATTTTGGCAATAGTATATCTGCTACAAATTCACCATCTTGATGAGCAAATGATATGAAAATATCATACTGTTTAATTGCTTCTTGTCTCTCTTCATTTTCAATCGAATCGTTTGTATCGCGATTGCATATATCATTTATGTATTCCCAAATTTGTTTGCGACGTGCACATAATGATACAAAAATTATAATTAAAACCAGACCTCCTATTACTTTTTTTCCAACAGAAACCAGCAAGTCATGACCGCTATTACATTGTTGATATACGTTTATTTTTGAAAGTTTATCTCCATTTCTACAAACAATATCTTCAAAATCTGCTACCCAACCACGATCATACCAGTTTTTTATAATTACATTGGATATACGATCGCATTCCAGAGGATTATTAGACAAATATAGCGATATATTTCTATATATTGTAAGTGACTGAGGTATATCTGTATTTGTTTTTTCTATATTAGTTATATTATTGTTCGTAGATCTATTTCAATATAATACCAGGTGTGTATGAAAGATTCCTGCAAAAAATAGCGACAGTAAATAAGAATAGAGTAACATTAAAATATAATTACAAGATATTGCATTTCGCCGTCAAAAATTGCCAAATTGCGTTAGATGAAATGCTGACTGCATTTTAAAAACTGTGCATTTGGTAAACAACACTATTTTTAATTTTATATCCATGTTGATAAATTACATTATTTTAGAGAAGAAATAATGAGATTACAAATGATTAGTAAAAAGGGTTTGAATATAATGGTGATAATGTGTGTATGATAAGAACTGTGTGGGTTTAGTTTTACAACAGGATTTTAAAAAGGGCAAAATAATTTTAAAATGGCTTGTATGGAAGGGAGACTGTCTAATAGTATAACTAATAACACTATTAATAGTAATCATTATTTTTTGAGCCTATATATGTGTGTTGGAGTCAGATAGAATAAAATCCAATGACAAACTTAATATACTTGTATTCTTGATTACAAAAATGTTTGATATATTAAAATAAAAGGTACAATGAGTTAGAAAGTGCAATACGATGTAGTTTGCGTTATGTTAGCGAGCGAGTGAGTGGGCGAGCGCTGCTCAGTCGACGAGTCCCACCACCGATGCTAAATAACTGTATTGCTGAGGCTCCGCCCTCGTCGTCACGAAGACACGGCGCGGACATGTGTATTAAAAATATGAGATGATGTGTATTGGAAAAATAAGAAATTATGAAATACTAGCTTCTGCCCGCGGCTTCGCCCGCGTGAAGGGTATTTTCCTTAAGTTTTTCATCCCCTATTCTTATTTTACCCATTAAGGGTAATTTTTTTACAAAATGTTAATGCCATATTTATTTATATCTAACAATATCCTAAAATTTAATGACGATACTTCCTTACAACTTTTCATCCCCTTTGTTAGGGTTGTACCCTTTTTTTGCATTAAATAGTAGTCTATGTCCTATATCAGGCTCTAGACTGTTTGTGTACCAAATTTCATTTGGATCGGTTCAGTAGTTTTGGCGTGAAAGAGCGACAGACAGACAGACAGAGTTACTTTCGCATTTATAATATTAGTAAGGATGTTGTGAATGACGGATTTGCAAAAAATTGTAAAGTTAATTTTATTTACCTTGATTTTATTTATTTTATTGCTGGATAGGTCTAGGTATTCCAAATCAATCAAATCCAGTATCCAATCCTCGAATTCATTTAAGTTATTATCGCTGAGAATCAATTTTCTCAGTTTCCAGGTGAACGAAGGATGTCCAACGATACGTTCCAATCTATTTGATGCAAGTGATAGAGTTTGTAACTCAGTCTTCTTGAATACATTCAAATCTATATCTCTGATCTTGTTATTTTGTAAATATACTTGTTCTAATGCAGTATTGAAGCTGAATAAATCTCTAAAAAATATAAATATATTATCACCAATATTTTTAATCTTATGCTACCACAGTTATATATCATAACCAAAATGCGTTGTGAAAATTCAAATTCAAATTTAAACCATGCAAAGTAATAGAGTTCTTAAATTTATTCATATAATTTTTCTTTTTCAGAGATTAGACGCTACTACAGTGTCACTGAACACGGGTTACCTAAGAGGAAAAGTCATCTACTATATAACACTGGCCAGACGAGTTAGTATGGGATGCTATTTTGAGATTTACATCTCTTGCAATAATATTATTTGCCTATCCTTGAGTTGTTTTTTTATGACACCATACAAATTTATATGAGTTTCTCAGTTACTTTTGGAACATAAATAGTTCCAAACTTGAGCAGATATATTTTATATATTACATTTTCTTTAACCTTTACCAGTAGCTTTCATATAATTGGTTTTAAATGAGTTCCCAGATTCATGTTAAGTATATCCTAAAAAAAAGACTTACCTATTTAATGTCTCAATATTATTATAACTGAAATCTACTTTGCTCAACTTGTTCAATTTTGAAAATATTTCAACTATTGAATTATTTTTGAATGTGATAGTTGTTAAACTACTAGAATTACTGAATACGTCTTTTGGTAGCTCAGTTATCCTGCTGTTCTCTATATGAATATCTTCAAACCATTTTGATAGACGAGCAAAAGCATTATTATCTAAAGTCATATTCACGAGGTTGTTTATAATAATTATCTGAAAAAAAAAGTCGATCAAACACTTATGAAGTTCATTAATGTTCTGAGCAGATCAAAGTTTTTTCTGCTAATACAAATATTAATCTGGAGTATGAAACCCTTTTTTTTTTTTTTTTTTTTTGTTATTGGTGGGCTATGGGTGCGTCTCGCCCCGCTGAATCGGTCCGGGGTGACGGAAAGGCGGCGCGTGACCCCATAGACCCACCGTAAAACCTTCTCTCTTCGCCGTGCGAGCGGACCACCGGTACTCGATTTTAACTTCGGTGGCCCGCCCGGCGGTTTACCCTCGCGGGTTCCTCTCGTCGACGCCCCGACAGATTTCGCCGTCGGGGCGTCGCCCTCACGCGGTGGCCTCACGTCGGGTGACCGGACAATTCCCCGGTCCGATCACCCGAGGCCTCGGTTAGGGCGGCATCAGGCGCAGGTATTCGCGCCTGCGCCGCCCCGGCCGCTGACGGCGGCCCGGGTCGCGGGACTCCTCCCGGACTCGTTCCGCCGCCTCCTTCTGCGAGATGACAGCCTCGCAGAAGGCGGCGACCGCGTCCCAGTTTCTGACGCTGTCGACCATCGCTCTCGCGACAGCCGGCAGTGCCAGGTCGGCACCGATAACAGCGACGAGGTCACGGCGCTGCCGGTCAAAGCCCGGACACGCCTCCAGCGTGTGTTGCGCCGTGTCCTCGCTACTGCTGCAATGGTGGCAGAACGAAGTCCACTCCCTTTGCGCGACCGTGTGCAGGTAAAAACCGAAGCATCCGTGCCCCGACAACACCTGCACCAGTCGAAAGAAGAGGACTCCGTGCCGCCGCTCCATCCACTCCATCAATAAGGGCCGGAGAGCCTCGACGGTGACGACACCGTGTCTAGGCCTCTCCAGCCGCGTAGCCCAACGGGCGATGACGTCTCGGCGGGCGTCCTCGCGCCAGGTGGCTATCTCGCTCAGCGATGGGGAGCCACCTTCGTCGCGCAGTGAGGTCACCCGCCGGTAGAGGTCGGAGAGCATCTCCGCCTCTAGGTCCCACGGGGGTGTCCCGGCCAGTAGGCATGCCGCCTCGGTCGATACCGTGCGGTACCCGCGAATGGCTCTGACCGCCATGACTCTCTGGGGTCTCCACAGAACAGCCCTGAGCTGGGCGTTCAGAGCCCTCGCCCACACGGGTGCGCCGTACATGGCCATAGAACGGATCACCCCCGCATACAGCCGTCGGCCCTCGAAGCTGGGTCCGCCCACGTTCGGCATGAGCCGCGAAAGGGCGGACGCCGCGCCGACCAGCCGGGGAGCAATTCGGCGAAAATGCTCCCGGAACCACCATCGCCCGTCGAGCACCAGACCCAAGTACTTCATATGGGCCTGGATGCTGATGTGGACGGAGTTGACGACTAGCGAGACGCCGATTGGCGGCCTTACGCGTGGCCCATGGAACATTAGGGCCTCCGTCTTATTTAGGGCCACCCTGAGCCCCAGCGCCTCGATTCACCCGACCATCTCCTCGGTGCCGAGAGTGGCCAGGCTCGCCACCTCTTCGAGTGTCCTGCCCCGGGCTGTGACGAGCGTATCGTCAGCGTAGCATATCACGCTCAGCACGGGGGGGAGACTCCCTCTCAACGCCCAGTCGTACCCGATGTCCCACAGAGTCGGCCCCAGAACCGACCCCTGTGGAACGCCGCACGACATGGACGTCCGCACAATGTCCCCTGCGGGACTCGCGCAGAGGACACTGCGCCCCTCCAAATAGTCCGCCACCAGCCGCCTCAGGTACAAGGGCACCCCATGAAATCGGAGCGCCTCCCTGATGCAGCTGAATGGCAGACTATTAAATGCGTTGGCGATGTCCAGCGACACCGCCAACAGCACTCCCCCGCCGGTGACAGCCTCCGCGGCCGTCTGCCTCAGTCGTAGCAGGGCCCCGATGGTCGAACGCCCCCTTCTAAAACCGAATTGAGCGTCCGACAGATCGGGCCCCACCTCCTCCAGGTGTTGGACGATGCGGGCAGCGAGGATGCGCTCCAGCAGCTTACCCACATCGTCGAGGAGCACGATGGGACGGAGGCCGACGGCGAATCCGGGGGCCGTCCGGGCTTTGGCAGGAGAACCAACTTCCCCTCCTTCCAGCACTCAGGGAACCGCCCAGACGCCAAACAGGCGTTGTACAGCTGCCTGAGGCGAGGCTCGAGGTGCTCGAGGAGCGACGTCAGCACCCGGACTGGTATTCCGTCCGGGCCGGGGGCCGTGGTCGCGGAACGAATCCGCGCCACAGCTGCTCCCACTTCCGTCTCCGTCACGGGCGGAACACTCTCGTCGTCAGCCCGGTCTTGTTCTGGCGAGGCCATGACCGGGGGCGTGTGTTCCGACTGCCGTGGAAACAGCTCCTCGACCACCCTACAGAGGAAGTCGGGCTGGAGGGTCTCGGTGAGGGGGGGGCCCTGCGCGCGAAGCTTGTTCAGCGACGCGCGATACGGGCGACCCCAGAGGTCACGGTCGAGACCGTCCAGCATCTCCTGCCAACTCGCGTCCTTGGCGGCTCGGATGGCCAGCCGAAAGGCCGTCCGCGGATCGCGGTACGCCTCGTACAGCTGGCCCTCCCGCTCAGCGTCGCGGTGACGCCGCCGGCTGCGGGTGTAGGACCTTCGGGCTCTAATACATGCCGCACGAAGGTCCGCCAATCTTGGGGACCACCAGTAGACCCCCTGCCTCGGAGGTAGACGCCGCCGCACTCTGGGCATGGCCGCATCGCAGATCTGCGTTAACGCACTGCGGATGCGGACAGCCTCGGCGTCCACCCCGTCCGCTGGGGGCGGTGAGGACAGCCACGTCTGAACGATGGCCGCCTCCGCCAGTAGGTCCCCGTCAAGACGACCCACAGCCCACCGCGGAAACGCGGGAGCTCCGTCCGCCCTGTGACCCCTACCGGGGTCCCGGAGAGGGGAGACCTCCATCCGGATGTACCGGTGGTCCGATAGGGTCTCCGCCTCCTCCAGGACACTCCAGTTCCTCACCCGTGGTGCGACAGCGGGGCTAGCGAACGACAAGTACACTATCGACCCGCCCGCGGTCGTCCGTCATAGGGGACCCCCACGCCGTGGATTTGGCGTTGAAGTCCCCCAGAACCAGGACGAGGCCCGGTGCTAGTCGCCGTATCGAGGCCTCCAGGTTGGTGAGGGAGGCCCCGAAATCGTCCATTCTCCTGGTAGGGGAGAGGTATACGCTGTAGAGCGTGACCCCTCCCCACTCCGCCGCGACAAATTCCTCGCCCCTATCCAAAAGAGACAAGGACGGGAAGTGCCGCTGCGTTGAGACGACGATTGCCGCAGTTCCGTTTCGGCTGACCACCCAATTGGGGCGATCAGGCACGCAGTACGGTTCCGCGACTACGGCTGCACCAATCGACCACTCCGTCATGGATTGCAGGAGTAAATCCTGCGCACCGGCGGAGTGGTTGGTGTTGGCTTGCAGGAGGTGGTGCATGGATGGTGTAGCCATTAACGGGCTGTATCCATGACCTCCCCCTCGCCGGCGGGCGATCGGACCGCGCTAGGAGCGGGAGCGGCCGTGGTCGTAGGGCCGCCCCGCCCCTTTGGGGCCGAAGCTGGAGGTTTGCACGTCCCAGAGCCCATGCGGTGCTTGGCGGGCTTATTGCCCGCCGCACACGCGGGGCAGTGGGGCGGGGCGGCGCAAGATGCCGCCACGTACCCGGTTTGACCGCAGCGGAAACACAGTCCGCCGCAGTCGAAGCAATTAGTGCACGTCGGTCGAGTATGTCCGACCGCCATGCACTTATAGCACCTCGCAGGCCGGTGCTCAAGCACGGTTACCCGCGCCGAGCTCCAGCCCACGAGGAGCCTGCCTGAGCCGGCCAGTTGCCTGACCGACTCCACCGGGCACTGCGCCCAGGCGGCACCTACGCCGCCCGGACCGGGGCGGATGACACCAACCCGGACGGTGTCTATGGGACACCCGGTTCTCGAGGCAATAGCCTCCCGGATGTCTTCCACCGTCACGGAGTCGTCCAGACCCGCGATGCGCATTTCGGCGCACTTGACGGGCCTGGCGATCCTGATGCCACCCTCCTCGGCAAACAAACCTCGCAGCTTGTCAGCTACGCTGTCGGCCGTCTTGGAGCCCTCGGCCCCGGGGAACTCGAGGATTCGAGCCCCTGTCCGGCCCTTGCGGGTCCTGGCTTCGACGCCTCCAATATCGGAGACGTCTAGCTCCCGCCGGGCCTTCCTCAAGACGGCCTCGTAGCTGAGGCCCTTCTCAGCCGCCTCAGGCAGCACAGTGATCACCACTGCGGCTGTCTTCGGCGACTTGAGCCCCTTGCGCGGCCTCTTCTTCTTACCGGCTCCTGCCTGTGGAGCGGGAGCGGGGACCTCAGCGGCGCGCTTGGCCTCCGCTCTCCTCCTCTGACCGCGACTCTTCCGGTCGCGCTCGGCCACCTGCTAACCCTCGGGCGCAGCAGGCGCGACAGGCGCGGTAGGCACAATCGTTGACGCGCTGGTCGTCGCCGGCGGTGTTGTTGCCGACGACGACTGCGGTCCGGCAGGAGCCGGTACCGTCCTCTTCCTTGGCTTTGGCGCGGGCCCCTTGGGCTTGGGCGCCGCCGCGGCCGTGGCGTAGCTGCCCCCCACGCGGCCACCCTGACAAGGCAGCGGGGCGGGGGCTGATGCCACATGCGGCCGCTTGTCCGCGGCGAGAGGCGGCCGGACACGTGGTTCTGGAGGCAACCTTGCCTCCAGAACGGCCATGCGCGCATCGACGAGTTTTCCGACTGCGTCGATGATTTGACGCAGGGCCTCGTCCGGTAAGCCTCCCACCGCAAGTATCGGGGTCGGCTGGGCCTCTTCGGGGGCCCGTTCCGCGGCGCCTGGTGGCTTTGGCGCCGCAGGGACGCCAGCCGGCGGCATGCGGTCCGCAGCGAGAGGTGTCATCCTCACCACGGGGACCCGTTTCGCCGCGGCGACCGCGCCAGCGTCAGCCGGCGACGCGCGCTTCGCAGCGGCAGGCGTCTTTCTCGCTGCGGGGACGGGTGTCACGGTGACGCCAGTGCCCAGCGTCGTCGGCACCGCAGCGCGAGGCGGCTTTGGCGCTGCAGCGGCCGCCGAGTGGCCGGCCTTGGCCGGTGGCGCAACTGGCGCAGGCGGCGCGAGCAGCGCCATTTGCGCCTTTAGGTCGGCCACGTCCTTCAGTAACTGGCGGTTTGCCCGCCGCATCCCCGCCAGCATGTCCCCCAACTGCCGGTTCCGGGTCCGTATGGCCGACATCTCGCCATTAAGGCGGGCATTTTCGGCCCGCAGGTCGGGGGAGTCGCCGTTGGCGCGGGCAGCAATCGCCGCCGCCCTTTCCTCTCCCGAGGCCCCTCGCCCTCTTCGGGAGGCGACCTTAGGTGGCGACATATTGGCCACGCTCCCTTCGGAGTCGGCACCCGAGCTGCCACCCTTACTCAGGCGGCGCTTCCTCTGCGAGGGGAGGGCCTTCTCCTTGGTCGTCAGCGTTGTCACTGTCGTCGTCGGCGCCGGGCTCTTTGCCACAAGACGCGCTGACGACCTGGCAGGGGCTTCAACAGCCGGCCCGCTACCCTTCTTGGACGGCCCTGCGGGAATGTCACCGCCCTCGTCCATTCTGGCGGTAGAACCGCCACCCCCGTCTTCTCCGGACGGCTCTGCGACATCGCTGTCGCCCTCGTCCGTTGACGGCTCCGTTTCGGCTCTACCGCCGTCCTTCCTCGCTTCCGCGGCGGCAGCCTTCCTGCGCGCTCGCCGCTCCTCCAATCATCGTTTAAAGCTAGAGGTCTTCCCCCGGCTCCTCCTGGGCGACCTCCGCTTTGATGTTGTTTGGGCCTCTGCGTGTTGTGCCGGACCCTCGGCGGACGCCTCGAGTCCCGAGGACGAGGCGTCGTTTCGGTCAGTTTTTCGTTGGCATGACCGGGCCTTGAGGTGGGAATCATCATGATCCCCATCGTATGTATTTTTAATTTTAGAAGTTTCCATGATGGTCCCACGAGTGTGGGAGAAACTATGACGTCGACCCGGGCAGAGATCCCTGTACCCGGGCAAGCCTACATTTACCAACCAGGGGGGCAGCCGGTACCCTGGCTGGAGCGTGCTTAGAACAGAACAACCCATCTGCCATGCATCTTCTCGCCGCACGCCAAAACTTAAGATTATGGGTGATTTCCGAATTCGAATGTACATTCGAAATTCTTTATAGAGGTTGTCTTCCTCGCGGTCCGGGCGGTTAAGCCAAGACCCTCGTTCCTGAAACTAAGACAAGCAAAGAATCAGGTTTACGATTTGACGACGGTGGCGGTGGAACATGCCTGCCCAGCCCTCAAATGAATGAGTGACTGAGCCCGTCGCGGATTCGCGTCCGGTCACCTTCTACGGATAGAAGGCTAGGAGCGAAGCGCCAGATATTCGCTACGGACGACAGTACAACAGAAGAACTGGGGACCGCCGTCCGCACCCAGGGTACACCGCGTGGAGGTTTCTGACATCGTACCCCGGAGTATGAAACCCTGCAAGAGTTCGAGCAAATAGCATGACAAAAGCATTTGTCAATACGCATGAAATACCGGTGTTTGATTCTACGGTCGAGCAAAATGTTAAATTGTTTTCTTATTTCATCACCACATGGAAAATATTGGAAGAGAGAGAAGAAGAAAATTAGAAATATGAAAAACATGAAATGAAACCTTACGCCAAGACCATTGGGTGTAATGATTGCTCTAAAATAATGTGGTAATACAGAACACAACATTGGGTCGTATTCGGTCTAAGAAGAAGAAAATGATGTAATTAAATTTTTAACGCGTAATATTATATATAATATGTAAAGTAGTATACGGATTTTTTTACCTTATTTAAATTTTCCAGTGTATCAAATAGTTTATTTGGTAAAAATTGCAACATGTTTCTTCTTATAGTTAAAGTCTCCAGATCTGTTAAAGCTGAGAATGTATCTTGATCTATCGATGTTAACTTGTTGCTATTCAAACGTAGATCTTTTAATAAATATAGATCTATAAAAAAGCTTTAGTTAGAATTGTTTCCGTTGATACCAGCTTTATTAACGCCACATCCCTGAGGCAGTCCTGCAGTCTAACGCAAAAATATATTTGTGTTAGAATGTAGTAGTATCACTCACAAACTCTCTATACTTTACGCGCTCACAGCTATTTATTTTTATAATAAATTCATATATCATTCCCATTTTTTATTATATATAATTTTTTAAAGCATATTGTTCAGGAGAACATGAGAGAGTTCTATATAAGATAATAAAACTCCAGCGTTACTATTTGATTTTTTATATTGCTTAAATACATATACATACATACATACATATCATCACGCCATATCCCTTGCAGGGTAGGCAGAGAGAACAGAGTGTCAGAGAACTCTATCTTTGCATACTTCACTCACTTCCTCAACATTCATAATTCTCTTCATACACGCTCGCCGGTTTCGGCGACTCTTGACTCCACCTTCCTTCAGTACATAACCGATCTGGTCTAGGTAGGTTAGTCTCGGTCTCCCTCGGTACCTACATCCTTCCACTTTCGCATTGTATATCTTCTTAACCAGACGTTCGTTCGGCATTCTTTCCACATGTCCGAACCATCGGAGCATTCCCTTTCGCATCTTTACACCAATACTCTCTTTCATACCTATTCGCTCTCTTACGTCGTCGTTACGAATGCGGTCGGTCAGCCTAACTCCACAGATTTTCCGCAGAGATCGCATTTCGACCGCATTAATTTTACTTTCATACTCTTTTCTGCATACCTAACTCTCGCTTATATACAGTAATATTGGGACAAGCACTGCGTTATGTATGGCTACACGTGCCTTCTGGCTGAGGTGGTGGTTGCCGAGAAGTTGTCCCAACGCTCCGTTCACTCTATTTCCCGCATTCACTCTTCGCTCTATATCAGTGGTGTACCTTCCATCTCGGCTAAATCCACATCCAAGATATACAAATTCATCCACTTGCTCTAGTATATCATTACCTATTGTTTGTCTTACATCTGTTCTGGCGTCGTCTCTTTCAAAGACCATTATTTTGGTTTTGCTCACATTCACGCGTAGACCCCTTTTCTTACAATCTTCTGTCATTGTGTCGACTAGGGTCTGCAGGTCAGTCGCTGACTGTACCAGCAGGACTGTATCATCTGCATATAGCAGAGCAGTGACCGCTGAGTCACCCATCTGGACTCCCACATTCATATCGTTCAACCTTTGGAGACATTTATCCAGATATATGATAAACAGCCTGGCTGACAGAACGCACCCCTGCTTAACGCCGATATTGACGTCAAACCAAGACGACATTCCATCATCCAGCCGCACACAGGCTCTACAGCCCATGTAACTGGACTGTACAGCCTGTAGCAGTTTACCGTTAATACCATACTCCGGTAAAATGTCCCAAAGTTCCTTTCGTACAACTGTGTCAAATGCTCTCTCCAGATCCACAAAACTGCAGAAAACCCTCTGACCTAGAGCCAGATGCTTCTCCACAATGTTGCGTAGAGAGAACACTTGATCCATGCATCCCCTTCCACTCCTGAAACCTCCTTGTGTCTCACACAGTAAACCATCGGACACCATCCTCATTCTCCTTTCAATAATTTTACCATACACTTTTGCTGCCAAACTGGTCAAGCTTATGGCTCTGTAATTTGCGCAGTCATAACGTGAACCCTTGTTTTTAAACAAAGGCACGATGACTGCGCTATTCCAGTCCCCGAGAACCATTCCCGAGCTCCAACATAAATTGAGGAGCAACAGGAACGCCTCCCAGACACAGGAGCCACCAAGCTTGATCATCTCGGCAGACATCATATCAATGCCCGCTGCCTTACCATTTTTTAAACTTCTTATCGCCCATTCAACTTCATCCATACTGATGCCATCGGAGGACGCCGTCGCCGAATGTTGATCTACTAGACGACATGCGACATCGGCGCCAACTGTAGCATCCGCATACATATCGCCAAAATATTCACTCCATCGGCTTAACACGTCTTATGTTTGTGTAAGTATGTCTCCACCTTTAGACCTTATTTAATTCATTCTGAAGGCTGACCAACCACCCCGAGACTTCTTCACCTCCCTCCAAAAGAGTTTGGTGTTACCCTCGAAGTTTTTAGTCAGCCTATCTTCTGCACTCATACTTGCTCTATCACGTTTCTCTTTCACTAAGGGCTTGGTGTCATTCTTACATTGCCGATATATTTCTTTCTTCTGTTCAGTCATACTGTCATTCAGATTCAAAGAAGAGACATAGTCCAGCCACGCTTTCTTCTTTTGCTCTACGGAAGCTGCCACTTCCGCATCCTACCATGCATCACCATTTCTTTTTCTATGCTTCTTTGAACTTCCACATACTTCTTTTGCTGTATCTACCATACTCTCTTTCAATACTCTCCAGCATTCTTCAATGTCCGATTGCGTCTGGCTTGCCATCGTCAGCCGTTCTCGAACACCCTCTGCATACTTTTCTCTTACACACTCTTACATATTATCACGCCATATCCCTTGCAGGGTAGGCAGAGAGAACAGAGTGCCAGAGAACTCCATCCTTGCATACTTCACTCGCTTCCTCAACATTCAGAATTCTCATCATACACGCTCGCGGGTTTCGGAGACTCTTGACTCCACCTTCCTTCAGTACGTGACCAATCTGGTTTAGGTAAGTTAGTCTCGGTCTCCCTCGGTACCTGCATCATGCTACATATTGCTTAAAGAGACGGTTAAAAATGTGTATGTACTGGTTGGAGGAGCGGTAAAGAGTAGTTTTTACAATTTATTAAAGGGAGGGGTAATTTATATGTCATTGATGAAAGTGCTTAAAGAAAAACGAAAGCAATTTGTTACATTAAATTTATCTAACAATGTTTAGGCGTCAAATATTTAAAAAATAAAAGAATACAAAATTAAGGCTGAGTATGAACACATATCTCGTATAAGATAAGCTTGATTTAGCTTACGACACAATTGTATTAGTGCTACATACTCCTACGTTACGTTACTACGTTACGTAGGAGTATGTAGCACTAATACAATTGTGTACTACGTTACTCCTACGTTCCCCGTGTGGCGACGGGATAGAATACATGTGTCGCCACCCCTTGCTTGCCCGTGGGAGTCGTAAAAATCGACTAAGGGTTCACCAGGAGAGTGGGCAGCAGCTCTCTCCTGGGAAACGTATTACACCACACTGCGATCGCCAACCCGCCTGCCAAGCGTGGCGATTACGGCTTTAACCCCTTATGAGCAACACAAATAGAGAAACGGCCCCCAGTCACGGCAGCTCCGCTATCCTACAGGCTCATCGTGGTAGCGGGCCTGGTAGCGATGGAGTAGGGGGTGCGAAGAATCTCCGGCAGCGATCCGGCTACCAATCAAAACGACCTTTGGCCCTGGTAACACACAACATTCGGACACTCAGGACCGATGAGAAGGTCATCGAGCTGGAAGAGGAATTGAGCAAAATCCGCTGGGACATTGTAGTATTATCAGAAGTGCGAAGAGAGGGCGAGGGCACGATAATCCTACGTTCTGGAAACTTGCTCTTCTACCGGGAGGGAGATCACCCGTCCCAAGGTGGTATAGGGTTTATCGTTCGCAGGTCTCTCGTAGGCAACGTGGAGAGGATCGAGAGTGTTTCGGCAAGGGTAGCATACCTTATACTCAGAATTACCAAACAGTATTCGTTGAAGGTCATACAGGTATACGCACCGACCTCGGCATACTCCGACGACGAGGTGGAGGTCTTTTACGAGGATATCTCGAAAGCCATACACGCGTCCAAAACCCACTTCACGGTGGTTATCGGAGACTTTAACGCGAAACTAGGCAAAGGGAGTGATGATGAGTTGAGAGTGGGGAAACATGGATATGGACAGAGAAACCAGAGGGGCCAGAAACTGGCTGAATTTCTGAAGAAGGAAAGCCTCTTTATGATGAATTCCTTCTTCAGAAAGCAGCCACAAAGGAAATGGACCTGGATTAGCCCCGATGGTTCAACAAAAAACGAGATAGACTTCATCTTGTCGGACAAACGACATATATTTAATGATGTCTCAGTGATCAGCCGGATTAAAACTGGGAGCGATGACCGAATAGTACGAGGCACATTAAATATCCACACAAAAGTCGAACGGTCACGCTTGATGAGGTCTACCCTCCCACCTACACCTGTCCAATACCAGAACCTCGAAAACTTTCAACTCGAACTACACAATCGCTTCGAATGTCTAGACGAGTGCGAATCTCCGAACGATATAAACAACAGGTTCGTGGAAACTGTCCACGCGGTTGGGTCGAAATTTTTCAAGGCTCACCGCGCTAATAGACCTAAAAAACTTTCTGAACAGAGTCTCAAGCTCATGGAGCGGAGAAAAGAAATGACAGTACAGTCTTCAGCCGATTGGTCCGAACACAGGCAGCTAAATAGGCAGATCTCCAGATCTGTGCGTCGCGATATTCGCCAATTTAATACGCTCCGTATTAAAGAAGCGATAGAGCGGAATCGTGGCTCAAAAGTGTTCGCACAAGATCTGTCTATCGGGCAAAGCCAAATGACTAAGCTGAAGACCGATGACGGCACTGTCATTTCATCCCAAAGTGAGATCTTGGGAGAGGTCGAAAGGTTCTATGGACAGTTATATAAAACATCCCGAAATCCTGTTGTCGGCTTGGTCCAAGATCCCAGATCCAAGCTAACTCGGCACTATACCGAAGAAAACCCGGACATTAGCTTGTGCGAGATCAGAATGGCTCTCGAACAACTGAGAAACGGTAAGGCACCGGGAGATGACGGAATTACGGCAGAGCTCCTGAAGGCAGGCGGCAAGTCGGTCTTAAAAGCTCTTCAGAAGCTATTTAATTCCGTTATCCTCGGGGGCGACGTTCCAGAGTCGTGGACCAGGAGTGTGGTGGTGCTGTTCTTCAAGAAGGGCGACAAAGCTCTTCTAAAGAACTACAGACCCATCTCACTCTTGAGCCACGTCTACAAGTTGTTTTCGAGAGTCATTACCAATCGACTCACGTGCAAGCTTGATGATTTCCAGCCGCCCGAACAAGCTGGCTTCCGAAAAGGCTATAGCACCATAGACCATATCCTCACGCTTCGGCAGATTATCCAGAAGACCGAGGAGTACAATCGGCCTCTGTGTATAGCGTTTGTGGACTATGAGAAAGCCTTTGATTCAGTCGAAACTTGGGCGGTGCTGCAGTCCCTTCAGCGGTGCCAAATCGACCATCGTTATATCGAAGTGCTGAAGTGTTTGTATAGGAACGCCACAATGTCAGTCCGTATTCGGGATAAGAGTACGAAACCGATCCAGTTGCAGAAAGGCGTGAGACAGGGAGACGTCATCTCTCCTAAACTGTTCACCACTGCACTGGAAGATGTCTTCAAGCATTTAGACTGGACCGGACTCGGCATCAACATCAATGGCGAATACATCACTCACCTTCAATTCGCAGACGATATTGTCGTCATGGCAGAATCCATGGAGGACCTGGGCACCATGCTCAACGATCTCAGCAGGGTATCCCAACTAGTGGGTTTACGAATGAACATGGACAAGACGAAAGTCATGTCAAATGCCCATGTCATTCCTGTACCGGTCCTAGTTGGCAATGCGATTCTCGAAATTGTCGATCATTATGTTTACCTTGGACAAACAGTCCAGTTAGGTAGATCCAATTTCGAGAAAGAGGTCAGCCGACGAATCCAACTCGGTTGGGCAGCGTTCGGGAAACTTAAGAAGATCTTCTCATCCAACATACCTCAGTGTTTGAAAACACAGGTCTATGACCAGTGTGTGTTACCAGTGATGACTTACGGCACGGAAACGTGGTCCCTAAATGTAGGCCTCATAACCAGGCTCAAAGTCGCTCAGCGTGCTATGGAGCGGGCTATGCTCGGGATTTCTCTGCGAGATAGAATCCGAAATACGGAAATCCGCAGACGAACGGGTGTAACCGACATAGCAAGCGACCGAAGTGGCAATGGGCAGGCCACATCGCTCGAAGAACCGACAACCGCTGGGGAAGAAAGGTTCTAGAGTGGCGACCACGTACCGGACGACGCAGTGTGGGACGCCCCCCCTCTAGGTGGACAGACGACCTAGTGAAGGTTGCTGGGCATCGTTGGATACAGGCGGCACAGGACCGCACTCTGTGGCGTAAAATGAGGGAGGCCTACGTTCAGCAGTGGACGGCAATAGGCTGAAATGATGATGATGATGATGATGACTCCTACGTACACAATGAATGGTCGATGATGATGGAGTCTAATCTAATATGCAAAATTTAATCGAATAATTAGAATTGGTCATAGCGATGCACTTCACGTCTGTTCATATTATTTGTGAACTGCCGACGGTAGATGTATAAACTTTAAAAAAAAAAATTAAACCGACTTCAAAATAAGATCAGCCAAAAGCTATACTTACTTAAAACTCTAAAAACCGAAAAATAAGATGAACTATTTAAGTCAAATGATAATATTTTAAGTGAACCTATATAATATTAATGTTCTTACCAATCAAGCTACATATATGTAGTTACAAATTATAATATTTATTTACAAACAAATAATATTACAATTCTTGTGCATACAATTCTTGAATACATTTTTTAATTCTTATTTCCTTTAATTTGGTTTTATTAATTTTTCACCGTGTGTGTATATCATTAAGCTTACTGTTTTTATTAATTTAAGCTTGGCACCGACTTTAGTCTATGCGTGCGTATAATATTGAAAGAATTATCCTCTAACTCCTAACCGTTAAGGAGATGTACCTTCCATCACCAGCTCAACTAAATGAAATTTTCACTACCAAATGCAAATATTTGAATATCTTTGGAAAATATATGAAACACGTAATATGTGCCTATAAAATTTGAGTGTTGCCCTCGATTTCCATGATTTCCCATCATCAGATCATGACTTGGTGACAATGGGACCACCTCGGGACCCTTTAGAATGAAAAAAGAATTTTGAAAATCAGCCACAATTAACAGAAATATCGCTGAACATACAGAAAAAAAATACATACAATGAAACATAGAACCTCCCCCTTTTTGAAGTCGGTTAAAAACTATTGCGAGTTAATGTTATCTAAATCTGTATATGGGTTTGGGTGTTTAATATCCCTCTTTAGCTGAAAACTGTTTATTTAAAAACTATATAATTATTAAATAAAGCGATAATGATACTTATAAATGATAAAAATAAATTCACGTTTTTGCAACCCAACAATATGTTCTTTAGTTTATTTTTCCTCTTCGACCCATTCGTATATATTGCATATTGGTAATATTGATTATCTACCAAATTACCTATTATTAAGAATTTTATATGGAGTTTAAAGTAGTCTTTCTTGTTTACGTCTTTAATTATCTCATGGGTGGAGACACATTATATTTGTGGTTCGGCTGCATTAGTTTTATTTAATGTAATAACCCTTAGCTCGATCCAGATATTTTTTTACATCATCATAATCATCACAGCCCATAAATGTCCCACTGTTGGGCTCCTCCTCCGTAATGGGAGGGAAATTAACCTACTATACCGCGCTGGTCAGACGTGTTGGCATAGGGTTTTATTTCGAGTTTTCCTTCTCTCGCATAGATGTTATATGCGTTTTATATCCCTTAGTCGTCTCGTACGATCACCCACGGGTAAGATATGGGGTGGTGAATAGTATTCTTACTCCGTCACCACACGGATTTTTTTTTACGATCTCTTACAATATTATCATGTTTATTGATTTCTGTAACTGATTCAATACTTTTTGATACAACTTCTTTATTGATCCCAACTTTAGAAGATTTATTAATACCTATATAACTCCTGAGAATCATTTTAATATGGTGAGGTAGTAAGACTACAAATCACCAGCTCGTTCTATCATTCAGTTATCGTAATCGATTATATATTATGAGCAACTAAATTTTTTGTAATAGGAGAAAATTTCGAAAAGAAAACCTGGTCTGACTCGTTTTGTTAGTATGGGATAGTAGACAACTATCCTCCTCATTGTGTAAAGAGGTCGTAACTGATAAGAATTTCCCAGGTCTATCTAGGTCAAGACCTGCACAATACTGGGCATGGTTGCTTCGACACTGTGATTGTGACGAGGATACGGTGCAATACACGCTCGAGGTCTGTGTGGCCTGGGTAAAACAGCGCCGTCATCATCATCGTAATCACCGATGTCGCGAAGAGAAGTCAGAGAAGAAATTCTTAACGATGACATATATCGCCACCGGCGTGGCGCATATCACGAGTGGCTGTGATTGCAGGTGGATAAACTCGGGATTAGTCCGCCACTCACAGAGGTCGGTCGCGTCGGCGGTCGCATAAGGGTGACGTCCTAATAGTACTGTTGTTTGTTTCCAGCACATCGATAAGGATAATATCCGAAAGGGCAACCCATCGGGCTGGCCACGGATGTCAAGTTATCTTCGGTATCAGTGGTCGATCCAATAGATCGTCTATTTCCTTATGCCTGAAAAGATGTATGGGGTAAGGGCGCTGTGTGTTAGCGGCTACGAATTCTGCCAACCTTTATTTTGCTCATGGATGTCGTAAAAACGACTACGAGATTTATATCGACCTGGGCCAACTCCATCTAATGTCGTTTGCTCAACAAATATATTCCCAAAGAAGACTAGTATCACGCGGGCAACCGGTCATAAAACTATTGTCAATAACTGTTTTATACATATAACATTTACAAGTACGCATTGCGTCGATCCCAAGTAATTGTGATAAGAGATCCTTAGATAACACTCAAAGCACTTTTAACTCTAAAAATTTTTTGCAAAGTCATGTCTGTAATTTCTATTAGATGCTCGTGTTCATCTATTGGAACCATATCGCAAAAAATCAAACAGAACTCACCATTAAAAAAATCAGGCGTCACGGTTGTATTTTCAAAAACGTTTCCTTCTAGTTTCAATGAGACTAATGTATTGACATCTTTGAATACACCGGCTGGTAAACGACTCGCGCTGTCATCTTCTGCTTCTATTTATTAAATTATATTTTTAATGTCAGACTATTAATTATTATTATTTCTATTGCCCTTGGAGGCAAAAAAATTGCAATCCATTTGATTTCAACTTTGGACCTTCGGCTATCGCGCTTAATAAATTAATTTAAGCAGCAATATCGGATATATCATAAGAAATTCTATTCCAAATTAACGTTCCAAATAATAATATAAGGCTTACTATTTATTTAGACTCTTAAATATCAGTTTTCTGGAGAGTGGGCAGCAGAACTGCCATTGAAAACTTATAATATTGACATTTACCACTCGTGGAAGCTTATTATACATGTATGTCCAACAATGATCGCAAGAGTTACAAGTTTACATAGGTCTCTATAAACATTTATCATCATCATCATCTCAGCTCATTTATATCCTACTGTTGGGCTCGAGCCTCCTCTATAATGAGAGAGGAAATTGACCTACTATACCATACTGGTCAGACGTGTTGGTATAGTTTTGTTTCGAATTTTCCTTCTCTTGCATAGATGTTATATGCGTTTTATATTCCTTTGTCATCTCTTACGATCCACGAGTAAGATAGGGTGAATTGTGTTCTTACTCCATCACCACACAGAAAGATATAAACATTATAAATATACAAGTACCTTCAATTGATAAATTTTTGACCCTTAACGTATCCAGAAATGCAATATCTTCTTTAGTGTAAGTACCAATCACTTTTTTTAGATATAATGCATACACTAAACCTGGATCCGTGTGAAATTTATTGGAACATCTTAATATAGTTGGTGAACAGAATTTGACAGTCATCATACTAATACCATCCGGTATTTTGATATCAAATTGCGGCATATCTGAGCAATTATAATGAGTACCCTGAAATGAAAGTTATGTCTTAATACATATAAATTACGCGTCACGTTGTTTGTCCGCGATGGACTCCTAAAGTACTTAACCGATTTTAATCTAATTTGCACAACATATGTAATTTGATCCAACTTAAAAGATAGAATAGCTTCCATCTCAATTTATAGTCGCAATGTGATGTACTTTATTGCAAATTATTCGTCTATTATTTAACAGACGCAATGATCTGTTATCTCCAAACGATTTTAACAGATGGCGGTATCTGTTGTCTGGGTTGCGTAAGTATTTAAGAGATGGCGCTATGTTAAACATATAAACGTTTCATATAAGCTACAATTTATTAGCATAAACACCACGCGTTATTACCTTAGCCACAGCAACTCGTGGCTGGGTCTGCTAGTACGTGTATATATTAGAATTTCAGATGGATGTTCTTCGTTAATTGAGAAGTGTGCGCTCGATGACGCCCTAGCTGTCATCACCAATGACGTAATGATTTCTGCTGTTTATGCAATTATCATACATATGAAATAAAAGTATTTGTTACGCAATAGAATCCGTAAAAATAGTTTTATTTCAAATCAAATATGTAAAAATGGGAGCCAAGTTCAATATTATGATTACTTTTTTTTGGGCTACGATCGGCGTACTCCTCGCACCACTCCGCCCCGGGCGACAGAGGGGCGTAAGCACGTACACCCGTAACTCACCCGTGAACCTCGCCTTCGTCGTTGGACCGACCACCGGAACAGCGTGATCTTGACGTCAGTGGCCGGCCCGACGGAATAACCCCTTTTTTTTTGCGGTGGGCTATGGACGTCGCACCCCGCCAAATCGGTCCGGGGTGACGGAAGAGGCGGCGCGCAACCCCATTGACCCACCCTGCAAGCACCTCTTCTTCGCCGTGCGAGCGGGCCACCGGTACCCGATCTTTGTCTTCGGTGGCCCGCTCGGCGGTATGCCCTCTCGGGCACCTTTCCTGTCGACGCCCCGACAGCTTTCGCCGTCGAGGCGTCGTCCTCACGCGGTGGCCTCACGTCGGGTGACCGGACGATTTCCCGGTCCGATCACCCGAAGCCTCGGTTAGGGCGGCATCAGGCGCAGGTACTCGCGCCTGCGCCGCCACGGCCGCGGGCGGCGGCCCGGGTCACGGGAATCCTCCCGGGCCCGTTCCGCCGCCTCCTTCTGCGAGATGAAAGCCTCACAGAAGGCGGCGACCGCGTCCCAATTTCTGACGCTGTCGACCATCGCTCGCGCAACAGCCGGCAGCTTCAGGTCGGCACCGATGACAGCGACAAGGTCACGGTGCTGCCCGTCCCAGCCCGGACATACCTCGAGCGTATGTTGCGCCGTGTCCTCGTCATGGTGGCAGGACGAAGTCCACTCCCTCCGCACGACCGTGTGCAGGTACTTGCCGAAGCAACCATGCCCCGACAAGACCTGCACCAACCGGAAAGAGAGGACTCCGTGCCGCCGCTCCATCCACTCCATCAGTACGGGCCGGAGGGCCTCAACGGTAATAACACCGTGTCTGGGCCTCTCCAGCCACGTAGCCTAATGGGCGATGACTTGTCGGACGGAATAACCCCTGAGGGGTACCCTCTCCTTGAGCGACGTTCCCCCCTGGGAGAGGACAAAGAGAAACTAAAATTTATGTTGTTAAATTATAATTTATGTTGTTAAATTATATATAGAATCATTCTCTTTTTGTACTGGCAATGAATTGTATTAATTTTGTATAAAAATGTGGGTCAAAATTTAATATCTTATAGGGTAGATATAAATAAATTTCTGTCATAACAATGACATATTGGACGTAAGACACCTCAGTCCTCCCGTGACCATGATCACTGTAAAGTGTTCGAAACGTCGGGAAATTATAAATCAAATACAAACGTGATAGAATCCGTAAAAGTAGTTTTATTTCAAATGTGTAATACTCGCGTAAACATTAGAAGTCATAATAATTGAAATTCAAATCTTTCAACGCATGACTAATTAAAATAAACAACTGGTGACCTGGCCCTCGCTTCGTATCGTTATTTAGTCGCTCTATTGCCGTATTTTAAATATCAGATAACTTGTTAAAATATTTATTTTAATGATATACTATTTTATTTAGCTATGTGGTAGCGGCTAAGAATACTACACTTACTTTACTAGTGGATGTCGTAAAAGACGACTAAGAGCCTTATAACGACCTGGACTAACTCTATCTGATGCCGTTTGATCAACAATTACATTCACAAGGAGGGTTGACGTCTGACAGGCGGCTGGTCATAAAACTATTGCCAATAACTTTTACAATATATACTATGAAAGAAGAGTACACATTGTATCGACCCCAAGTAATTGGGATAAGAGTAGGAGAATGATGATAATATACTGTAAAAGGCAATTTTAATTCAGTGTAGTTCATTTTTCTTTTTCATTCTACATAATCTCAGTAGTCATCATCATCATCATCATCATGACAGCCCATATATGTCCCACTGTTGAGCTCGGGCCTCCTCCGTAATGGGAGGGAAATTAACCTACTATACCACGCTGGTCAGACGTGTTGGTATAGGGTTTTGTTTCGAGTTTTCCATCTGTTGCATAGATGTTGTATGCATTTTATATCCCTTAGTCGTCTCTTACGATCACCTACGAGTAAGATGAATTGTATTCTACTCCGTCACCACATGGATAATAATCTTGGTAATAATAATAATAATTTTTAATTGTGGTAGAACCACGCAGTGGACCGTGCTCTGTTTACAGCCGCGGGCTGGTCCGTCCGGGGTAGTACCACACTTTTGCAGAAGATCGACGTCTGAGTAATGGCAATGTGCTATTGCGCTTCGTTCGGTGAGCGAGAGAGCCGGAAGCCTAACTGGGTGGGTTTGGGGTTTGTAATGGTAGGCAGCGGCCTAGCTACAACCGTGGGCTCTAGTAACACTTACCATCAGGAGTGCTGTCTGCGCGTTTGCTACCTATATGCAATAAAAAAAGGTGATTTTCAATCTCACTATTTTTTTTTTAAATCGACTTTAAAACGATCAGTAAATTGTAAATATCACGGCAATACCAAGGGTATAGCTAGGCCGCTGTCTACCAATACAAACTCCAAACCCACCCCAGTTGGGCTTCCGGCTCTCTCGCTCACCAAACGAAGCACAATAGCGCATTGCCATTACTCAGACGTCGATCTTCTGCTCAGTGTGATACTACCCCGGACGGACCGGCTCGCGCCTGTAGATAGAAGTTTCTTAGTTATAGTCCTTAAAATATAGCTTGATCTCTGTGACAGATAGCGACAAAACCGATGAAGTAATTATGAATACGCGTCATATTCACCATTTTATTTTGTATCGTCTATATTTTCATTCTTAACATGCCACTTAATTCAGTTGAGATACAACTGAATTATGAAAATAAAAATATGAATATTTACACAAAAATTTGTACCTCATATGTTTTAAAATACTTAGTAACCATTTTATAAAAATATGATGGTTACGCAAGTACAAGGTCTCACTGGACTGAGAATAAGATAGAGTTGGGACAGTCGATAAACGTAAATCGATAACATTCTTATTAATTATTTATAAAACATGTAAAAATAATACATTACCTATATAAACCACATGGTTACTCTATAAAATAAGTAAATTGTATTCAATTAATATTCAGACATCAGTTATAATATTAATAAGAAGATTTCTTTTATATTAAAATTATAATTTCTTTTATAAAATAAACATGATTATTTATGAGGATGGTGTCCGATGGTTTACTGTGTGAGACACAAGGAGGTTTCAGGAGTGGAAGGGGATGCATGGATCAAGTGTTCTCTCTGCGCAACATTGTGGAGAAACATCTGGCTCTAGGTCAGAGGGTTTTCTGCAGTTTTGTGGATCTGGAGAGAGCATTTGACACGGTTGTACGAAAGGAACTTTGGGACATTTTACCGGAGTATGGTATTAACGGTAAACTGCTACAGGCTGTGCAGTCCAGTTACATGGGCTGTAGAGCCTGTGTGCGGCTGGATGATGGAATTTCGCCTTGGTTTGACGTCAATATCGGCGTTAAGCAGGGGTGCGTTCTGTCAGCCAGGCTGTTTATCATATATCTGGATAAGTGTCTTCAAAGGTTGAACGATATGAATGTGGGAGTCCAGATGGGCGACTCAGTGGTCACTGCTCTGCTATATGCAGATGATGCAGTCCTGCTGGCACAGTCAGCGACTGACCTGCAGACCCTAGTCGACACAATGACAGAAGATTGTAAAAAAAGGGATCTACGCGTGAATGTGAGCAAAACCAAAATAATGGTCTTTGGAAGAGATGAAACCAGAACAGATGTAAGAGTAACAATAGGTAATGATGTACTAGAGCAAGTGGATGAATTTGTATATCTTGGATGTGGATTTAGCCGAGATGGAAGGTACACCACTGATATAGAGCGAAGAGTGAATGCGGGAAATAGAGTGAACGGAGCGTTGGGGCAACTTCTCGGCAGCCACCACCTCAGCCAGAAGGCACGTGTAACAATACATAACGCAATGCTTGTCCCAACATTACTGTATGGAAGCGAGAGTTGGGTATGCAGAAAAGAGTATGAAAGTAAAATTAATGCGGTCGAAATGCGATCTCTGCGGAAAATCTGTGGAGTTAGGCTGACCGACCGCATTCGTAACGACGACGTAAGAGAGCGAGTAGGTATGAAAGAGAGTATTGGTGTAAAGATGCGAAAGGGAATGCTCCGATGGTTCGGACATGTGGAAAGAATGCCGAACGAACGTCTGGTTAAGAAGATATACAATACGAAAGTGGAAGGATGTAGGTACCGGGGGAGACCGAGACTCACCTACCTAGACCAGATCGGTCATGTACTGAAGGAAGGTGGAGTCAAGAGTCTCCGAAACCGGCGAGCGTGTATGAAGAGAATTATGAATGTTGAGGAAGCGAGTGAAGTATGCAAAGATAGAGTTCTCTGGCACTCTGTTCTCTCTGCCTTCCCTGCAAGGGATATGGCGTGATGATATGTATGTATGTATCATTTATGAAATAATCGGTGAACAAGAACTCATCATCGACCTACAGCAATGAGCCAGCGATGATGATAATATTGACGATGAACTTGGATGTACTTCGTTCGAATAATAAAAAGAATTAATTAACAGCTTTAGTTTAAATTAAATAAAATCCTTACTTTAAAAAATAAGGAATTATATCGACAAAAATTCGGCACTAGTGAGAACTGTCACAGAGATCATGCTATATTTTATAGACTATAGTTACTTAATAGAATACACGTGGACATAGAAAACTGTCATCTACAATCGGTACAGACTTAAAACTGATCAGTATGTCTTTTGGAATAAATCTATATATTTAAAGTGATATCCTTTTATGGGAGGATAAATCACTTCGTTACGTAACGCGTAACGGCGCCAGTCTGTCTGGCTCCCCTTTCTCTCACGCATACGGCAGCGATAGGTAGGCTTTCTCACTCTAACCCACAGCGCTAGCCGTATTAAGATGTAATGTTATAAGATTTTATTAATAAATAACCTTTCCTTACAATCATCATCATCATCTCAGCTCATATATGTCCCACTGTTGGGCTCGAGCCTCCTCCTTAATGGGAGGGTAATTGACCTACTTATACCACGCTGGTCAGACGTGTTGGTATAGGGTTTTGTTTTGAGTTTTCCTTCTCTCGCATAGATGCTATTTGGGTTTTATATCCACTATTCTACTCATGTTCCAATTCATCTCATCTCAGCCTGTATATGTCCCATTGTTGGGCTCGAGCCTCCTCCAGAATGGGAGGGAATTTGACTTACGCTAGTCAGATGTGTTGGTATAGCGCTTTGTTTCGAGATTTCTTTCTCTTGCATAGATGTTATATGCGTTTATAATAATAATATGCGTTTTGCTCCTTAGTCGTCTCGTACGATCACCCACGAGTAAGATAGGGGGTAGTGAATTGTATTCTTACTCCGTCCCCACACGGAATATTCTTCTTATTCCTTACATTATCATTTTAATATACATAAAATTTAAGTAATAACCCAAGCCTTTTCTCAAGTTAAACAATTTCAATATTAAATAGTTCAACTTAGATTAGTTATGATTTCTGTCGGACGTCCCGAGACGCACATGTTTTATTTTTTTTTAATTACTCGTACTTGACTGCTTTTGCTATACATGGACGTGAATGGTCAGGTATTCAAGTCGTTTAATAATGGTAGGGCCCGTACTCTTGACAATTTTCTGTCGTCGATTGCCGAAGAATCGATAGCAAAGAAAATCAACGTTTGAATAATGACAATGTGTTGTTGCGCTTCGTTCGGTGAGCGATAGAGCTGGAAGCTTAACTTGTGTGGGTTTTGGTAGGCAGTGGCTGACCTATACCTTTGATTGATATAGTTGTCTGGTAGTAACGCTTGCTATCATCATCATCATCATTCTGTTGCTCCTTCTTATCCCAACTACTTGGGGTCAACGCAATATGTCCTCTTTTTTCATACGGGCCTATCAGATGTCATCTCTATAGTCACTCCTATCTATCCATATCATGCTTCACGCAGTCCATTCATCTTTTTAGTCTCCCTTTACCCCTAGAGCCTTCAACATTCATACTTAAAACTTTCCTCGCAATATTATTTTCATCCCGCCTCATTACATGTCCACACCATGGTAACGCTTACGATCAGGTATTTTATTTTTTGTTGGGTAGACCAAGGTCTGGATACACGCCTTACCTTTCGTTCGAGGCTACGGAAGAGCATGGTCCCATAACCCATCGTATTTCCTTTCCATCACCATTAGGGCGACCACTGGAATTGCTTCCTTGCCAGCTCGGCAGGTTACCCTTTCGATTACCATCGCAGTTTGACCATCCAGGTATACTTATACCATCAGCTGTGCTACTCGTTCGTTCGCCATCATAAGCAATATAAAAAAATGAGGTACTACATACATACATACATATCATCACGCCCTATCCCTTGCAGGGTAGACAGAGAGAACAGAGTGCCAGAGAACTCTATCCTTGCATACTTCACTCGCTTCCTCAACATTCATAATTCTCTTCATACACGCTCGCCGGTTTCGGAGGCTCTTGACTCCACCTTCTTTCAGCACGTGACCAATCTGGTCTAGGTAGGTGAGTCTCGGTCTCCCCCGGTACTTACATCCTTCCACTTTCGCATTGTATATCTTCTTAACCAGACGTTCGTTCGGCATTCTTTCCACATGTCTGAACCATCGGAGCATCCCTTCGCATCTTCACACCAATACTCTCTTTCATACCTACTCGCTCTCTTACGTCGTCGTTGTGAATGCGGTCAGTCAGCCTAACTCCACAGATTTTCCGTAGAGATCGCATATATACTAAATCGTATATATACTAAATAAAATAATTCAGTTATAATCTCAATATTTTTATTATTACCTTATTATAGTTCAATTATTTTACTACATAATTTTATTAAGTTCAAAATGTCTGTCTATTCATTAACTTAGAAAGGTATTTAAAAAATAAGTAGGTATAACATAGTTTCTTACATTTTTAGGTTCCTTAGGCTTTCAAAAATCAAAGTTACAATGAGACTTTGAAAATACAAAGGTGGAATAAATTTATTTAATAGTACATTCACAAATACATACAAATGGAAGTTGAATAAATTGTAATATTCCATTTTTTTGTAAAAACACGTTAAGCGATTTACAGATGGTTTTATAAGTAAATAAGTACTTTTATAAGACCGAACTGCTTCTTATATTTTGTCTACTTCTAGACCTATTTCTGGGCTTAGGTAATAATTTTTTCAATTTCTTCCAAAAATTAAGATCAGACCACAATAAGTATGTGTTTAGAGCGATATATGATTTTAAAACTCTATCGAAGTTTTCGTCTTCTAAAATTGTTTCATCGAGTATAATTACAATTACACTTGACTTTCCTCCTTGCTCACTCAAATTATATGCTGTGCGAAATTCTAATCGCGACCACTCCGATATCAGGAAATGTTTTGATAGTATTATAATAGTTTTCGAAGAATTCTCCACAGATTGTATAATTTGATCTGGTATCAGTTCTCCAATAATCCAATCCCTATAATGTACACACACTTTTTGACCGTACTCATATTCTAATTTTGGTAATAGTTTATCCGTGACAAATTCACCATCTTGATGAGCAAAAGATATGAAAATATCATACTGTTTAATTACTTCTTGTCTCTCTTCATTTGTGATCGAATTGTTAGTATCGCGTTTGCATAAACCAGTTACGTACTTCCAAATTTTTTTGCGACGTGTACATAGTGATATAAAAATTATAATTAAAACCAGACCTCCTATTACTTTTTTTCCAACAGACGCTACAAATTCATAATCTTTATTACATTCTTGATATACGTCTATTTTTGAAAGATGTTCACCATTTGCACAGACAATATCTTCAAAATCTGGTACCCAACCATGATCGTACCAGCTTTTTATAATTATATTGTGTATACAATCACATTCCATAGAGTTATTAGATAAATATACTGATATATTTCTATTTATTGTAAGTGATTGAGGCAGCTCTGTAGTTGCTTTTTCTATATTAGATATATTATTGTTTCGTAGATCTATTTCAATAGAAGACCCGGTGTATATGAAAGATTCCTGAAAAAAGTAAATTAGGATAGAACATTATTAAAATACAAGGCAGTATATTTCGCTATCCAAGATTGCTTGTGTTAGGTAAAATGCAGTCACACATAAACAGAAGTAAAGCTATGCATTATTGAAAGATAGTAAACAGGGCTTTAATAAAAAAAAGACAATTCTCTGCACTAAGGATATAGTCCTTGTATTTCGAGAGACTTATAAATAAGTAAGTCACGCACATAAATTACAGCCAGACTCACACCAAAAATTTGTGGATAGCACGAAGACACCTACATAGTAACCAAACCAGCGACACTAATCACGGTAGGTTCCCTTATCTATACAGATTGAATAAAATGGTGACTTATAATCATACAAGAATTTAGCAAGAACTATGTGGATTACATCTACAGCAAGAATTTATGACTAATATTAAAATAATAAAATAACATCAACACACTTAGATTATTATTTAAAATCCTGAGCACCATAAAGACAAGGCTGATATTTATAATATTACTAGCAGACTTGGCCACGCATTGCTGTGGCTATAATCATTTAGAGATAACAGATAATTGTGACTGTCAAATAATAGACAAATAATTTGCAATAAAATAATATTGCGGCTATAAATTGAGATGGAAGCCATCCTATCTTTTAAGTTGGATCAAACTACACATGCTGTGCAAATTTGATTAAAATCGGTTAAGTACTTCAGGAGTCCATCGCAGACAAACAACGTGACGCGTAATTTATATATATTAAGAAGATATATATGTATTTACCTTAATTTTATTTATTTGATTATAAGAAAGATCTAGATATTGTAAATCAGTTAAAGTCGCCAACCAATCCTCGAATTCATTTAATTCAATTAAGTTGTTATCATTGAGAATCAACATTACAAGCTTCCAAGATGATGAGGGTTGACCAACGACACGCTCCAATTTATTAGAAGCTATAGATAGAGTTATTAATTGAGTCTTCTTGAATACATCCATATCTAGTTGTATAATATTGTTGTTATCTAAATTTACTTCTTCTAACATAGAATTGGAGGTGAATAAATCCCTTAAAATATAAATACAATATTTTAAATAATCTTAAGTCTATTTCAATTATATATCATACTAAATTGATTTGTGAAAATTAAAACACAAAATTAAATGATTGTAATTAATTAAGGTTTTTCAGGGAGTAACAATATAATTCACCACTTCCTATCTTACTTGTGGGTGATTGTAAGAGACGGTTAAAGGATATAAAACATATATAATATCTATGCGAGAGAAGAAAATCTCAAAACAAAACCTTATACGAACACATCTGACCAGCGTGCTATAGTAGGTCAATTTCACTCCCATTATGGAGGAGGCTCGAGCCCAACAGTGGGACATATATGAACTGAGATGATGATAATGAGATGATGAATTAAATTTATAGTTAAACTAGCTTCTACCCGCGGCTTCGCTCGCGTAAAAAGTTACTTTCCTAAAGTGTGCGAGGTATGGTAACCTCGTAAAGCTACTGAGGGTGGTCGGTCAGACTAATGATATTTTTATTAATATCTAATCAAAAGCCAGAGAAATTGTTTCATCGTTCCAGCTTCAAAAATGACCAATTTTAATACAAAGTTTCATCCTCTATTTTTATTTTTCCCCTTGAAGGTATAATTTGTACAAAAGTTTGAATCCATACAACCTAAAAAATAAGTTTCAAGCTCCTTCCTGGCTTTAAAAATGACGATAGTTCCATACAACCTTTCATCGCCCCTTACAGCCCTTTTTTCGCATTCAAGAGTGGTCTATGTTCTTTCTCAGGTTCTAGAGTATCTGTGTACCAAATATCATTTAAATTGATTCAATAGTTTCGGTGTGAAAGCGCGACAGACAGACAGAGTTACTTTCACATTTATAACATTAGTAAGGATTTACAGACGGGTTGGTATATAATGTCATATTCAGATTTCCTTCTCTTGTAGGAATGATATTCGCTGACATCTCTAAGTTAACTTTTACAACATCCACGGGTAATGAAGTGCTGCTGAATTATTTTTTTATTTCTTCACCATGTGATTATTCGAATAAGATTCTCAGTTTAATTTTAAATGTAAACAGTTCCTCACGCAAACATACCTTATTCGCTATCTTTTACTCAGCTTTTTTCAGAACCTTTCGTATAATAAATTCTAAATTAGTTCACAATTAATTATATTATGTATATAATATTATAAACTTACCTATTTATTGTCTCAATATTATTATAACTAAAATCTACTTTTTCCAGCATGTTCAATTTAGAAAATATTCCAACGGGGAAATCCTTTATTTGATTGTAACGAAAATCCATCTCTGTTATCGATGTAGTTGTCCAAAAAATTTTCGATGGCAGCTCTTCTATCGAACTATTAAGAAAAGTGATCTTCTTTAAACTTTTAGATCCAATGAGTACATCGTTTGGTAGCTTAGTTATCTTACTGTTGTCTACATGAATTATTTCAAGCTGTGCTAGATCAGCAAACGCGTGAGTGTCCAAAGTCATATCCACGAGGTTATCAAGAATATTTATCTGGAAATAGAAGGTGATAGTTGATTAACCAAAATCTTTAGACATTTATTAAGGATTTAAGAGGATCAAAGTTTTCTCTGCCAAAATAATACATTTATCTGCATTATAAGGTACTACAAGAGTTCGGAAGTAGCATACAAAAGATTTGCTAAAATACACAACATAACGGTATTTGTCCGTATGGCCACGGGATAAGAATACAATTGTCCACCATCCTTTACTTGTCCGTGAGATTCGTTAAAAATAGCTAGGAATCCAGAAAGTGGGCATCAGCTCTCACCTGGGAAACTCATAACATCTTCACTGCGATGCCTAGCGTGGAGATTAGGGAATTACCCTCTCTCATAGGAGTATAAAGGAGGTCTACGTTCAGCAGTGGATAGCAAAATGCTGAATGACAATGATAGTACATAGTATTTGATTTTCAGATCGGATAAAATGTTAAGATGTATCCTCAGTCGCTCCGAAGCGAGGCCACCGCGTAAGGACGACGCTCCGACGCCGAAAGCTGCCGGGGCGTCGACTAGAGAGGATACCCGCGAGGGTAAACCGCCAAGCGGGCCGCCGAAGGCAAAGACCGGGTTTCGGTGGCCTGTTCGCTTGGCGTGGAGAGGTCTATGTAGGGTGGGTCTACGTGGTCGCGCGCCGCTTCTTCTGTCGCCCTTGACGGATTAGCGGGGCGTGAGTACTCCATAGCCCGTCCCCCAAAAAAAAAAGATGTACCCTCAGAAATTTCTTGGTAATGGTGATAGGCATATACAGGCAAGACTGAAAGCTTAGATACTGAAATGTGAGTATCTATACTTCTTAGCGTTTAACCATTTTCTATGTGGTAGTACCACACTGTTCACAGTTGTCTATCTACAGCCCGTCCACGTAGTATCACACTCTCATAGAAAATAGACCCTTGAGCACTAGGAATGTGCTATTGTGTTTCCTTTGTTGAGCGACATATCCAGAAGCCAAACTTTATAAGCCTGTTCGAGCATGAGGAACTGACAGGGTGGCCCGGTGTAAATTCACCCTCCAGCCATGCACTGTATCCTTTTTTGTTTTTTTTTTCTACTATTACTGATCCTCACGGCTCCCATCCACATTGCCTTGCTGTTCTTCTTAAAAAAATATATAATGAGAACGAAATGTAAAATGAGAAATTTTTCTATGGCGGTCTGCAATATCACGTCCGGCACCGTCAGAAACTTCGAGTTCTAGATATAATAAGAAAGCTATTGCCAGAGCCAAGACGGAATATGTTGCCAGAATAGACGATTGAAATTGAATTTCCGGCGGAGCGTGCGGAGAGCACGCTCAGCCTGGAATTCCGCAATCGTGCATTCTGATTGTTCGCTAAAGCTGCCCAACCGCTTTACCGCTGTATCACTTGACACTGTAGCAGGGTTCATTCATTTGCATTCATTCATTCAAGGAAGTCAAGGAAGCTGCACCAGTGGCCAGCCCAATGGTGATGAGGAGGGAATACGGTGGGTTATGCGGCCATGCGCCTCCCTTCCGTCGCCCTGGACGGAATAGGCGGCGCGTGTCCAGACCATAGCCTTTCATTTCACCTGAAAATGTCATTATCTTCAACATTACGTCTTTACCTATCATTTCTCCCACGTACATGCAGAATCTGGAATCAACTACCTGCTGCTCTGTTTGCCAAGCGCTATGATATTTACTTTTTTAAACGAGGATTAAGACTTTTTAAAATTTGTGAGCAGTCTGTCTGTACTCTTGGTATTGCAAAGGTCTATGAGCGGCTGTATCACTTACTATCGGGTGTGCTACTTGCGTAAGTACTTCCATAAATAATAAAAAAAAAAAACAAAAAATAAACACAAAGCTGTCACGAGGACAACCGACAGAAGGAAAACTGAAACCTGTGAAAAAAAAAACAAAACGTAAAAAATGTGCCCCGGGGAGTATTATTTATTGTATGGTCACACCCATATGGGTCTTCCAACATGTTTCACCATGTTTTGTACGTCAATTCCACTCACACAATGAAGCAATTTAGTTTACAACACTGAGACTTATTCGGTCTGCGAAGAAGAAAAGGAATTAGTTCCGTATTTTAACGCTTAATTTTATTATAGGCAAGGTCTGAGTTTTTACCTGATTAAAACTTTCAAGTTTGCTAAACAGTTTATTTGGTAAAAACTGCAACATGTTCCTTTCTATGGTCAAATTTTTCAGATTTACTAAGTTAGAAAATGCATCTGGATCTATCGACTCTAAATTGTTGTCAATCAGACGTAGATATTTTAATAATGTCAGTCCTACAAAAAGAAAATGTTAAAATTCTTCTCGTTGACATCAACTTGGCTTACGGAATATTTTTGACTGTAATCGTGAGACGGTCTTAGGGGTCTAACACAATAATACATCTTGCTACATAAAATAATAAATTAAACTATTAACTAGAAAAATTATAAATTATCAACTACGCAACTATATTTCGTCCCCAAGGGTGCAGAAGGGAAAAGAATACAATTATCGTCGCCCCTTACTTGTCCGTGGGAGTTGTAAAAATTAAGGTTAAGGGTCTCACCGGGAGAGTGCGCAGTGGCTATCTCCCAGTAAACTTAATAACATATACCGCGATCGCCAATCCGCCTGGCAAGCGTAGTGATTATGGCATTATCCCCATCCAAAACAAATAAAAAGAGTTTAATGATATTCTGTGCTTATTTCAGTCTTAGGTGGTGCTTCATGGAATATGTTTTTCAATTCATTCATCTCCTTTCCTGGATCATTAGAATATATACTATTAATACTACTGCTACTGTTGATGACGACCTTACTGCACAATAAGAAGGCAAGTCAGCTCCTAACAAACATTAGATAAACAAGTTGTAACAGAGTTCAGTGATTTCTGTTTCGAGATATTTCTCTTTTGCACCTGCTTATACAGAATGTCGATTTTATTACTAGAATAACTTAAACTAGGTGTAGGAATGACGTCATAAAAAACTTTAAAGTTAATTCCAGACTCCCAACTCTGCCCAATCTCGCGATAAAGTGATTTATTTTTTATCAAACAGTAGGTTTGTTAGCGTACATTGATCTGTAGGTACATTTCGACCAGCTGTGTGGTGGTGAGCGCAGCGAGAGTGGGACTATTTGCCTACTAGTTCAGTGTTATACGCATGAGTATATGCCTATATCGAATTTTTATAGTACAAGTGTATTGACCGCTTTTCAGTATGGCAATTTAATCAAAACTTAGGTACTATTTTTTTTACTGATTCGGATAGTGTATCATGGTCTGATACACCCCCTTCAAGGATTTTACTAATTAAATCGGCAACCTGTATAAATTAATCTTTTACAACATCCGCAGGAAAGAAATTAATGGTGAATTCTGGCTTTGTTACTCCTCATAAATAATCCTCATACAAAATAAATCGAAAATAAAAATGTCATATTCAAAGTACAATATCGCAACTTACATTCAAATGTGGTTACAATTACGGAGTCGGTTCATAAAAAACCATCATTCGATTCTTATGTAAATAATTTCTGTAAATAATCTGATGAGTATAAAGTATCTCCTAGGTCTATTGCTTATGCCACCGAAGTTAAAATCGAGTACCGGTGGTCCGCTCGCACGGCGAAGAGAGAAGGTTTTACGGTGGGTCTATGGGGTCACGCGCCGCCTTTCCGTCACCCCGGACCGATTCAGCGGGGCGAGACGCACCCATAGCCCACCAATAAAAAAAAAAAAAAAAAAAAGGTCTATTGCTTATGTTATTTTTATTTCATAATCTCTATGAAATAAAAATATCCTAAGCAATAGACCTAGGAGATAGATATGACTGTTTCATTATTAATGGTACGTGTAGGGTCAAGTTTTAAATTTTTTATCAGGTTCAAAATGAGTTCCATAAGAGTTTTAGCAAAGAGTTTTCAAGTCTGAAACTTTGCATACACACGCGTCCTTCTCTTGGAAGTATAGCGACTACAAAAAAATAAGAAAAATGTAGAACTTACCTTTAAATAAATCAGCCGTAATATGTGTATATTCAAAAATAATTCCTCCAAGTTCTAAAGAGTTCAGTGTGTTGACATTACTGAATGCACTAGCTGGTAAACGACTCACGCTGTCTTCCGCTTCTATTGATTAAATTACATTTAATTGATTAATTATTATTACTTTTATTGTTTTTGATGGCAGATGTACAAGCAACTCACCGAATGATAAGTGAATTATGAATAATTGCCATAGCAGGGGTACAGTCAGCACATGACCTGCCGTAAGATAGGTTTGTCTCCGACTCTTTCACTTTCTGAACAAGGCGTAGTAGCAGGATTAAGTATATCATATGAAAAAGTTAAGGAGGGAAAGACTGACATAAACATGTGATGAGACGGGATGAAAGTAATGTTGTGAGGAAAGTTTTCAGTATAAATGTAACTTAAGGGGTAAGGTAAGACCGAAGAAAAGATGGATGGACTGCGTAAAACATGACATAGACAAGGAGTGATCACAGAGATGACGTCTGATAGAGTTGTATGGAAGGAGAAGACATATTGCGTCGACCCCAAATAATTTGGGATAAGAGCAAGTCGTTGATGATGATGATAAATTGCATTCCTTTATACCTAAATAAAAGTAATAATTCATTTCTTTTCAAAATATTACTGTTGATTAAACTCGAGACTTACTTTCTCGTGAGGGTAGTTAAATCAGTTGAGGGATATCCAGGGAAATGGGCAGCAGAACTGTCTTGGAATACTTATAATATTGACATTATTGCTGTTCAGATTCAGTTTTTTTTGCTTACGGTGGCAAACGAGCAAGCAACACACCTGATGGTAAGTGTTACTGCCGCCAATGGACCTTTGCAATACCAAGGCTATAACTAGGCCGCATCCTACCAATACAAACCCCAAACCCACCCAGTTGGACTGCCGGCACTCTCCCTCACCGAACGAAGCACAATAGCATATAGCCATTACTCAGACGTTGATCTTCTGCGAGAGTGTGGTACTACCCTGGCCGCGGCTGTAGACAGAGAACTGTCAACAGGGTGGTCCCTACCACTAATAATATAAATCCAACTATGGACGCAGATAGGCTAATGGCTGAATGGATAAATATATTATAAAAGTATAGAAAGACCAAGATACTTAAAACTATAAAAAAATACCTCGAATCAATAATTTTCTGACCCATAATTTATTAAGAACTGTAATGTCTTCATCAGTGTAAGGGCCCATCGAGTCTGTCAAATATACTTTGTCTATTATAAGTTCCCTTAAAAAATTACTGGCACATCTTAAAATACTTGAGGAACAGGAATTGATGATCATTAGTTTAGGACGAACTTTGACATCAAATTGCGGCATATCTGAGCAGTTATAATTGGTACCCTGAAATTTAGCACATTTAAATTTAGCACATTTCAGATCAACATTGCTTGCTATTGCAATAAGGAATTTAACTGGGAGATCTAGTATGATAATTGTTCATATTTGAAAAATACGTTAATACTATATATTGTAAACGCACAACACATAACAAAAATTCCATAAAAAATATATCAAAATTAATTAAATCTTTAAAGATTCCAACGGTAATACGGCAGATATGTGTAATGTGATCGCTTAAACAAGCAAGACAATGTGAAAGGTTGAAAGCAATTCCTCGAAAATCTTTAGAAACAGTTGTAGACACATCGCAATGAACACGTATCACTTACTATGTTGTGCTAATGAAATATATATTATATGAACGTCTCGTTTTAATTGTTATCATTAGCTCAGTGGTTTGTGGCCTTGAAGTGAGCTTAAATATTTGTATCTGTTGATTTCAAAGTTAGTATTAATTTTAATTGATATCTTGCTTCTCAATATGATCTTCATTGCACAGGGTTTGTTGCACGTTAACTGTCCTATTCTCCACTTTTCATCATTACTTTCCTGATCAAGGCTTGTTTAACTAAGTATATGTAATTCTAGGTATACTTGAAATGTTCGCCACCAACATAAATAGTATTCACTTCACGCTGTTAATCATCAGCATTATTTTGGCTAGATTCATTTCTAAGCGCACTAGTTTGTGATTGCCATCGAGTAATTCTAGCATGTATTGGATTACTGATACAGTTTCTGATAACATTACTAAGTCATCAGGAAATCTTGGATAGCTTAGCTAGGCTTCTTTAATCTTTATACCCTAACTTTATCAGATGTGATAATTAACTTCAGTATTGCTAGAAACAAAAGTATTGTGGTGGTGATGAAAGATCGCAAACCAGCTGACTCTAATATTATATCTTGTTGTTATTATAATATACTTCATTGCACAAATATAATATATTTGTATTATTTATTAAACTCTTGTGCTACTAAAATTTATCATATGTTTTTAAAGTGTTTTGATAATCAATAAGTGGTCTATTTTTTCTCTGTATTTTTCAATCAGAAGTTCTGCTTCATGTGATCAATCATTAAGTATTTCTAATCCATACTTGCTCGATATGTTGACGCGTTTATAGTCTAGGGTATATTGATTTATTTATTACTAGCTTCTGCCCGCGACTTCGTCCGCGTGGAATAGTCGTAAGTTAGCGTTAATCCAAATTAACTATTCCTCGTACAATCTTTCATCCCCTTTTTCAACCCTTTACAACGCTTTTTCCAATGTGGGATCCGGTCCAGCCATGGTTTTTTTACATTGTATTTGAACTACTGGATTAGAAGAGCATCACACTGGAGCTAATTCTTACTACGCCTGTTGTACTATTTCTTTTTATATAAAAAGAAAAACAGTAAAAAAATAACAATAATAGACAAACCCGCTGAGTTTCTTGCCGGATTATCTCAGTAGCGATCTTGTTCCGATCCAGTGGTAGTTTATTAGATTAATTTAAAATGTTAACACTGACAATATGTAAGCACCCTCTTTTTTTTTTGTTGCGGTGGACTATGGACGTGGTTTCTTCCCGCCAAGTCGGTCCTGGGTGACGGAAGAGGTGGCGCGTGACCCCATAGACCCACCATGCAACTCTCCTCTCTTCGCCGTGCGAGCGGGCCACCGGTACCCGATCTTTATCTTCGGTGATATGTAAGCGCCCTCGCAAGGTTTATGGATAATAAATGAATTTGAATTTATTATATAGATATGTAAGGCAGTATGGAGTGAGCCGTTTACAGTTAACGAAATTATATACGTTATTTGCGACTGTATCTTGTATTTTTCTTGATACAGAGTGGAAGGGGACCGCTCCCGAAAACAAAGACAGGTAACACTACTAGTCCTACTTGTAATGATAGGCTAGAAAAAATAAACGATTCAGATGAAAAAAAAAAAATTTTCACCATGCGAGGTCGTTGAACTCTTGAACATATATGATCGTGACTTTTGAATAAATTGCGTATTTTCTCATCTGAGTAAACTTACATATTTTTTATGGAATTATTGTTACATGGCACTGTCCTAATACGATGGAATATGGAAAAAACTTAAAAATCGTTGTGAAAAATAAAAGAAATTATCATCCGAATCGATTTGTTTCTAGCCTATCATTACAAGTAGGACTAGTAGAGTCACCTGTCTTTGTTTTCGAGAGCGGCTCCACTTCCACCGTGTATATATACCTAGAATCCTAAAATATCGTCAATAACTAATCAGACTTACCTCACAAGCCATCATTAAAGCGGGTAATTCGTTGTAATATCCCAAGGCAATATTTACTGTAGAGTTTCCTGTATTACAAGAAGCTAAGTTCTTTTCGAATTCTTTATACTGAAACATGCACTTGCAGGTGGGTGGACATATGTATACCGCTGTATGTGCCAATTGAAATACAAGTATAAGTACTAATAACTTTTGTTTCACTGAACTTCTAAAAGAAGAAAAAGGATAAAGTTATATATCATCATCAGCATCATCACAGCCCATATATCACTGTTGGGCTCGGGCCTCCTCCGTAATGGGAGGGAAATTAACCTACTATACCGCGCTGGTCAGACGTGTTGGTATAGGATTTTGTTTCGAGTTTTCCTTCTCTCGGATAAATATTATATACGTTTTATATCCCTTAGTCGTCTCGTACGATCACCCACGGGTAAGATATGGGGTGGTGAATAGTATTCTTACTCCGTCACCACACGGAAAAAAGTAATTAAGATATGAGCACGATAATGAATAATAAAAAAAAAACGACCAAGTACGAGTTGTACTCGCGCACGAAGGGTTCCGTAAAACTAAAAAAATATTATTTTTAGCAAATTAACGGAGAAACCTCTTTTATTGTATGGGAGCCCCCTTAATGACCATTTATTTTATTTAATTTTAATTAATTATGTACAAAGAGAACATAAAACTAAATATTCTGTGAATAGTTAAAGCGTCTACCTATCACCGTTATTAGTATCGAGCAAGAAACGGTAAAAAAATCACGTTTGTTGTATGGGAGCCCCCCTTCAATATTTAATTTATTTTATTTTTAGTATTTTTTGTTATAGCGGCAATAGAAATACATCATCTGTGAAAATTTCAACTGTCTAGCTATCACCGTTCTTGAGATACAGCCTAGTGACAGACGGACGGACAGCGAAGTCTCAGTAATAGGGTTCCGTTTTTACCCTTTGAGTACGGAACCCTAAAAAGGAAGTTTGAATGCAGTATTGCGTCTTATATGAGCTGAGATGACGATAATGATTTGTAAAAACTTAATTATGAGCGAAAAATGAATGTCACACATTGGACTTGAACCCATACCCTATTGGGATTTGATTGAATAACAGGGTCGTGTCATCGTTTCATACAATTCTAACTGCAAAGTTAGAGTATTAAGTCTGTATAATGTGTAAACATTGTCGGCTATATGGCACACGTCTCCTTCAAAGATGAAAATATAATACGAGCCGAAAATTGAATATCATACGACAGCTCACACTGGTATAGGTGGTAGTATCATTGGAACCGATTCCCAATAGGTGTGGGTTCGAGTCTCATGTGTGACATTATTTTTTTTCTCGTAATCAAGTTTTTTTTGTTTCTTAATCCGTGTGGTGACGGAGTAAGAATACAATTCACCACCCCCTATCGTACCCGTGGGTGATCGTAAGAGACGACTAAGGGATATAAAACATATATAACATCTATGCAAGAGAAGGAAAACTCGAAACAAAACCCTATACCAACACGTCTGACCACCGCGGTATGGTAGGTTAATTTCCCTCCCATTACGGAGGAGGCCCGAGCCCAACAGTGAGACATATATGGGTTGTGATGATGATGAATCAAGTTTTTATAAATAACTAAGCTGCTAAATTTTCAGTAATTTGGATAATGATTTGATTTCATATGTTCTGATGTCTGTCTGTCTGTAATCAAATCTGTCACGTTAAATTTTATATACGTCCTGGTGTCCGATTTTTTTTTTATTTCAGCTGTTAGCCGCAGATGGCTGTCGCAGCTTAGCCAGGACTATGGGTGAGCGCTGAGGGCTCTCAACCCGGTAAAAATTTTAAGCGACAACGCCCGAAGGCTCTCCCTCTGGAGAACGGACCTCGGCTCGGGGCGTCACTGGTAGCAAGTGGGCGTGCCCACTTTTGAATTATTGACTATTTCGCGTCGTGTCTTCCTTCCCCGGCGGTGGGGGTGGAAGCGCGGATATTTATGTTATGTGTTATGGCCGCGCAGGCCGTGTATGCTCTTTCTTGAGCAATCGTTATTGAATCGTCAGAGTCGGTCAGTAGGTGTCCGATTGAGCTGATATTTTGAATACCCTTTGATTTCTGATGACTATGCAATATTTACATACATACATACATATCATCACGCCATATCCCTTGCAGGGTAGGCAGAGAGAACAGAGTGCCAGAGAACTCTATCCTTGCATACTTCACTCGCTTCCTCAACATTCATAATTCTCTTCATACACGCTCGCCGGTGTCGGAGACTCTTGACTCCACCTTCCTTCAGAACGTGACCGATCTGGTCTAGGTAGGTGAGTCTCGGTCTCCCCCGGTACCTACATCCTTCCACTTTCGCATTGTATATCTTCTTAACCAGACGTTCGTTCGGCATTCTTTCCAGAAGTCTGAACCATCGGAGCATTCCCTTTCGCATCTTTACACCAATACTCTCTTTCATACCAACTCGCTCTGTTACGTCGTCGTTACGAATGCGGTCGGTCAGCCTAACTCCACAGATTTTCCGTAGAGATCGCATTTCGACCGCATCAATTTTACTTTCATACTCTTTTCTGCATACCCAACTCTCGCTTCCATACAGTAATGTTGGGACAAGCACTGCGTTATGTATTGCTACACGTGCCTTCTGGCTGAGGTAGTGGCTACCGAGAAGTTGTCCCAACGCTCCGTTCACTCTATTTCCCGCATACACTCTTCGCTCTATATCAGTGGTGTGCCTTCCATCTCGGCTAAATCTACATCCAAGATATACAAATTCATCCACTTGCTCTAGTACATCATTACCTATTGTTACTCTTACATCTGTTCTGGCTTCATCTCTTTCAAAGACCATCATTTTGGTTTTGCTCACATTCACGTTCATGCAATATTTAATGTCATAATTTCAATATGGCCGCCGTTTTAAGATGGTGGATTGCATTTTCTTTTAAATCCATTTTAAATAGAAAATGAAAGAGTGAAAACCGATAAAATAGCTTAGATATTCCGAGATTTTATAGTAACCTTTTTTTGTAGAGTCTATTCTTGATCTGTTTTAAACTTATTCATTGGCATGTCTCGGATATCTTTTGATAATTTATTATAGAAGCGTATACATTGCCTCATGCATGTCCTACTATTTTTTTCGAGACGTGTAGTGTGTACAACTAATTTGTAAAATTTCGTATTATATTTTTTTTTACAATCCGCTTAATATCAAATTTCATACTTTAAAAAGTCTTATTAATTAAAATATTATGATAAATAATAATTTACTATAGCATTTATTTTACTATCACAAAATACTAAAAAGTTATAAATAAAATAAATATAAAAACAAAATTAAATAAAAGGAAAACTTAAAATAATTGAAACTACTACGCGAAATTTTTACTTAAAAAAGTACGAAAGAAGAGAAGATTTTAGACAGAAATCAAAATTTAATCAGAAAGCAAAAATATTCAAGTTGAAGCCGTAGTCGCATTCTCTTACAATTTTGTAGGTGTTTCTAGTACATAGAGTTTTATACTTCATAAATCACTTTCTTTTTAGTTAGTAAAGGTTTTGCTGACTACGAAAACATAATATCTGAAGTTTCCGCGAGTATTACACATTTGAAATTATCGTCATCATCCTCCTATTATATCAATTACTTCATCATCATCATCATCACAGCCCATAAATGTCCTACTGTTGGCCTCAGGCCTCCTCCGTAATGTGAGGGAAATTAACCTACTATACCGCGCTGGTCAGACGTGTTGGTATAGCGTTTTGTTTAGAGGTTTCCTTCTCTGGCATAGATGTTATATGCGTTTTACATCCCTAAGTCGTCTCGTACGATCACCCACGGGTAAAATATGCGGTGATGAATAGTATTCTTACTATGTCACCACACGGATAAATCAATTACTTGTGGTAATTACTTGTTATCAATTACTTGTGGTCAATGAATTATGTACTCATTTCCATCGTGAATATTGCAAATAAATGAGCAATAGTGTCATGTCTGGCGTGACGTCAACCCTTCTTGTGAATTTAATTGTTCAATAGATGGCACCAGATCGATGTTCTTAGTAGACGACGACATACACGAGCAATATAAGGGTTGTTAGTATTCATAGCCGGCTATCGGACAATATATTACAAATAAAATTTTTGTTACTCCTTTTGTCACATTTGTATTTAATTTTTAATTTCCGGCCACGAGAGGACTGTTGACTCACCACTAATTCTCCTCTCTCTTAAATACAAACATTAAAAAATCCATAAAAATAGTTTCATTTCAAATATTAATACTTTATCATATACTATATTGAAAATTATTATTAGGTATTTATATATTTACAAAACTTACATTATTAAAGATCTCCCCATGATTTAATCCGCCCTGTGTTAGATGCGTCCTGTTATAAATAATATTATGTATGCACTGAGCTGCCAGCTATTGATAAGTACGTCAAATAGGTAGTTTAATGAGATCTCTAATAATGAGCTGTTTCGTAATCTACCTAACTATATTAAAGCAACAGGATATCAAACGTAAAATAAAATAATTTGGTAAATCCAAAAGCCTCATAATTTATTTATTATTTATCAATTACTATTAGTCAATGCCATAAATGAATATGAAAGAAAAATATACGTAAATTGTAATAAATTTCATGCTATTCTTGACTTAGTGCTAAACATAACTGAATAGGCTGATGGGCTTTTTTTCTTTTGCCTGTCCGAATGCATGAACAAAAAAATGTAAACGAACCCAATTTTCATAAGGTATACATACACTAAAGACTAAGTAGTTTAGTTTTTTGTAAATTTCAATTAAACGACAAAGAATTACTAAGCTATTTTCGAAAGGGAACAGCGCAGCACATTATGAAGCTTTTAATAAAAGAAAAACTTCGATACATTAATTTTTAAGGTCGTGATCGTACCGGAATATTTAATCCGGATCTCCTCGGATATTTTTTTAATCAACTATTTTCTTACTTTAAACAAAATAGTTGCATTAAAAAAAAACCTTTAAACTAATGTTTTTTCTTAACGTATGTATGATAATATTATCCTATAAGTGCAATGTGAGAAAAATACAATCATTTTTAGGTTTGAAAAGTGCTTGATTTTCATATATCGAAAGTAGAGCAAGACCGCAAAGCTTCGCTCATGAGGCGTGCAATAATTAGATCTAAATACCTATCTAACTATATATTTTTAATTACTTATGATGACAAACGAGCTAGTTGCGCACATGATAGTAAGTATTTCTAATAACAGAGGTACAGTTAGACTGCCTACCATGAATAAAGTGCTTCGTTTATAGAAAGATATGTCATAGCGCTTGGGAAACATAGCAACAGGTAGTCATATCCTACACGTTGAAGACCATAAAGTTTCCAGGTGAAATGGTTGAATTTCGCTCTCACGTGGTCAGCTTCTCTGCGGGTGACAGACTATTCCCCGGTTCCCGCGGCCCCGGGGCCGCCCTAGCCGACTAGGGCGGCATTAGGCGCAGGTACGTGCGCCTGATGCCGCCCCATGCACCGGAGGCGGAGCGTGTCACCGAAGAGCTTTCTCTCGGACCCGCCGCCTCCTTTCGCTAGATGACTGTCTCGCAGAAGGCAGCGTCCCAGTTCCTAACGCCGTCGAATGTCGCCTTAGCCATAGTCGGCAGCGTTACGTTGGCACCGATGATTGCGACGAGTTCACGGCGCTGCTCTACTCAGACAACACAGACCTGGAACGTGTATTGCGCCGTGTCCTCATCGCAATCGTGGTGGCAGGACGACGCCCTCTGCCTCCTCACGACCGTTTGCAAGTACTTGCCGCAGCAACTATGCCCCATCAAGACCAGCACCAGTCGGAAGGACAAGACCCCATGCCGCCGACCCAACCAATCCATCAGCACCAGCCGAAAAGCCTCGACGGTACGAATACTGAACCGTGACCTCTCCAGCCGGGTTGCCCAACGGGCGATGACGTCACGGCGGACGTCGTCCCCGCCCGGCGGCCACCTCATTGGGCGAAACAGTGCCGCTCCCTGCCCACATCGCCGACACCCGCCGATACAGTCCAGTGCGCATTTCCGCCTCCAGATCTCATGGGAGAGCTACGGCCAATAGGCACGCTGCCGCCGTCACCACCATGTGGCCGTATCCGCGTATGTCCTTGACCGCCATGGCCCTCTGTGGTCGCCAAAGGAGAGCTAAAGAAAAAGAATATAACAATGTTTAAACGAGGAATTTACCTTTGCTGGTATTTTCAATGGCTGCGCAGTGTGATCAGGCAAAGATAAGTCAAGGTTTTCAAATGAACAACCTAGTATATTAAATAAGAAGTTATCAACACATAATCTACTAGCAACTCATTAATTGCTACTCTAAGACAGAGAACACAGATATTAAAATATCTGCTAAAAAGTAGTAGGTTCATGAGTTTTTCGAAGTAGGTAACTTTATATTATAGTCACCGCAAATAATTACTAATTTTACAATAACAGATAAGTGCTTAACAGGAAAAAAATTGTCGAAGCCCGACATTTAGTTAATAGAAGATGGTTAAATCTCATTACACACAGCCTCGAATATTTTTGCTGCCTACCCGCTATTGGTAAGCAATATTATTAGACCGTTGAGAAAATATCAACGCCCAGTTAGCCCCAAACAGCTGCGCTGTGCGCTTGTGTGGAATATATCGTAAACAGGATATTCCTCGATCTACTATACACTTTATCAGTTTCGTAAACAGAGCTAGCTCAATATTTTATACCCTACGCTGCCGTGAAGCTTGATGTTAATGCTGTGGCGTGGGCATAGATTCTGCACGCATATCTGCCGACCCCTTGGAATTGGCGGCATTAAGGCTTAGAGGTAAGTGGTTGACTTATTCGCCTCTTCGTCTAGATGCGGGAGCTATCACTGTCCAACTACCACCATTTTAAACCGTATTATACAGTCCAATAAATTAATTACCAGCCCTTTCTGAGACGTGCTTTACTGTACAATGATTAAACCAAATTATAACTCTACAGCAGACGAAAATCTAGAAATAAAGTGATATCTATCTGAGTGATCAGACTGCACATTGGCCAATTTCTTACCCATTTTAGTAGCAGTAAGCAATAATAATAAGATTTATATGACCTAATTTGTATGACGATATACTCAACTTTTTTGAATAATAATAATGATTCAAAAATCATTAACCAAAAATATCAGAATATTCACGCGTATATTAATATAATAAATAAACTTCTTAGCGTTCATGATCTCGGGAGGACTGCTCGTGACCCTGAATGCCGCAAAATGTTCGAATCGAAATAAAAAAAGAGGGAAAAATATTTTATCACAAAAAATATTTAAATTAATTAATATATACTTACCTATATAATATAAGTTATAAAACTATGTTTCTTAATTAAGGAAATTTAATATTATTCTAAATATATCCAGGATCCGGGGCGAATCCATTATTTGTTTTTAATGTGCAACATGGGTTTTTGTCTGATAACAACTTGTATTATTAAAGTATTACAAAAACAAGGAAAATATTGGACTTTATTGTTAAATCTTATCTAAGTTTCGCACTTTTTGCCACTTAAAATGGTCAAGTTGTAGCAAAAGCAAGGCCAGTTAAAAAGAATTTAGTACGACACGATCATCCTGATAAAGTCATACTGGAGATGCTTGCAATTGCTCCGTGGGGACAGCGCAGGGCCAATCTGAAACTTGCACTCGCTTTTCGTTATTACTGTTTTCCCCAAAGCATCTTGAAGATGTTTGGCAGACCATCGGGTGTCTAGGACATTTACATTTAAAAGTTGCATTTTTAGTTTATTCAATGTATTATTTCTTTACATATGTATATAGGTAATTAGGTACGTTACGAAATACGTCATCTTTAGAGACTTAATAAAGCCATTTGATGCGTTTATCAACAGTATTCAGGAGGACCGGACGTATTTAAAGGAAATTGGACTAAATAATGGAGATTACTTCACGAATGTAAGTTTTAAATCATTATTTATATATGTATATAAAGGATTTAATACAGAGTGTACAACAGTAAATTTCATAATGTCAACTCTCTTTGTGATTTCATTATATGCTAGGCAAAGGGCAAACGAAGGGCGTGTCCTTACGAAGTAGACATCCTGTCTGTATAAATCATTTACAGACATTGTATAAACTTTACAATATATGTATGTGGAAATGTTTGATAGCACCAGGATCAATAGAAGTTTCTTTTTTTATTTTATTGTAATCTATTGGTTACCGATATTTTAATAAGTTTATTCATGAGACTACTAGTTTATTCCAAAAGTCAAAATTTGTTTTTTTTTTTTAAATCATTAAAATGTTATTTTTCTACGTGTTAGTTTACAAAATAATTGTTTTGGTTTTTTTTTTGACTACACCACCCTTTTTTTTTTTTTTTTCGCAAGGTGGGACCATGGATGTGGTCGCGCCCCGGCCGTCCACTGCTGGACATAGGCCTCCCTCATGGTATGCCACAGAATGCGGTTCTGTGCCGTCTGCATCCATCGACGCCCAGCAATTTTAACTAGATCGTCTGTCCACCTAGTGGGGGGGCGTCCTACACTGCGTCGTCCAGTACGTGGTCGCCACTCTAGAACCTTTTTTCCCCAGCGGTTGTCGGTTCTTCGAGCGATGTGGCCAGCCCATTGCCACTTCAGCGTGCTAATTCTTCGTGCTATGTCGGTTACACCCGTTCTTCTGCGGATTTCCGTATTACGGATTCTATCACGCAGAGAAATCCCGAGCATAGCTCGCTCCATAGCACGCTGAGCGACTTTGAGCTTGGTTATGAGGCCTACATTTAGGGATATTTAAATATAATAAACAAAATTAATAAAAGAGAAACTAAAGATCCGAATCGGCACTCTCTCAATTAGACTGTTTTCTTTTTTTGGATAGGCCATGGTCCGGACACACAGAGGCTCAGTGAACACGTGTGTGCGACAGCAGGGTGGGTCGATAGTGGACTTGTCGTTCGCTAGCCCTGCTGTCGCACCACGAGTGAGGAACTGGCGTGTCCTGGAGGAGGCGGAGACCCTGTCGGATCACCGTTACATCCGGATGGAGGTCTCCCCTCTCCGGGACCCCAGCAGGGGTCACAGGGCGGACCGAGCTCCCGCATTTCCGCGGTGGGCTGTGGGGCGTCTGGATAGGGACCTACTGGCGGAGGCGGCCATCGTGAACACGTGGCTGTCCTCACCACCCCCAGCGGACGGAGTGGACGTTGAGGCTGTCCGCATCCGCAGTGCGTTAACGCAGGTCTGCGATGCGGCCATGCCCAGCGTGCGGGGTCTACCTCCGAGGCAGGGGGTCTACTGGTGGTCCCCAAGACTGGCGGACCTTCGTGCGGCGTGCATTAGTGCCCGAAGGTCCTACACCCGCAGTCGGCGGCGTCGCCGCGATGTTGAGCGGGAGGGCTAGCTGTACGAGGCGTACCGCAGAGCGCGTACCGCCTTTCGGCTGGCCATCCGGTCCGCCAAGGACGCGAGTTGGCAGGAGATGCTGGACGGTCACGACCGTGACCCCTGGGGTCGCCCGTATCGCGCGTCGCTGAATAAGCTTCGCGCACAGGGCCCCCCCCTCACCGAGACCCTCCAGCCCGACCTCCTTCGTAGAGTGGTCGAGCAGCTGTTCCCGCGGCAGTCGGAGCACACGCCCCCGGTCATGGCTTCGCCAGATCACGACCGGGAGGCCGTCGAGAGTGTTCCGCCCGTGACGGAGTCGGAAGTGGGGGCAGCCGTGGCGAAGATTCGTTCCGCCACCACGGCCCCCGGCCCGGACGGAGTCCCAGTCCGGGTGTTGACGTTGCTCCTCGAGCATCTCGAACCTCGCCTCAGGCGACTGTTCAACGCCTGTCTGACGTCTGGACAGTTCCCTGAGTGCTGGAAGGAAGGGAGGTTGGTTCTCCTGCCAAAGCCAGGACGGCCCCCGGATTCGCCGACGGCCTACAGGCCCATTGTGCTTCTGGACGATGTGGGTAAGCTGCTGGAGCGTGTCCTCGCTGCCCGCATCGTCCAGCACCTGGAGGAGGTGGGGCCCAATCTGTCGGACGCTCAATTTGGGTTTCGGAGGGGGCGTTCGACCATCGGGGGCCTGCCTGAGGCAGACGGCCGCGGAGGCTGTCGCCGGCAAAGGAGTGCTATTGGCGGTGTCGTTGGACATCGCCAACGCCTTCAATAGTCTGCCATTCAGCTGCATCAGGGAGGCGCTCCGGTTCCATGGAGTGCCCCTGTACCTCAGGCGACTGGTGGCAGACTATTTGGAGGGGCGCAGTGTTCTCTACGCGAGCTCCGCAGGGGACATTGTGCGGACGCCCATGTCGTGCGGTGTTCCGCAGGGTTCGGTTCTGGGGCCGACTCTGTGGGACATCGGTTACGACTGGGCGTTGAGAGGGAGTCTCCCCCCCGGACTGAGCGTTATATGCTATGCTGATGACACGCTCGTCACAGCCCGGGGCAGGACACTCGAAGAGGCGGCGAGCCTGGCCACTCTCGGCACCGAGGAGATGGTCAGGCGTATTGAGGCGCTGGGGCTCAGGGTGGCCCTAAACAAGACGGAGGCTCTACTATTCCATGGGCCCCGTGTGAGGCTGCCCATCGGCGCCTCGTTAGTCGTCAACTCCATCCACTTCAGTATCCAGGCCCATATGAGGTACTTGGGTCTGGTGCTCGACGGGCGATGGTGGTTCCGGGAGCATTTTCGTCAAATTGCTCCCCGGCTGGTCGGCGCGGCGTCCGCCCTTTCTCGGCTCATGCCGAACGTGGGCGGACCCAGTTTCGAGGGCCGACGACTGTATGCGGGGGTGATCCGCTCAATGGTCATGTACGGCGCACCCTTGTGGGTGAGGGCTCTGAACGCCCAGCTCAGGGCGGTGCTGTGGAGGCCACAGCGAGCCATGGCGGTCAGAGCCATTCGCGGGTACCGCACGGTGTCTACCGAGGCGGCATGCCTATTGGCCGGGACACCCCCGTGGGACCTAGAGGCGGAGATGCTCTCCGACCTCTACCGGCGGGTTACCTCAATGCGCGAAGAGGGTGGCTCCCCATCGTTCAACGAGATAGCCACCTGGCGCGAGGACGCCCGCCGAGAAGTCATCGCCCGTTGGGCTACGCGGCTGGAGAAGCCTAGACACGGTGTTTTTATCGTTGAGGCCCTCCGGCCCGTACTGATGGAGTGGATGGAGCGGCGGCACGGAGTCCTCTCTTTCCGGTTGGTGCAGGTATTGTCGGGGCATGGTTGCTTCGGCAAGTACCTGCACACGGTCGTGCGGAGGGAGTGGACTCCGTCCTGCCACCATTGCAGTAGCGACGAGGACACGGCGCAACATACGCTCGAGGTATGTTCGGGCTGGGACGGGCAGCGCTGTGACCTCGTCGCTGTCATCGGTGCCGACCTGACGCTGCCGGCTGTTGCGCGAGCGATGGTCGACAGCGTCAGGAATTGGGACGCGGTCGCCGCCTTCTGCGAGGCTGTCGTCTCGCAGAAGGAGGTGGCGGAACGGGCACGGGAGGATTCCCGTGACCCGGGCCGCCGCCCGCGGCCGGGGCGGCGCAGGCGCGAGTCCCTGCGCCTGATGCCGCCCTAACCGAGGCTTCGGGTGATCGGACCGGGGAATTGTCCGGTCACCCGACGTGAGGCCACCGCGTGAGGACGACGCCTCGACGGCGAAAGCTGTCGGGGCGTCGACAAGAGAGGAGCCCGAGAGGGCATACCGCCGAGCGGGCCACCGAAGACAAAGATCGGGTACCGGTGGCTCGCTCGCACGGCGAAGAAGAGGTGCTTGCAGGGTGGGTCAATGGGGTTGCGCGCCGCCTCTTCCGTCGCCCCGGACCGATTTGGCGGGGTGCGACGTCCATAGCCCACCGCAAAAAAAAAAAAAAAAAAAAAAAAATGGTCCGGACACACGTCACCCATTCCGTCCGGAGCGACAGAAGGATAGCACGTGGCCTATAACCTCAGGATTAGACTGCTCGATTTTCCATTTTACCTAGATCTATTCTTAATGACAGCGTCAAAATTTTCAATACCCACGGCAAAGGAAGAAATTCTATCGTGTTCTTATTCTATGGCCAACTGGATAACATAACACAATTTGTAATAAGTATAAATTCATCCTCTTTCTTTTAGAATCTTTTTGAAGTTGAAATTATTCATACCTATATTTCTACTTCAATTACTACATGCAGAAGTATTCCCTCACTACTGTCCAACCACCTGCCAGTGCCAATTTGACTATATGACAATTGAAAATAACGAAGCCCTTTGTCTAACTGGAAACTCTTCAGTAAGTTTTAGCTGGGAGAATTATAAAGGCAATGCCAAATTAGAAGTGAATTGTAAGGTAAGACTGATTAGTTATTGATATTTTAATTTTAGAATTTCAGATAGATATTCTTCATTAATTGAGAAGTGCGTGCTCGATGACGCCCTGAGTATCATCACCAATGACGTAATGATTTTTTATATTTACGCGATCATCATACATATGAAATAAAACTATTTTTTACGCAATAGAACAATAAAAACCGTAAAAATAGTTTTATTTCAAATAAACTATAGTAATTATAATATTGAACTTGACTTACTTAATACTAGACATGACTTAAATGGGTTCCACAAGGCACTGCACTATATCCTCTAATATCTTTTTGTATGCTTCCTTCATTAAGATTCCTTGTATTCGCAATATTTTCAATAGCGGAGACAACAAAACAGCTACAAATCATCGCAGACTCTCCACCATATTTAACTGAAGCAGTAAAAGGGTCATTCACCATTACAAAAATTCTTGGTTTGGTTCCAAAAATTTCAAACTTTGATTCGTCTGTCCAAAGGACCTATTCCTAATCTGTTATTGTCTAATCCTTGTGTCCTGTCACCCGATTATTTATAGGATTCATAATCACACCGTAGTAATCATAATATTCCCTAGCCGAGGCCGCGGGTGACTGGACCGGGGAATTAGTCCGTCATCCGCCGAGAGGCTGACCATGCGAGGAAAGACAGACGTCCTCCCTGAGGGGGGAGACGTCGCTTAAGAAGAGGGTACCCTCAGGGGTTATTCCGTCGGGCCGGCCACTGACGTAAAGTTCACGCTGCTCCGGTGGTCGGTCCAACGATGAAGGCGAGGTTCACGGGTGGGTTACGGGTGTACGTGCTTACGCCCCTCTGTCGCCCCGGACGGAGTGGTGCGAGGAGTGCGCCGACCGTAGCCCACCCCAAAAAAGAAAAGTAATCATAATATTGAACTTGGCTCCTATTTTTACATATTTGATTTGAAATAAAACTATTTTTACGGATTCTATTGCGTAACAAATACTTTTATTTCATATGTATGATAATTGCATAAACAGCAGAAATCATTACGTCATTGCTGATGATACCCAGGGCGTCATCGAGCGCACACTTCTCAATTAACGAAAAACACCCATCTGAAATTCCAATATATACACATACTAGCAGACCCAGCCACACGTTGCGGTGGCTAAGGTAGTAACGCGTGGTGTTTATGCTAATAAATTGTAGCTTATATAAAACGTTTATATGTTTAACATAGCGCTATCTCTTAAATACGTACTCAACCCAGACAACAGATACCGCCATCTGTTAAAATCGTTTGGAGATAACAGATAATTTTGACTGTCAAATAATAGATGAATAATTTGCAATATATTAACACTGCGACTATAAATTGAGATAGAAGCTATCCTATCTTTTAAGTTGGATCAAACTACACATGCTGTGCAAATTTGATTAAATTCGGTTAAGTACTTTAGGAGTCCATCGCGGACAAACAACGTGACGCGTAATTTATATATGTTAAAGATATAACTTTCATTTCAGGGTGCTCATTATAATTGCTCAGATATGCCGCAATTTGATATCAAATCCGGTATTAGTATGATGACTGTCAAATTCTGTTCACCAACTATATTAAGATGTGCCAATAAATTTCACACGGATCCATGTTTAGTGTCTACATTATATCTAAAAGAATCGATTGGCACTTACACTAGAGAAGACATTGCATTTCTGGATACGTTATGGGTCAATAAGTTATCAATTGAAGGTATCTACTTATATATTTATAATGTTTATCTTTCCGTGTGGTGATGGAGTAAGAATACAATTCACCCTATCTTACTCGTGGATCGTAAGAGATGACTAAGGGATATAAAACATATATAACATCTATGCAAGAGAAGGAAAATTCGAAACAAAACTATACCAACACGTCTGACCAACATGGTGTAGTAGGTCAATTTCCTCTCTCATTATAGAGGAGGCTTGAGCCCGACAGTAGGACATATATGAGTTGAGATGATGATGATGATAAATGTTTATAGAGACCTATGTAAACTTGCAACTATTGCGATCATTGTTGGACATACATGTATAATAAGCTTCCACGAGTGGTAAATGTCAATATTATAAGTTTTCAAGGGCAGTTCTTCTGCCCACTCTCAAGACAACTGATATTTAAGACTCTCAAGAAATAGTAAGCCTTATATTATTAATTGGAACGTTAATTTGGAATGGAATTTCTTATGATATATTTGATACTGCGGCTTAAATTCGTTTGTTAAGCACGAGAGCTGAAGGTCCAAAGTTGAAATGAAATGGATTGCTAACTTTTTTGCCTCCAAAGGCAATAGAAATAATAATAATTAATAAGGTGACATTAAAAATATAATTTAATAAATAGAAGCAGAAGATGACAGCGCAAGTCGTTTACCAGCCGGTGTATTCAATGAGGCCAATGCATTGGTCTCATTGCAACTAAAAGGAAACGTTTTTGAAAATACAACCGTGACGCCTGATGTTTTTAATGGTGAGTTCTGTTTGATTCTTTGCGATATGGTTCCAATAGATGAACACTAACATCTAATAGAAATAATAGACATGTAGACTTAGCAAAAGAATTTTAGAGTTAAAAGTGCTTTGAGTCCTATCTAAGGATTTCTTATTAAGGATTACAATTACTTGGGGTCGACGCAATGTGTACTTGCAAATGTTGCAACAGTTTTATGACCGGCTGTCTGCGTGATACTAGTCTTCTTGGGGAAAATATATTTTGACCAAACGGCAGTAGATGGAGTTGGCCCAGGTCGATATAAATCTTTTAGTCGTTTTTAAGACATCCATGAGCAAAATAAGGGTTGGCAGAATTCGTAGCCGTTACCACACAGCACCCTTACCCCCTACATCTTATCAGGCATAAGAAAATAGCCGATCTATTGGTCGACCACTGGTACCGAAGATTTCTTGACATCCGTGGCCAGCCCGATGGGTCGCCCTTTCGGATATTATCCCTATCGACGTGCTGGAAACAAGCAACAGTACTATTGGGACGTCACCCTCATGCGACCGGTTCCTCTGTGAGTGGCAGATTAATCCCCAGTTTATCTACCTGCAACCACAGCCACTCGTGATATGCACCGCGCCGGTGGCGATATGTGTCATCGTTAAAAATCTCTTCTCTGACTTCTCTTCTCAACATCGGTGATTACGATGATGATAACGGCGCTGTTTTACCCAGGCCACGCAGACCTCGAGTGTGTGTTGCACCATATCCTCGTCATAATCGCAGTGTCGAAGCAACCATGCCTAGTATTGTGCAGGTCTTGACCTGGATAGACCTGGGAGATTCTTATCAGTTACGACTTCTTTACACAATTAGAAGGATAGTTGTCTACTACCCCATACTAACAAAACGAGTCAGACCAGGCTTTCGTCTCGAAATTTTCTCCTCTTACAGAAAATTTAGCTGCTCAATATATAATCGATTACGATAACTGAATGACAGAACGAGCTGGTGATTACTACCTCACCATATTAAAATGATTCTCAGAAGATTTATATTAATAAATCTTCTAAAATATCAACAAAGAAGTTGTATCAAAAAGTATTGAATCAGTTACAAAATTGAATAAACACGATACTATTATAATAGATTGTAAAAAAAAATCCGTGTGGTGACGGAGTAAGAATACTATTCACCACCCCATATCTTACCCGTGGGTGATCGTACGAGACGGCTAAGGGATATAAAACACATATAACATCTATGCGAGAGAAGGAAAACTCGAAACAAAACCCTATACCAACACGTCTGACCAGCGCGCTATAGTAGGTTAATTTCCCTTCCATTACGGAGGACGCCCTTAGCCCAACAGTGGGACATTTATGGGCTGTGATGATGATGTAAAAAAATATCTGGATCTAGCTAAGGGTTATTACATTAAATAAAAATAATGCAGTCGAACCACAAATAGAATGTGTCTCCACCCATGAGATAATTAAAGACGTAAACAAGAAAGACTACTTTAAACTCCAAATAAAATTCTTAATAATAGGTAATTGGGTAGGTAATCAATATTACGAATATGCAATATATACGAATGGGTCGAAGAGGAAAAAGAAACTAAAGAACATATTGTTGGGTTGCAAAAACCTGAATTTATTTTTATCATTTATAAGTATCATTATCGCTTTATTTAATAATTATATAGTTTTTAATTACACAGTTTTCAGCTAAACGGGGATATTAAACACCCAAACCCATAGACAGATTTAGATAACATTGAGTCGCAATAGTTTTTAACCGACTTCAAAAAGGGGGAGGTTTTATGTTTCATTGTATGTATGTTTTTATGTATGTTCAGCAATATTTCTGTCAATTGTGGATTTTCAAAGTTGTTTTTTCATTCTAAAGGGTATATCCCGAGGTGGTCCCATTGTCATCAAGTCATGATCTAATGATGGGAAGTCATGGAAATCGAGGGCAACACACTAATTTTATAAGCACACATTACGTGTCTCATATATTTTCCAAAGATATTCAAATATTTGCATCTGGTAGTGAAAATTTCATTTAGGTGAGCTGGTGGTGGAAGGTACATCTCCTTAACGGTTAGGAGTTGGAGGATAATTCTTTCAATTTCATACTCACGCATAGACTGAAGTCGGTGCCAAGCTTAAATTAATAAAAAACAATAAGCTTAATGATATACACACAGGGTGAAAAATAATAAAACCAAATTAAAGGAAATAAGAATTAAAAAATGTATTCAGAACACTATAACGCCACAAATTTAATACCATTTGACACAACCGTAAACGACGTCTGCCCGTATGGATTAAATCGCTTAACCGCTTACGCGTTCAGATCACTTCAGTCACAAGCGCGGCGTAGTTTGAATGTGATATAGTATACCTATTTGGCTTGGCACCGACTTCAAATGCTGTTAGTGGATTTCTAGCATAATACATTGTAATTATATTTTATCAACATTAATACATAATAAGAATTAGACAAGAATTGTCATATTATAAGTTTGTAAACAAATATTATAATTTGTAAATACATATATGTAGCTTGATTGGTAAGAACATTAATATTATATATGTTCACTTAAAATCATTGGAATTAAATATTATTATCATTTGAATTTTATATCATTTGAATTAAATAGTTCATCTTATTTTTCGGTTTTTAGTGTTTTATGTAAGTATAGTTTTTGGCTGACCTTATTTTGAAGTCGGTTTAAATATTTTTTTTTAAGTTTATACATCTACCGTCGGCAGTTCACAAATGATATGAACAGACGTAAAGTGCATCGCTATGACCAATACTAATTTTTCGATTAAATTTCGCATATTAGATTAGACTCCATCATCATCGACCATTTATTGTGTACGTAGGAGTATGTAGCACTAATACAATTGTATCGTAAACTAGATCAAGCTTGTCTTATACGAGATATGTGTTCAGACTCAGCCTTAATTTTTTATTCTTTTAATTTTTAAATATTTGACGCCTAAACATTGTTAGATAAATTTAATGTAACAAATTGATTTCCTTTTTCTTTAGGCACTTTCACCAATAACATACAAATTACCCCTCCCTTTAATAAATTGTAGAAACTACTCTTTACCGCTCCTCCAACCAGTACATACACATTTTTAACCGTCTCTTTAAGCAATATGTAGCATGATGTAGGTACCGAGGGAGACCGAGACTAACTTACCTAGACCAGATCGGTCATGTACTGAAAGAAGGTGGAGTCAAGAGTATCCGAAACCGGCGAGCGTGTATGAAGAGAAGTATGAATGTTGAGGAAGCGAGTAAAGTATGCAAGGATATAGTTCTCTGGCACTCTGTTCTCTTTGCATACCCTGCAAGGGATATGGCGTGATGATATGTATGTATGTCTTTAAGCAATATAAAAAATTGAAATAGCAACGCTAGAGTTTTATTATATTGTATAGCACTCTCATGTTCTCCTGAACAATATGCTTTAAAAAATTATATATTACTAGCAGACCGGACCACGCGTTGCTGTGGCTTAGGTTAGCCTCAGTAACATTTTTTTATTTATTCTAACAAATTTTAGCATATATGAAGCGTTTGTACATTTAACATAGCGCCATCTATTAAATACTTACTGAATCCAGTCAACAGATACCGCCATCTTTTAAAATCCTTTTACATACATACATATCATCACGCCATATCCCTTGCAGGGTAGGCAGAGAGAACAGAGTGCCAGAGAACTCTATCTCTGCATACTTCACTCGCTTCCTCAACATTCATAATTCTCTTCATACACGCTCGCCGGTTTCGGAGACTCTTGACTCCACCTTCCTTCAGTACATGACCGATCTGGTCTAGGTAGGTTAGTCTTGGTCTCCCTCGGTACCTACATCCTTCCACTTTCGCATTGCATTCTTCATTACCAGGCGTTTGTTCGGTATTCTTTCCACATGTCCGAACCATCGGAGCATTCCCTTTCGCATCTTTACACCAATACTCTCTTTCATACCTGCTCGCTCTCTTACGTCGTCGTTACGAATGCGGTCGGTCAGCCTAACTCCACAGATTTTGATATATATAATGTCATATAATGTCAAATCCTTTTGATATATATAACATATGATTTTGACTGTAAAATATTAGACAAATAATTTTCAATAAAATAATATTACTATAAATTGATATTTAAGCTATCCTATCTTTTAAGTTGGATCAAACTACACATGCTGTGCAAATTTTGTTAAAATCGGTTAAGTACTTTATGAGTCCATCGCGGACAAACAACGTGACACGTAATTTATATATATTAAGATAAAATTGGATACGATATATGAATTTAGTATGAAAATAAATAAAACTATGATGCGTATAGTATAGAGAATCTGTGAGTGATACTACTGCAGTCTAACACAAAAAACACAATACAGTCATGAGGATTGCCGACAGAAGTGAAAACTTATGAAAATAATGAATATTATAAATTAAAATAATACCTTGTTTCTAACTAGATGTCGCTATTAGAAATTCTAAATCACGGTATGGTTTCGATGCAGTAAATGTCATACGCTACTCGTTGCTAACGCTCGCGATGGGCTGTAACAGGTATACTATGCGCAAGCGCTCGAGTGCCGTTGCGTTAAACGTTTAACGCGACCTTGTTAGACGTCGCATTAGAACTTTCGCTTCAAAATATATTTTTGTGTTAGACTGCAGGATTGCCTCAGGGATGTATCGTAAATAAAGCTAGTATCAAAGGAAATATCTCAATGCACACACACACACGCACGCACGCACGCACGCGCGCATGCACGCACGCATGCACGCACACGCACACACACACACACTACAATAGATTCACGGGGATGGCTGAAAATCAGCGCTGTTCTTGTGACAGCAGAAGCTGAGCCAATTCCTTTTGCCTACTAGATTAAATTTTGTTTATTATAATTATTAGTTTTTAGTTTAAGTTCTGAAAAGGCAATAAATTATTATTATTATTAAATAATTCTAACTAAAGTTTTTTTATAGCTCTATATTTATTAAAAAATCTACGTTTGAATAGCAACAAATTAACGTCAATAGATCCAGATACATTCTCAGCCTTAACAGATCTGGAGACTTTAACTATAAGAAGAAATATGTTGCAATTTTTACCAAATAAACTATTTGACTCACTGGAAAATTTAAATAAGGTAAAAAATACCGTATACTACTTAACATATATAATATTATGCGTTAAAAAATTTAATTACATCATTTTCTTCTTCTCAGACCGATTACGATCCAGTGTTGTGTTTTGTATTGCTACATTATTGTAGAGAAATCATTATACCCAATGGTATTGGCCTTTTTTTTTTTTTTTTTATTGGTAGGCTATGGGTGCGTCTCGCCCCGCCGAATCGGTCCAGGGTGACGGAGAAGGCGGCGCGTGACCCCATAGACCCACCATAAAATCCTCTCTCTTCGCCGTGCGAGCGGACCACCGGTACCCGATCTTTGTCTTCGGTGGTCCGCTCGGCGGTTTACCCTCGCGGGTTCCTCTCGTCGGCGCCCCAACAGATTTCGCCGTCGGGGCGTCGCCCTCACGCGGTGGCCTCGCGTCGGGTGACCGGACAATTCCCCGGTCCGATCACCCGAGGCCTGGGTTAGGGCGGCATCAGGCGCAGGTATTCGCGCCTGCGCCGCCCCGGCCGCTGGCGGCGACCCGGGTCGCGGGAGTCCTCCCTGACTCGTTCCGCCGCCTCCTTCCGCGAGATGACAGCCTCGCAGAAGGCGGCGACCGCGTCCCAATTCCTGACGCTGTCGACCATCGCCCTCGCGACAGCCGGCAGCGCCAGGTCGGCACCGATAATAGCGACGAGGTCACGGCGCTGCCCGTCCCAGCCCGAGCATTCCTCGAGCGTATGTTGCGCCGTGTCCTCGCCACTACTGCAATGATGGCAGCCTGGAGTCCACTCCCTGTACACGACCGTGTGCAGGTATTTCCCGAAGCACCCGTGCCCCGTCAACACCTGCACCAGTCGGAAGGTGAGGACCCCGTGCCGCCGCTCCATCCATTTCATCAATACGGGCCGAAAGGCCTCGACGGTCACGATACCGTGTCTAGGCCTCTCCAGCCGCGTAACCCAACGGGCGATGACGTCTCGGCGGGCGTCCTCGCGCCAGGTGGCTATCTCGCTCAACGATGGGGAGCCACCCTCCTCGCGCACTGAGGTAACCCGCCGGTAGAGGTCGGAGAGCATCTCCGCCTCTAGGTCCCACGGGGGTGTCCCGGCCAATAGGCACGCCGCCTCTGTCGACACCGTGCGGTACCCGCGAATGGCTCTGACCGCCATGGCACTCTGTGGCCTCCACAGAACCGCCCTGAGCAATGGTATTGGCCTAAGGTTTCATTTCATGTTTGCCATATTTTCTCTTTTTTCTTCTCCTCTTTTTTTCATTGTTTTCCGTGTGGTGATGAATTAAATACAATTCAGCACTCAGCATTTTACCTGACCATAGAATCAAACACTGTTATGTCGTGCGTATTGACAGATGATTTTTTCATACTGTTTTCGAACTCTCGCAGTATTTCATATTGCAGATTAATATTTGTATTAGCAGACAAAACTTTGATCCGCTTAGAACATTAATGAACTTCATAAGTGTTTGATCGACTTTTTATTTTCAGATAATTATCGTAAACAACCTGGTGAATATGACTTTAGATAATAATGCTTTTGCTCGTTTACCAAGATGGTTTGAAGATATTCATATAGAGAACAGCAAGATAACTGAGCTACCAAAAGACGTATTCAGTAACTCTAGTAGTTTAACAACGATTACATTCAAAAATAATTCAATAGAGGTGCTGCCATCCAAAATTTTTTGGACAACATCCTCGTTAACACAGATAGACTTTAGTTATAATCAGATAAAAGTGTTCCCCGCTGAAATATTTTCTAAATTAAACATGTTGAGCAAAGTAGATTTCAGTTATAATAATATTGAGACATTAAATAGGTAAGTTAAGAAGAAGATATTATATTAAGTTAAGAAGATATACAATGCGAAAGTGGAAGGATGTAGGTACCGAGGGAGACCGAGACTCACCTACCTAGACCAGATCGGTCATATACTGAAGGAAGGTGGAGTCAAGAGTCTCCGAAACCGGCGAGCGTGTATGAAGAGAATTATGAATGTTGAGGAAGCGAGTGAAGTATGCAGAGATAGAGTTCTCTGGCACTCTGTTCTCTCTGCCTACCCTGCAAGGGATATGGCGTGATGATATGTATGTATGTATATATGTAAATAGGTAAGTCTTTTATTTAGGATACACTTAACATGAATCTGGGAACTCATTTAAAACCAATTATATGAAAGTTACTGGTAAAGGTTAAAGAAAATGTAATATATAAAATATATCTGCTCAAGTTGGGAACTATTTATGTTCCAGAAGTAACTGAGAAACTCATACAAATTTGTATGGTGTCATAAAAAAACATCTTGGGGATAGGGAAATAATATTATTGCAAGAGAAGGAAATCTCAAAATAGCATCCCATACTAACTCGTCTGGCCAGTGTTATGTAGTAGATGACTTTTCCTCTTAGGTAACCCGTGTTCAGTGACACTGTAGTAGCGTCTAATCTCTGAAAAAGAAAAATTATATGAATAAATTTAAGAACTCTATTACTTTGCATGGTTTAAATTTGAATTTGAATTTTCACAACGCATTTTGGTTATGATATATAACTGTGGTAGCATAAAATTAAAAATATTTGGTGACATTATTATATTTATATTTTTTAGAGATTTATTCAGCTTCAATACTGCATTAGAACAAGTATATTTACAAAATAACAAGATCAGAGATATAGATTTGAATGTATTCAAGAAGACTGAGTTACAAACTCTATCACTTGCATCAAATAGATTGGAACGTGTCGTTGGACGTCCTTCGTTCACCTGGAAACTGAGAAAATTGATTCTCAGCGATAATAACTTAAATGAATTCGAGGATTGGATACTGGATTTGATTGATTTGGAATACCTAGACCTATCCAGCAATAAAATAAATAAAATCAAGGTAAATAAAATTAACTTTACAAATTTTTGCAAATCCGTCATTCAAAACATCCTTACAAATATTATAAATGCGAAAGTAACTCTGTCTGTCTGTCGGTCTGTCGCTCTTTCATGCCAAAACTACTGAACCGATCTAAATGTAATTTGGTACACAGATAGTCTAGAGCCTGATAAAGGATATAGGCTACTTTTTAATGCAAAAAAAGGGTTGTAAAGGTGGATGAAAAGTTGTAAGGAAGTACCGTCATTTTTAAAGCTGAAAGCTTAAAATTTATTTTAAGGCTATTATTGATTAGATATAAATAAATATGACATTAACATGTTATAAAAATTTACCCTTAAGGGGTGAAATAAAAATAGGGGATGAAAAACTTTAGGTAAGTAACCTTTTACGCGGGCGAAGCCACGGGCAGTTACTAGTTTTTAATAATTATCTTAATATGTTGGTTTTGAGTTATCATAATTGATTGAGTTTTGCGACACATGTCGGCAATGCATTATTATAGAGGAAATTAATACAATATATCGCATACTTTAAGAAAGCAAGTAATACGAGAGATAGGATCAAGGCAGAATAGGATATAAGGAAGTCTTACTTCTATGTGATAAAACAAAAAACTTCGATTATTGATTCAAAACGACTTCTTAATGATGGCATCCTTGGCACAGTTCGACATCAAATGCACACTAATTGACTGTGCGTATGCATTACTTAGCCCCTTTACTGTTATTCTGCGCTGAGACATTTTCTTATATGCAATTTTTAGAAGTGGAGATGTATTAAAGTTGGTTTGCGCATTCAGCAATGTATGTTTGTTATCCTTACTAATATTATAAATGCGAAAGTAACTCTGTCTGTCTGTCGCTCTTTCACGCCAAAACTACTGAACCGATCTAAATGAAATTTGGTGCACAGAAAGTGTAGAGCCTGATATAGGAAATAGACTACATTTTAATGCAAAAAAAGAGTTGTAAAGGGGGATGAAAAGTTGTAAGGAAGTATCATCATTTACTTTTAGGCTATTGATTAGATATAAATAAATATGGCATTAACATTTTGTAAAAAAATGACCCTTAAGGGGTAAAATAAACAGAGGGGATGAAAAACTTAAGGAAAAATTCTTTAACGCAGGGGAAGCCCCGGGCAGAATGTAGTATTTTATAATTTCTAATTTGGAACAAAACACATAATCTCATATTTTTCTTACACATACATAGGCTCAAAAAAGAATGATATATCAATAATGTTATTAGTTACTAATTATACTATAAGACAGTCTCCCTTCCATATACGCCATTTTAAAATTATTTTATCATTTTAGAAAATCCTGTTGTAGGCTAAGCCTGCAAAGTTCTTATCATATACACATTGTCACCATTGTATCCAAACCCTTTTTACTAATCATTTGTAATCTCATTATCTCTTCTCTAATTTAATTTAATAACCTGGATATAAAATTCTAAATAGTATCGCTTATCAAAGACACAGTTTTTAAAATGCAGTCAACATTTCATCTAACGCAATTTGGGAATTTTTAATGGCGAAATGCAATAGCTTTTATTTTAATGTTACTCTATTCTTATTTACTGTCGCTATTTTTTGCAGGAATCTTTCATATACACCTGGTATTATATTGAAATAGATCTACGAAATAATAATATAACTAATATAGAAAAAACAAATACAGATATGCCTCAGTCACTTACAATATATAGAAATATATCGGTATATTTGTCTAATAATCCTCTGGAATGCGATTGTATATCCAATGTAATTATAAAAAGCTGGTATGATAGTGGTTGGGTAGCAGATTTTGAAGATATTGTTTGTAGAAATGGAGATAAACTTTCTAAAATAAACGTATATCAACAATGTAATAGCGGTCATGACTTGCTGGTATCTATTGGAAAAAAAGTAATAGGAGGTCTGGTTTCAATTATAATTTTTGTATCACTATGTGCACGTCGCAAACAAATTTGGGAATACATAAATGATATATGCAATCGCGATACAAACGATTCGATTGAAAATGAAGAGAGACAAGAAGCAATTAAACATTATGATATTTTTATATCATTTGCTCATCAAGATGGTGAATTTGTAGCCGATATACTATTGTCAAAATTAGAAAATGAGTACGATCAAAAAGTATGTGTACATTATAGGGACTGGATTGTAGGAGAACTAATTCCAAATCAAATTGTACAATCTGTGGAGAATTCTACAAGGACTATTTTAATAGTATCAAAACATTTCCTGATATCGGAGTGGTCGCAGTTAGAATTTCGCACAGCATATAATTTAAGTGAGCAAGAAGGGAGGTCAAGAATAATTGTCATCATAGTCGATAAAGCAATTTTGAAAGAAGCAAACTTGGATAAAGATTTAAAATCATATATCGCTCTTAACACATACTTGTTGTGGAGTGATCCTAATTTTTGGCAGAAACTAAGAAATGTGTTGCCAAAATCGAGAAAATATAGGTCTAGGAGAAGATAAAATATAAGAAGCAGTTTGATGTCATAACGTCTTACCTATTCATTCATAACGTCGTCACAAATCACTTAACGAGTCTTTACAAGAAATAGAATATTAAATAATATTCAATATATTTTTGTATATATTTAAAATGAATTTATTCCTCATTTGTGTTTTAAAAGATTGAAATAAATATAATAAACTATGATATATTTATCTTTTTTTAAATACATTTTAAGTTAATAAGTAGACAGACAATTTGACATACAGCATTTTACTCTACAGTTCAATAATTAATATGCTAAAGTAGTTAAAATATTTTAAATTTGGGACTAATCTCATCACACATTTCCACCATTGTTGATCCTGTAAGCGAGAATCCGCAATGGTCATCATAAATGACACTGAGGTTTTACCGCCAGGCTGTTCCCGGAGATGTTTTTAATTACCTTGGGCCTCATAAAAATTTAATTAGAAAAGTTTAAAGAGGAGGAGTTGAAAATAATGATTTCACTTCTCTCCTAGGCAAAGCGGGTGACAGGAAAACATAATCGACTAGTTGAAATATAATAAGATAATAATAAGAATATAGAGAGTGTAATATCAAACCTCAAGTATTTCATTCATAACTCCAACATATCCGAACTAATATGACCATATATAAAAGCTGAAAAGGACGAATATTAAATAAATAGTAATTTATTAAAAAAGACTTTCTGAACTGTTAGAAATATGTGGCTATTGGAAATGATAGCTACCAATGTCGACCCACTTGAGTTGTTTCATTCACTACGAGAACAAATCATAATATAGTGGGAACAGATTTGGATGTAACTTTAACCACTACTCATTTCATTTAACACCGACTGCAATCCAAATTTTAGAAATCAGATAAAATAATAATTTTCCGTGTGGTGACGGAGTAAGAATACAATTCACCACTCCCTATCTTACCCGTGGGTAATCGTACGAAACGACTAAGGGATATAAAATGCATATAACATCTATGCCATAGAAAGAAAACTCGAATTAAAACCCTATACCAACACGTCTGACCAGCGTGGTATAGTAGATCAATTTTGCTTTCATAATGGAGGAGGCTTGAGCCCAATAGTGGGATATATACGAGTTGAGATGATGATGATGAGATGGTGATGATAATATAATCAATTTTAGAATAGTATATGTACATATATACTCATCATTCTCTTGCTCTTGTCCCAATTACTTGGGGTCGACGCAATATGTACCCCTCTTTCTATATATTTCAAAGGTTATGGCCAATAGTTTTATGACCGGCCGCCTGCCTGACATCACCTCTCCTTAGGAATGCAATTGTTGACCAAATCGCATTAGGTAGTGTTGGCCTAGGTCGATATAAGGCTCTTAGTCGTTTTTTTTACGACATCCACGAGCAAAGTAAGGGTTGGTAGTATTCGTAGCCGCTACCACACAGCTTGTGTAGTATATATACTATATATTAATATAAAATTGCATTTATTTCATAATTTTAGCTTTTGCACATCCGACGGCAGAACCCACTGACTGTTAAAGCTTTTTTAACTATCTTGCCATGGCTCAGTTCACCTTGAATGATATTAAAATACCTCAAACGAAGATTTAGAACTGAAATCAATAACTATTTCCTTATTTTAATACATACTCTAAAAATAGATATTATCATCTGTAAAACCCGTTTATAAACCACGGTAGCGCTCACTCGCATCTTCAATAGCGTAATGAGATCAGGACATTTCCCATCCCAGTGGAAAATAGGGCAAATAGTTAGGCTGCCTAAACCTGGAAAAGACTCAAAGAAGCCGGAAAATTATAGACCAATCACAATTTTGAGTACAATGTGAAAGGTATTCTAAAACTTCTGCTTACCGAGATGACACCTTACTTAAAACCTCGCAAAAAACGATCTACGTTTGGAGCAGCACACTCTACAGCCCTCTAAGTAACGAGATTAACTAATTAAATGTCAACCAATCACAACAAGAAGAAGATGTTCGATAAAGTGTGGCACTAAAATCTGATACACAAAATGTCGATGACCACGCTTCTCACGAAGATCATCAGCGTCCTCTATTCATTCCTCGCAATTAGGAGATTTATAAAGGAGTTCTAACTAGTCCAATCCACCGAGAAAGCAATAAAAGCCGGAGTCCCCCAAGGGAGTTGCATCTCGCCGACGTGTTATGCCTGGTACACCGACGACATACGAGTTATTGAACAGGCTCTGGAATTTATCTAGGATTCAACATAGACAGGCAGTCATCATTCAAAAAACACAGATACCACTGTAGCAAAGTCTAAGAGTGCGCGAGCAGCCCTGGCGTCTACCCTAAGACCAAGACTGTCAGTAACAACGAAACTAGGGCTTTATAAAAGTACATACACACAACTATCATTACAGGATTTGCCTAATGCAATAGCGTGGTAACAAAAAATAAGTTATAGATATAACATATAACATTTTATAAATCTTTTATCAAATAAACTTTAATTATTTGTGTAACATATGATATGTAAAGCGGTTTTTGTAAATTCATTCAGAGAACAACAAAATATGTCTATTTCTTCAGAAACACTATTTATAGTTCGAAGTGCACGCGACAGTGGCGCCTCAAGCAGTAGGTTTGTACGGGCACGAGGCATTGCTAGCAGACGTGGTCGTCGTCTTCGCCACACATACCTATCAGGTACATATAGACTCACCTGCTGTAAAATATCAGCATTATATATCTTACCCCTTATTAATTTGAACAAATATGAAGCGAGTGCAATATATCGCCTGACCTTTAGTTCATTGTATCCAACCATACCCAGAATAAATAGAGTTGGATACATCAGCTGATAATATGGGTATACACCATACTGTCTCAGATATAAAAACCTCAAAAAATTATTTTGTACTCGCTCCAACATGAGACTATATTTAGCTTCATGTGGATCCCATATAATTGCATTACATTCTAGTTGGCTCCTGACTAAAGCATTGTATAATGTTGTAATCTCTATAATATTAGTAAATCCACGAACAGTACGTAGCATAAAACCTACATTTCTATATACTTTTCTACAGCACTTAATGATATGATTACGAAAAGTTAGTCCAGTGTTAAACTCAACTCCCAAATCTCTAACCTCAGTAGCTTTAGTCATTTCAACTCCATTAGTTTTGTAGTTGTACATAATGGGACTTATTGCGCGAGAAAAAGTAATTGTTTGACTTTTTTGTATATTAAATTGTAATCGATTATCTTTAGTCCAGGCTACTATATTTGTAATATCATTTTGTAAAAGTTGGCAGTCTTGAAGATTTTTTATACCAAAAAATAGCTTGAGATCGTCTGCAAATAAAAGACAGTTTGCATTTTTTATTGATTGTGGCAGATCGTTTATCATTAAAATGAACAACAAAGGCCCCAAATTACTGCCTTGGCTTACACCGGACCAGGTATAATATGTATCTGAAGTTTGGCCAGCATATTCAACATACTGCATCCGATCGCTTAAATAGCTAATAAAAAATTGGAGAAGATGCGGAGTGAAACCAACTGCAGCCAACTTTTTAAGCAATATATCATGATCTACTAAGTCAAAAGCTTTTTTATAATCGAAGTAAGCAGCATCAACCTGACCGCCACTATCAACTATGGGAACTATATGAGCCATATAGCTCAGGAGGTTGCTGGTTGTACTCTTTATTGGCTAAAAGCCGTGCTGAAATTCTGTGAGTTGTGATCTTACCTCTGTAAAAATGCATTTATGTATAGTTGACTTCAACACTTTTGCTGGGACTAAGACAACACTGCAATCGGTCTATATCCTTCAATTTTACATTTCAATCCTTCTTTCGGTACCGGAACTACACGACTAACCTTCCATCTCGCTGGAAACACGCTTAATTTCAAGCACAAGTTAAAAATGTGAAGTAGAGGCTGAGCCAGGACTGAACTACAATCCCTTAGTATATAAGCGGGTATACCATCTGGACCCACAGATTTTTTAGGCTTAAGATGTGATAGTGCACATTGTACTTCCTGCAAACGCAGACAATTAATGTAATTCGTGCTCCCAGATTATCATTGTTCGCCTTAATTACCTTACTAATATTATATGTAGCCCGCTCTTCTCTGTAAACTGAATGGAAGTAATGTGCAAAATGAAACCTTACTCAAGAGAATTAATAATTACAAACGAAACCATAGGAAAAAAAACACTAACACATGTGGCGAAGTTGTCGACCTCCCGTGCCCGGCTGGTGATCGGTTTGCTGAGCCTCCACTGGGTTAATCAATGGTCTCACATGGCAGGGTCCGATCGCACGAGCAAAAAGTGGAAACTGCAACTTACATGTCACACAGACTCTCCAAAAGTCAACGTAAAGGCGCAGTGACCAGCCATATAAAGAGTAGTAGAAGATATCCACCGACTACTATTGCAACAACTCACGACATGGATTCGGGGACCCCTCGATCGTTCTGTAATATGAATTGTACTGCGGGCGTATGGAGCCCCTTCGACCTATTAGCAATTCCACATGGCGTGGCCCAGGCATATAAAGCCCATGCGACCAGCCTTCACTAAATACGGCGTGGACCGGGCACATAAAGCCCTTGCGACCAGCCTTCACTAAATACGGCGTGGACCGGGCACATGAAGCCCTTGCGACCAGCCTTCACTAAATACAACAGGATCCGGGCGTATGGAGCCCTTACGACCAACATTCTGCAACAAGAGCGTGGACCGGGCATACTAGGCCCATTTCGACCAGTCACTCCACTGTTCAAGGCTTCTCCATCCTTTAGGTAAGTCTAAAATTATATGACGTATGCGAGGTTTTAGAGCTTTATCTACTTTCTGCTAATATATAGTCATGGTTATGAGAATTTGCATACAGCATCAATGAAAACGCATAACACATTATATTAGGTCCTTACATATGAAATTGGCGTTTTGTACGGGAGGAATATAATGTCAATTTTTTTTTTCGTAAAATATATTTAATTAATCAAAGTATGCACCGTTGTTATTTATGCACTTTTGCCATCTCATAGGTAGTTCATTGGTCCCGTGGGGGCGAGAATCAATAAACTCTTTGAAGTCGGATTGGACTGACGCATCGGATTTTTTTTCCTTGTAAGAAGTTGTCCAAGTGAAGTTGTTGAAAAAATAATAAGGAAAAAACAAATGAATGACTGTTTTCAAAACTTAAATGTACCAGCTAAATGAATTTATAAATTTAACTTACTACTTAACCAAAGAGGAGATATTTCAGATCAAAGTGAGTACGAAAAAACGCTAATTTCATATGTAAGAACATATATTTTATGGGAAACGCGGCAATATTTTGTAGATTTTAGGGCATGAATGCACAGACTGCGGCCAGCGGGCCACATGCTGCCCGCCGTTCGAATACTGGTGGTCCGCCGACAGCAAAAATTATACTCTCGTACATTCGAAAAATATTGAATTATATTCCAGAATAAAACAAAAAAAAATATTTTCGAAAAGTAATTTGAATCTCGCGCGCGCGTTATTAAATGCGCTTATCGGTGCGCCGTGCTTGCGTCGGTAATGTTCGTGCTGATCTCGGTTAAATTCGTTTTCTTGAGGAAGCGCGGCGGCCGGCGGCGTGGCGACGACGGCAGCGCGGTGGCGGCTTATCCACGGGTTATATTGTTGGTGTTAATTTGAAAACTGTTTTATTATAATTACCAAGATAATTACAAAATAATAAATATTAAAGTGCTTTGTTTCTTTTGATATTGTGAGCGACGTCCATAAAACTTATGAAAATCATTCAAATACCGCGCCAGTTCATGAATAAAACGACGCCGTGGCCGTGCCGCCTCAAGCGCCAAAAAATACTAAGTCAAGTAACATCGCTTGCCGCCTTTATATAAAGTTCAAAATAGTAGAGAAATCAAGAATTTTCTAGCGCAGTGTGAGCAAGCGAGATAGCAATAGTCCCGAATTCCCGATCGCTCGCGTAGGTAGATACACGAAGCTTCCAGAGTCGGTTTCGAGATTTCTCCAGATAGTTTTCGACTCTATACGCGCGATAAAAGCCACGCTAACCGCAGCGACCGACAGTTCGGTTTTAATTTGAGTGAAGTGTCAACAGAAAGAAATAAGCGCGAAAATACAAAGCGAAGTAATAAGTGATTGAGAATAAGTGCAGTTTAATAGTGTTTTTGGAAGGCAATAGTTCTAGTGTAGATTTTAACTCGACTAGCCGGTGTCATATATTTTGATCCACATTCAACGTAGATTTCCTGTTGCAGTGTTAACCCGTCAAGTGCCGTGTATAATTGTGTTGTGAAATCTTAAGTAAAACTCTGTTATTAATAAGTGTTTCCCTACCTATTTAATCAATTATTTTTGATAATTTAAAAAAGGATGGGTAATTTAAGTAGGTACTGTAATTGTTTTTAGGTGCTGTGTTAATCTTAGCCAGGATTAGAACGCAACATGGACAAGCCAGGACCTAGTAAAAAACGTAAGGTTAAAGATGAAAATCGGCAGTTTCAAGAAATTTGGACTGAGAAATACTTTTTTGTATGGTCGCATAACAAAGTCGTTTGTTTAATTTGCAAGAATTCTGTTGCGATTGCAAAGGAATATAATGTAAAAAGGCACTATGAAACGCAGCATCCTACTTTTACAAAGTTTACAGGCGAATTAAGAAAGCAAAAAATGTTGTCTTTAAAACAGGAGCTTATTGGTCAGCAAGCTATGTTTACAAAACCCATTCAAGATTCAGAAACAGCTACAGAAGTTAGTTATGAAATTTCTCGAATGATAGCAAAGCGAAGTCGCCCCTTCAGTGATGGGGATTTTGTAAAAGAATGCATAGAAATTGCAGCTAAGAAAATGTATCCAGAAGCAGCAAAAAAGTTTTAGAAAATTCAACTGAATCGTATGACTATCCAAAGACGAATTATGTCTTTGTCAGGTAATATTGCGGAACAATTAACTGAAAAAACTAAGATCATTGAGTTTTTTTCATTAGCACTCGACGAATCCACTGATATTAGTTCCACAGCTCAACTTCTCATATTTATACGAGGTGTTACTCAAGATTTTGAAGTCTTAGAAGAGTTATTAGGAATATGTTCACTGAAAGGTCAAACCAAAGGAGTTGATATACTCAATGTGCTTTTGGATGAGTGTTCAAAAACTGATTTGAACTTATCAAAATTATCGGGAGTTGCGACTGATGGTGCTCCTTCGATAATTGGTGTCAATTTCGGGCTAGTTACTTTGCTGAAAAAGCATCTGCAAGAAAAAAACATAAACGCTCAAGATCTCATGCAGTTTCATTGCATTATCCACCAAGAAGCCTTCTGTTCTAAAAAAATTGAATTTCAAAATGTCATGAAAGTGGTAGTTTCGACTGTAAATTTCATAAAATCACGAGGACAGGCAATTCAAACAATTCCTTGATGACATCGAAAGGGAATATGGAGATTTACTATATTATACAGAAGTAAGGTGGCTAAGTCGTGGATTGACACTGGAACGATTTCTAAATTTAATAGAAGAAATTGAAATATTTCTGGCGGAAAAGCAAAGGGCTGTCCCGGAATTTAAAATCCTGATTAGTTGTGTGATTTGGCTTTTTTAGTTGAGATTACAAATCATTTGAATGTCTTGAACACACGGCTTCAAGGCAAAAATCAACTGATATCCCAGCTCTACGCTCATGTATCATCCTTTCAATGCAAGCTAACACTTTTCAGATCGCAATTGAATTCTGGAAATTACAATCATTTTCCAAATTATAAGAAAATGGCTGAAAAATTCAACAAAACTGCGATTAATTTCAGTTATGTAGAAAAGCTAGATATTTTGATTCAATCTTTTAAAGACAGATTTTCGGAGTTTAAAAAAGTGAAACCTCTGTTGGACATATTCAGCAATCCTTTCACGATTTCAGTTGAAAATGCGCCAGAGTCAATGCAGTTAGAAATTATCGACATTCAAAACGACCAAGATTTACGCAACAAATTCAACGAAGGAGACTTGCTGAACTTTTACCGCTGCATTGATAAAAATATGTACAAAGAGTTGCGCATAAACGCTCTGAAATGTGCCAGCTTATTTGGTTCTACTTATGTATGTGAACGAACTTTTTCAATACTAAATAATAATAAAACAAAAAATCGAAACCGCCTTACAAATGAAAGTTTGGAAGCAGTTTTACGTGTTGCTACAAGTAAATTTGAGCCAAATATAAAAATGATTGTAAGCACTATGTAGTGCCACGCTTCAAATTAATAAATTCTTTTTCAATTTTAATACATTATTATCAATTATTTATTGTCTTTAATTACCTATACTTCTGGCGGCCCGCCATCAGTTCATGATTTGCCCGAGTGGCCCCTAGTCTTAATAAGTCTGTGCATCCCTATTTTAGGGTAATAATTAGAATAATAGTGTAAAAGAAGTAGATTGAATATGGCAGCAGGTGATATTCTCTTTCTTCTGCTTATATTACATTTAGAAAGCATGAACCAGACATTAAACCGCGTAATTCAAACCAATCAAATTTTATTTCAAGCTTTCCATCTCTTGCTTACTAACTGCTGGCGCTTACTCACCTTAGTGAACTGATAGCTGCGAGAAAGGAGATCTTGATAATACTGTATACATAAACCATTTCTAAATGTAAAAGGTTAGGTAGAGGGTGTGGTAGTGTAGTGAGGTGAAGCAGGGTAGTGAGGTGAGACAGAGTAGTGAGGTGAGCCAGGGTAGTGGGGTGATGCAGAGTAGTGATGCGAGGCAGGGTAGTGATGCGAGGCAGGGTAGTGATATGAGACAGGGTAATGAAGTGAGACAGGAGTTGTTAATCGTTTTCATTATACTAATCAACTTCAATGAAATATCACATGTCAAATAAATTTGTTATTTATTGTTATGTTTTGGTTATAGGAAAGTCAAATATATAAGTACAAGGGTGATCCTCGCGTGTATCCCCCGGTACCTACATCCTTCCACTTTCGCATTGTATATCTTAACCAGACGCTCGTTCGGCATTCTTTCCACATGTCCGAACCATTGATATACTATTTTGAAGATTATTATTCCCTCTAATGACGAAATATAAAAAAAAAAAATATTCAAATTACTGAAATTTAGCATTTAATATGCTTGATTATTTATAAAAAACTTGTTTACGAAGGGAAAAATGATTTTAACAAGTGGGATTCGAACCTACACCTATTGAAAATCCGTTTCAATCGTGCTGCCAATTACACCACCGTGAACTATTGTAGGACATTCAATTCTCGCATCGTTTTTTTTTTTAATCTTAAATAAAACTTAACATTTTTTTTTAACTTTTTCTTCTTCATTCACACTTTTTTTTTAATCTTAAATAAAATTTAAATAACACAAGTAAGGTGACAGTAATTACATCTAATTTATGTCGTGTTAAGTTATCGCTCGTATTGTATTAGGTGTAACTTATAACTTAGGGTTGCTTGTGAAAGCGGGCATTATTATGTTAACTGAGAATATCTTAATTAAGAACTATAATAAATTTTCTTTTATATATTTTTAGTACATTTCGTTTTATTTCTGTTACCTTAGTGGATAACTGTGACCACGTCCATAGCAAAAAATAAAAAAAAAATTGGTTAACTGTGATATGTTGAGTAATACTTCTATCTAATCCGTGTGGTGACGGAGTAAGAATACAATTCACCACCCCCATATCTTAGCCGTGGGTGATCGTAAGAGACGACTATGGGATACAAAACGTATATAACATCTATGCAAGAGATGGAAAACTTGAAACAAAACTCAATACCAACACGTTTGACCAGCGCGGTATAGTAGGTTAATTTCCCTCCCATTATGGAGGAGGCCCTAAGCCCAACAGTGAAACATACAGGTTGCCGATTTAATTAGTAGAATCCTTGAAGGAGGTGTATCACACCATGCAGACACTATCCAAATCAGAAAAAAAAATAGTACCTAATTTTTGATTAAATTGCCCTAATGATAAGCGGTCAAAACACTTGTACTATAAAAGTTCGATATAGGCATATACTCATGCGTGTGACACTAAACTAGTAGGTAAATAATCCCGCTCGCCCTGCGCTCACCGCCGCACAGCTGGGTTGAAATGTACCTACAGGTCAATCTTCGCTGGTAAACCTATTGTTTTGATAAGAAACAAATCACTTTATCTCGGGATTGGGCAGAGCTAGGAGTCTGCAACTAACTTTGTTGTTTTTTATGACGTCTTTCCTACACCTAGTTTAAGTTATTCTAGTAATAAATTTAGCACTCTGTTTATGGGCTGTGATAATAATGATGATGACTTCTATCCAGGGCCGGCTTTACCTATAGTGCAGAGGGTGCGATGCACCCGGGCGCCGGGTGTTAGGGGGCGCCGCATCGAGTGCCTTTTTTTTTTTTTTTTTATTGGTGGGCTATGGGTGCGTCTCGCCCCGCCAAATCGGTCCGGGGTGACGGAGAAGGCGGCGCGTGATCCCATAGACCCACCGTAAAATCCTCTCTCTTCGCCGTGCGAGCGGGCCACCGGTACCCGATCTTTGTCTTCGGTGGTCCGCATCGAGTGCCTAACCATCTATAGTCGTAGTGGGTGCGTTATTTGACAGATTTGGGTAGGTTGCTTTGTCGCCATACTCACTGTTACTTCATAATGCGATCGCGTTTACCTGATTTTGTATCAAAAACTTTGAACCTATTCCATTTTTTTTCACGAATTTTGATACAAGAGGGCGCCAGGTAATTGATTGCACCCGAGCGCTGTATGCTAGAACCGCCCCTGCTTCTATCTATAGTTGTACTCCCTGCAGTCCCAAACTATGTATTTATCTCTTAACTTAGATTTCATTCTACATATAATAGAGTGATAAGCTGTGTGGTAGCGGCTACGAATACTACCACCCCTTACTTTACTCGTGGACGTCGTGAAAGATGACTAAGAGCTTCATTTATAAAAGCCTTTTTTTATATTGGATTACTCTATCACTGGATGTCATCATCATTCTCCTACTCTTAACCGAATTACTTGGGGTCGATACAATATGTACTCTTCTTTCATAGTACATATTGTAAAAGTTATTGGCAATAGTTTTATGACCGGCCGTCTGCCAGACGTCAACCCTTCTTGAGAATATAATTGTTGACTATGCGGCATCAGATGGAGTTGTCCCAGGATGATATAAAGCATTTAGTCGTCTCTTATGACATCCACGAGCACAGTTAGGGTTGATAGTATTCTTAGCCGCTACCACACAGCGGTTCTTCTGATACTGAATTATTTATTTAATAGTAGTGTCATGCTATGGCTCTTCTAATGGCATTATTTTGTATTGTATATAATTTTCTGTTTAATTTTTAATCTGAAACCCAATAATAATAGAAAGGTAAATAATAATAATTAGGTAGGAATTGCCCTCTTAACTTAATAAGTTACATACATACATATCATCACGCCATATCCCTTGCAGGGTAGGCAGAGAGAACAGAGTGCCAGAGAACTCTATCCTTGCATACTTCACTCGCTTCCTCAACATTCATGATTCTCTTCATACACGCTCGCCGGTTTCGGAGACTCTTGACTCCACCTTCCTTCAGTACGTAACCAATCTGGTCTAGGTAGGTGAGTCTTGGTCTCCCTCGGTACCTACATCCTATGACTGACTGACCACAGTACTACCGCCATAACATTTTAGTGTACAAAACGTAGGAAGCTTCGCCACACATTACTTCGGGACGATACACGCAGGTGCGGCCCTAGCATTAGACATAATAATTAACCTCATTAGGATATTTTTCGTTCTTACCACACGGAATTAATTTCAAAAAGAAATTCATATTTTTCCCTTTCGGAAATAGTAAAAACCTGTGAGTCTTGTTGAATATTATGTATGTAAGCGGAGTACCGGGGGGACACAGTCGTTTTTTAATATAGCGCTATCTAGATCACGTTTCTGAGTGTTTTGTTTGCTTTGACACTAATAATGTTAATAACTAAAACTAGATGGCAGAAATTACCTTATTTAAAACAATAAATTAAATAACCGATATCTTATAGACTTTTATTTTATTCAATTATTTTTTTTTAATATTATTTTCAATACATATAATTATTGTACAAATAAAAGAAAATTATTATACCAAAGAGTTCAAAGTACAACGTTTTACTTTATTTTAATGAAACAATCGAACCATAAAGTCATTATTTTGTAATTAAACACTTGCAATTGTCTATTTGACGCTGCCGATTGTAATTTCTAGCATTAATAAAAAAACATAAAAAGTTTAAGGAGGGACTTTTGACGGGAATTTGAAAACGTCATGTAGTGCTCTGGTACTATATTCGATATCTTAGTGTTTTAACGTGTTATATTAGATAATTTTGATGGCATTTTATGTAATATGAAGCGGCGGCACTACTGGGATGTAATGAATATCATATAAAAGTGCTTTACAACGTTTTCGTTTTCCATCAAAATTCCTACAAGATACCATTAACAGTGTGGCCATTGCACTGTTAATGGTGACAATTTGACTTAGACAACGACTGACTTGAAAGACTAAAAACGTGAAAATATTTATAACTTGACACTGGCACCAATAGCTCGTATATGTAGCTGATTGTCAATACATAAGATGAAGAAGAAGAAGTTTAATGAGTACGTAAGTTTTGTTTACTTATATACGTTGAGTTCATTTTGTTCTCTTCCGTCTTGAAATTTACTTGAAAGAGCTTATAACTATATATAAACATGGTGGAGTTTATTTGCAAAAGAATATAATTAAATAAACAAATAAATCATCCCTGTCTCCTGTAAGTACCTACATACCAAATATTTTTTCAACAGAACAGATATTCTTAATATTAATTAGATTGTATTAAATACATTATACCCAACATACATTTCAAAAAATATGAAATCATAATAGTTACAGAAATGAGTTCAATCGACCAATTTCTAATAGTAGACCATGAAGAATGCTGAAATCAATAAATTACTATGAATCTATATAATTCATTTATCTTTATAGTTAGTATCTATTCTCATATCTACTGCAAAATCTTTTAAAGTTAACTTAGAACATTAATAGTAAACAACAAATGTAAAATATTTACACCGTATGTAACCACGTAAAACTAAAATGGGCTTTATTTCCTTTTTAGCCACGATCAATTATCATTTGCCGAATCCCGAAAAATATCCAGGTGGAATGGATGCAAAAGAAAGCTAAACAATGATATACACATTTTGAAGACTTTGAGAAGAAATAATAGAGATATTTACCAGGCAAATTAAAAATTCTAAATAATCGATTGAAGAAAGAAAAGAAAGCAAATAGTAATTTTCGATTTAATAAATATTATACCTCAAAATTCAAAGTTTCTTTGGCTCTCTATAAGAATTTTGAATTAGGACCCGAGATTATTTCTCTATATTCTTTGAATTGCAAGTATCTTAAGACTTTTTAGATCGCACTTATAAATCTACATATCGATGGGTTCTATGTATATGAGCCTATGTGTTAAGTAACTACTTTTCAATAGAGGCTCTCAAAAATATATCAAATTTAAAATTTGAGAGCCTCTATCGAAAAGTTGTTACTTTGCACATTGGCCCATATACAAGGACCCATCGGTAAAGGATACAAGGATAGTATTATACACACATGTAAATGTGTGTGTGTGTGTGTGTATGTGTGAGAGAGAGAGAGATGTATCTGTGTGTAAGAAGTATCTATGTGTGTGTGAGAAGTATGTGTGTGTGTGTCCGGATTGCGCATGCGTGGGTAGGAAATAGTTATTGAGTCGCGTAATAGATGGCGCTTTCATTATCATTAGTAGCGACAAAAAAATCGAGAGTGGCCTCTTTATTTCCAATGTATTATATTACTCTATGCGGAGTACTCAGGCTTCCGAATCTCGAAACCTTATCAATGGTGTCAATAACTTTTAGTGTTGTACTACTTATCACAACTGAAAGTATAAAAAAAATTGTTCTTAGCGCAAATTAGAAGATGTTTTTTTAAAAGCAATTTACCTAACACAATATTTCCGACCTATACACAAGTATCACACATATACACAAGTACACCTATACACAAGTATCACACACATATTAAGTTCATGGTTACTGGAGGTCCTATGAATCTGGAAAAATATTTGAAATGTCTCAAAAATAATAATAAAATACAAACGTGATACAAATTCGTAAATTTAAAAATATGAATGATTTTTATAAGAAAGCAGCAATAAAAGGTTAATTTTTTCAATAACCACGAACTCAAAAAGGATTGACGGGTAGATAGCCGGCTGTTCGGGCCTTATTCCCTTTGCCTCCCTGAATGATCAAACTAAACCAAAAAAAAACCATTGCTGTCAAACTAATTGCCAATTAGGGTTGCCAGACTAAAATGGTTCCTCGTAAAAATACGAAATTTTTAATATTTTACGAGGACTCTTAATCGTGTCGTAAAAAGTCAAACTATTAATATTTAAACTTCGTCCATGATTATACGAAATTTTGCTAATATATTTTTATAATATTTAACATTGCGACAAAGTGAGTAAAAAGAGAGATTTATTATTTGGTTTTATTGTGCATTGAAAAGCTTCAAAACATTGTACAGCAAGTAATTGTAAAAAAAGTATTGAAAAGATGAAGTCAAAAGATCAAAACTAGTAGGTATCATTTTTTTAATTGTTGCTGATCACAATTTACAAATATAACCTATCCATGAATTTGAATATTATTAACAAAAAAAAATATAGTTACATTCTTAAAGAATTATATGACATGGTTCCAAAGACCTTTATGCCAAGTGTTATTAGTTAGTTACAAGTTATTTATTTTTTTATTATGAGATGATTTTATTTACAGTAATTATTATTATGCGTCATGTCATTGGCTTCAGTTGAGTGCTGGCTGACTACTAAAATTTCTTGTAGTACCTTTAAGGTACCATGAGAAATTTCGGATTAATGAAAATATTCGTAGTTATTACTTGTTTATTTATCTTAACTTGGTAAATCGTTTTGAAATTTTACATACATACATACATATCATCACGCCATATCCCTTGCAGGGTAGGCAGAGAGAACAGAATGCCAGAGAACTCTATCTCTGCATACTTCACTCGCTTCCTCAACATTCATAATTCTCTTCATACACGCTCGCCGGTTTCGGAGACTCTTGACTCCACCTTCCTTCAGTACCTGACCGATCTGGTCTAGGTAGGTTAGTCTCGGTCTCCCTCGGTACCTACATCCTTCCACTTTCGCATTGTATATCTTCTTAACCAGACGTTCGTTCGGCATTCTTTCCACATGTCCGAACCATCGGAGCATTCCCTTTCGCATCTTTACACCAATACTCTCTTTCATACCTACTCGCTCTCTTACGTCGTCGTTACGAATGCGGTCGGTCAGCCTAACTCCACAGATTTTCCGAAGAGATCGCATTTCTACCGCATTAATTTTACTTTCATACTCTTTTCTGCATACCCAACTCTCGCTTCCATATAGTAATGTTGGGACAAGCACTGGGTTATGTATTGCTACACGTGCCTTCTGGCTGAGGTGGTGGCTGCCGAGAAGTTGCCCCAACGCTCCGTTCACTCTATTTCCCGCATTCACTCTTCGCTCTATATCAGTGGTGTACCTTCCATCTCGGCTAAAATGAAAATTGTAATTTTAGGTATATTATAAGGGACATAGAATATGATAGAGGAAGTGGACCTTTTACCATTGCAGTATACTCTTTGATAGGGATAGAAAATGTAATGATAAATTTACATTAATGAAAATGAAGCTGATAAAATCTAGTAATTTATATGTAACAAAATAGTGACGATGAATTACGATATAACCAAGCATTACATACATTAGTACCACAAGTTTTTCTTGTGATATTTAGATTACATAGATTTATAATTTTTAAATAACATATGTATTTGTTTTGGGTGATATGTAAAAATACTTTAAAATTAGAGGTCTATAACTAGTTTGTTGAAGTAATATTTTTTTATGGGAGGGTAAACCGCTTCGTTGCGTAACGCGTAACGGCACCAGTCTGTTTGGCTTCCCATTCCCTCACACATACAGCAGTGGTAAGCAGACTACTCCTCTCTTATTTCTAACCCACAGCGCTAGTCGTATTAAGATGTGATGTTATAAGATTTTATTAGTAATTAACTAACCTAACCGTATAAAAGAGTGTGATGCTATGTATATGTACAAAAAGAGTTTAAAGGAATATTTAAGAAAGATGTAAGTTATAGATGATCCAGAGACGGAAAAATAAAAATATTGTACCTAACTGTTATTTTTATTAAAATCTCATTGTAAGTGAACTATAATTAAGTTTGTATGAGAAATAAAGATCTTTAAACACAAAAACCTTTCCTTACATCATCCTTACTTAATATACGTACACAATTTACGTTAAACTTAATTCTAGATTAATTGATCAATAGTTACCATAATGCTAGAGCTGCACCTGCGTGTATCGCAAAGAGTAAAATTATATTAACTGAAAAAGAGTGGCAACTCGATGGTAAAATATGCATGTATGGAAAGTGCTGCTACCTAGAGCTAAGGCGGTGAACTAAAGTAGAAGTAATATACATATATACCTACGTATCTACATATTCTGTGTATGTAATTATATAGGATTTTTCTTTACTATGAAACCTACCCTGAAATATAAAAATAACATATCAGCCGTTAACGAAACGGAAATAGTATAAACTTAATTGAGATAATTGAGATAATTTCCTGAACGAACATTAATAACCGAAAATAGATTATTGACAATAAGTACATACGCTAGGAACAAAAAATAACAATTCTCAGTTGTCAAACTTTTGACAATTACAACAAAATGGTAGCTATGTTTGTACAAACAATCTGTAGGCGGCGCGACGATCAGTAAAAATAAGTAATGTTTTAACTGTGCCCCCCCAGGTGTATCGTCACGAACCTTTGTGCAATGAGACCATACACGCAGATGTGACCGGTCATTATTGGCTATCATCACGAACATTCGGGCTTCGCGTGCGTTATCGCTTGGATGGCGATAATCAAAGGGTTTTAGCGCGCCAATATATTGTGCTCTGTGGTCAGACTAGTGTTTTACATTTCAGCGGAAATTTTGGATGTGTTTAGACGCGTTCGAGGATCTCCAGTTAATCAATAAATATGGAGTGGAGCGATGTAATGGTATTAGAATTTTTACACCATTATGAAGCTGAACCCATGAAGGGATACAAAAAAATCATTATGTAATTATTAGCATAATATAGCTGTAATAGTAAAGCAACTCGTTATCCATAGTTAAACGCATAAAAAATATTTCGGCCATCTTTAATTATTGGACGATACTTCGTGTACAATACCGAAGTCGCTAATATGACCACAGTATTATCGCGATAACATTCTAGTGTACAAAACGTACGAAGCTTCGCCACACATTACTTCAGGACGATACACGCAGGTGCAGCGCTAGCATAAAGCATACTGCTTCGTGGATATACGAGATTTTAAAAATCATATACGAGGTTTTTGTTATTTATGTAGTAAAAAAACTTCGTCTAGCAACTCCGATGACAAATTCCACTAATTCCAGTCATTAGTGTCAGTCGACTAAGTAGGGAGCCGTGCGTAAAGGGCTGGCATTTTAACTAAAATATTGTGGAATTGTGGCGTAGAAGTACTTTTAGAATTATCTGTTTTCATCCAGGATTTGTGAGTTCATCTGTAATATTCAAAGTGACTACAAAAACGTAACATAAAACATGGCAGGTACGTGTCACTAAATAAACACTTAATTTTTAAGATCATTATCAATTACTAAAGTAATTAACTTACTTGCAATCACTAATAGTTGAATTACATTTAAATGCATGTCGTTTTAAAAACATTTTAAGTTGTAATTATAGTTTTTAAATATAACCTAAGATTTTTCAATGCTTTACTTCCGGTGCCAAGAATTAAAACTTACGTTACAAATGCAATGAATACCGTTTAATTGCCTTTGCAATCTAACTGTATAAAATCATAATATACTAAAATACATTACTAATTGCTGAATAAATTAATTTTAGATTAAATAACCTTAAATGGCGCTATCGTTCGGATTGTAGCAGAAATATGTATTTTAACTATCATTATTCTCCTACTCTTATCCCAATTACCTGGGGTCGATACAATATCTACGTATGTATGTTCTATAGTACATATTGTAAAAGTTATTGGCAATAGTTTTATAAACCGCCTGCCAGATATCAACCCTCCTTGGGAATGTAATTGATGACCAAACGGCATCAGTTGGGGTTGGCCCAGGCCGTTATAAGGGTCTTAGCTCATCTTTTACGACATCCACGAGCAAAGTAAGGGTTGGTAGTATTCGTAGCTGCTACCACACAAATATGTATTTTAACTCTCTAGATATAAATGTCTGTTAAGTCTTATCATAAATAATCAACAGAAAAACATATCTTTTCAAACTACCTATACACATATTTTGGGAATCAAAATACTTTTTTTAGAATGACAACTTAAATTGCGTTTAGTTCTGTTAAAAAGCTTACATACTTGTTTGTTTTGTTGAAGTGGTGACTGCTTAAGAATACAGTTCACCACTTCCTTTCTTGACCCTGGATGTTGTAAAAGATGATTAAGTGATTAAATGTACATATAAATAACATCTGCTTTTTTTTATTGCTTAGGATGGCAAACGAGTAAGCAGCACACTCGATGGTAAGTGTTACTGCCGCTCATGGACCTTTGCAATACCGAGGGTATAGCGAGGCTGCTGCCTATCAGGTGTACTACTTGCTCGTTTGCCACCAGAGATAATAAAAAAAAATTATTTATGTGTATTAATAAGTATGATATATTGTATATTTCTATAATTAATGATCATTTTAGCTCCTATATCTACCTATTGGGCTCCAGTCTCCTTCAAAATAAGAAACACAATATCTTACTGTATCATGCTGGTCACGTTGGTATAGGGCAGGGGCCGGCAACCTGCGGCTCGCGAGCCACATGCGGTTCTTTGGATGTGAAATTGCAGCGCTTTAGTTCTATACACAAAAAAAAAATAGTATTTTATAAAGAAAACATTTATAAATGGTTCTGAATTGATTAACGAGGATTAGGCGCAAATTATTGATGGCAAAAAAAAATTGTGGCTTTAATTCTAATTTTTGGCTCTTCTGGCTCAAAAGTTTGCCGACCCCTGGTATAGAGTATGCGTATGATATCCTTTAGTTACCTTTTACAGTTACCATGGGCAGGAAAATGGGGTGGCATATTGTAGTCTTACTCCGTCTGGACATGGAAAAGTTTTTATAATTGATTGATGCAAAGTTTCTAACATGATTACTTTGGGTATGCAGTAAAGAGCATGAAAGTAAAATTAATGTGGTTGAAATGCAATCTCTACGGAAAATCTGTGGAGTTAGGCTGACCGACCGCATTTGCAACGATGACGTGAGAGAGCGAGTAGGTATGGAAGAGAGTATTGGTGTAAAGATGCGAAAGGGAAAGCTCCGATGGTTCGGACATGTGGAAAGAATGCCGAACGAACGTCTGGTTAAGAAGATATACAATGCAAAAGTGGAAGGATGTAGGTACCCGGGGCAGACCGAGACTCACCTACTTAGACCAGATTGGTCACGTTCTAAAGGAAACGGGAGTCAAGAGTCTCCGAAACCGGCGAGCGTGTGTGAAGAGAATTACGAATGTTGAGGAAGCGAGTGAAGTATGCAAGGATAGAGTTCTCTGGCACTCTGTTCTCTCTGCCTACCCTGCAAGGGATATGGCGTGATGATATTATGTATGTATTACTTTGGGTTTTTTTTCTATTTAATTTAACTTTTTTTTTTATCATCACCGATGTCACTGCAATCTGTTGTCTTTGGGACATTTAACAGTGGGTAAGTTAGTTTATGACTGTTTAATTTAACATAATTTAAAATTTATGTAGATCTCAAGCCTTTTTTCCTGTTGATCCATAAGAGACTTCCTTATTCCTATATTTATTTCTATAAAGTACCATTTTAAAGTCTATCATATTATATACTAGCTTCTGCCCGCGGCTTCGCCCGCGTAAAAGGTTACTTTAGAAGTTTTACATCCTCTATTTTTATTTTACCCCTTAAGAATAAATTTTAACAACATGTTAATGTCATATTTATTTATATCTAATCAAAGGCCTAAAAATAAGTTTCAAGCTTCTGCCTTTAATAATGACGATACTTCCTTACAACTTTCATCGCCTTTACAACCCCTTTTTTTTTGCATTAAAAAGTAGCCTATCTCCTTTGTCAGACTCTAGACTATCTGTGTACCAAATTTAATTTAGATCGGTTCAGTAGTTTTGGCGTGAAAGAGCGACAGACAGACAGAGTTACTTTCGCATTTATAATATTAGTAAGGATTAAGCTATTTTATTGAGTGGTAAGATGTGTATGGTAGTGGCTATGAATACTACCAACCCTTACTTTCTTTGTGGATGTCGAGCTAAGAGTCTTATAATGACCTGGGCCGACTCCATCTGATGCCGTTTGGTCAACAATTACATTCCCAAGGAGGATTGATGTCTGGCAGGTGGCCGGTCATAAAACTATTGGCAATAACTTTTACAATATGTACTATGAAAGAAGAGTACATATTGTATCGACCCCAAGTAATTGGGATAAGAGTAGGAGAATGACGATATTAAGCTACTTTATTATTTTCTTTTTCTTATTTATTTATATATATGATCCAATTGAAATTATTTATATTTCTACTGAATGTTCACTTTGTTTAATTTAACTTGTATTTTTGTTCTCTCAATACTTATGACTTTAAAAGGACCAGTAATTCTTACCACATATATTTTGTGTTCCCTTTTCACATTTTAATTATTTCACTAAGTTTCCTAACACCATTAGATAAAGTAATTTAAAATAGTATATTCATATGTTAGTTTTGTTTTCCCGTGTGGTGACGGAGTATGAATATAATTCACCACCCCCTATCTTACTCGTGGGTGATCGTAAGAGACGGCTAAGGGATATAAAACGCATATATCATCTAGATGCGAGAGCAGATAAACTCGAAACAAAACCCTATACCAGGGGTCGGCAACCTTTTGAGTCGGAAGAGCCAAAAATTAGAATTTATAAAAGTTTATAGTGTTCAATTTTTTTTTTTTTACCAACAATAATTTGTGCCTAATCCTCATTAATCAATCAATTCAGAACCATTTTTAAATGTTTTCTTTGTAATATATTTTTTTGCGTATAGAAAACTAAAGAGCCGCAATTTCACATCCAAAGAGCCGCATGTGGCCGCAGGTTGCCGACCCCTGCCTTATACCAACACGTCTAACCAGCGTTGCATAGTAGGTCAATTTCCTTCCCTTTATGAAGGAGACTCGAGACCACTAGTGAGACATATATGATCTGAGATGTTGATGATGATGATGATGATGATGATATCCATTGGGTATTCGTATGGTGATGAAGTGAAAATACAATTCAACAACCTAAATGAGTTCTAATGTTTATGCGAGTATTACACATTTGAATAAAACTATTTTTTTACATTTTTAGTTTTTTATTTTCATAAACGAGCGCGATTTTATGTTAAAGAGTCTGCAAGTCGTGTCTGGGGTTATATATTATAGGGATCTTGTAGCAACTCGAGAAAATTTCCGTGCGTTCAGGCGCTTCTGCCATACCCACTATTGTAATCAAACTTAAGGCTCACATATAGGCCCCGTAAGCTCTGACATATCCATGGTGTATGTATGTATGTATATTGGCCTATTAGCCAATTTTGCTTCATGTCTCCCGCTTTACATATGAGGAAAGTGGAAATTCTTCCACTCCTTTTTTTTTCTAATTAAATTTGTTGCAGGTCCCAAGATAATTAAAAGCGTTTCCCGGGACTTCCTGAGGGTCATACCTCTGTATATTTTATGGAGACCATTGTGGATCCTGGCTTACAGGAGTTACGGTGGTGGGAATGTATGGTAGGATTAGTCCCATATTCGTTTTTTACATCCGGACATCCTCGAATATTCTTTTTAATCAACTTTTTTCTTACTTTAAACAAAATAATTGATTTTTATAAATATCAAATATGTTTAAACAAAGAGCACCCTAACCATCTGGCAAGAAGTTTAATGTAAGAAAAACCATACCGCACATTTAATAGAATAAAAAGGAGAGCTCCTCAAGACCTTCCTAACTAAACAATTTAAAACATTCTATAGATGGGCATGTCAATGGATATTGTACCACGCGCGCCACATTTTGAAATACTTAAAATCCAGCTCAATGTCACCTAGACAGATTGCAGGAGCATATGTAATAAATAAAAAAATGTTTATACAAATATTTTCTCTTGACATATGTATGATAATATTATCCTATAAGTGCAATGTGAGAAAAATGTAGTTATTTTTAGGTTTGAAAAGTTCTTGATTTTCATATATCGAGAGTAGAGCAAGACCTCAGGGCGTGCATTAGCTTTATTGTGTTAGCTCATATGTCTCCCAATGACAAGGATGAGCTTTCTTCACAGAAGGAGGGTAGTTTCATCTTCTATACCAGTCTCGTTAGACGGCTAAGTATAAGCCTTTATTTCGAATTATCCTTCTCTTGCATAGATGTTATTTGCACCGTATATTTCTTAGTCGTCTTTTAAATTTAATTTAACCACAAGACAAAATAGGAGTGGTTATTTTTTTACTGCATGAGCACATGGAGCCAACGGCTTAATAAACGAAAAAGATATTCCATAACAGTCGAAAATTAAAAAAAAATATTAAAAATTTACCTATATTGATGAGAATTTTACAAAAAAAAAAACTATAGACCTTTCTTAAGAGTTTAAAATTCTCGCAAGACCATTAGTTTAATTTGATACTTCAGGAAATCAATTTTTGTTTGTTTATTGTTTTTTTTATTATTGATGATTAACTGTCTCTGTCCCCTTTGCGTGGTATGTTTGTACATAGAAATAATAAAAATCATTTAATCATATTCATTACTTATCTATTTTCAAACAAAATAAAAGGAAATGATGGACACATATAGTTATTATGTTGTTTTATTACTATCTATTTATAAAAAAAAAATGAACAATTTACAAAAAATAAAAGAAATTGTGGACATCCAGATATTTTTTTTATTGCTTATGGTGGTAAACTAGCCAGCAGCACACCTGATGGTAAGTGTCACTGCCGCCCATGGACCTTTGCAATACCAAGGGTATAGCTTAGACCGCTGCCTACCAATAAAATCCCCAAACCCAGTTGGGCTTCCGGCTCTCACTCCAAATATTTGAATAATGAACTTTAAACACATCAAAAAACATTCACATATTTTTAAATACATTAATAATCATGGCTATGTGTTGTTTTTTGTAAATTATTCATTAGAATTAGATTATATAGTGCCCAAGTAAAAATACACTACGCCTCTTACTTCTTACCCAGTGTTCAACCAGGGATAGCACCCGAAAGGGTAACCCGCCAGGCTGGCCACGGATGTCGAGGAAGCGGTGCCAATGGCCGACTTAACCCATTAACGTCGAGATGATCAGAATTTTACTAACTTTTCAAAGTGTTTATTTATTATGTTATCGGACCAAAAAAATAATACAATACCTCTATTCCTACGCGAAATTTGATGCTCTTTCAGAATCTGCGCTCAAAATTTCGATTAGACAACGAGAAAAAACAATATGGCCGATTTAAACGTGAAAAACGTAAAAAATTTAGAAAAAAAAAACTTGTCTCATTTTGTTTCACAATGATACCGCAAAGGTATCAACTTTTTACTATGATCAGAGGTGATCATGGCACTCGAACTATAATAGGAACTTTTTTTTTTGGAAAAATTCAGAGACGCGTTTTTTTTTCAAAATGGCGGCGAGAATGAAAAAAAATATAATAAAAATTTTAATCTATCGTTTTCTTAAAAACTATAAACTTTAGAACGCTATTTTTTTGGTCCGATAACATAATAAATAAACACGTTGAAAAATTAGTAAAAATTCTGATCATCTCGGCGTTAATGGGTTAATGGCGATGGGAAGAGAATACAGTGGGTTATGTGGCCACGCGTGAGACCAGACCATAGCCTGTCAAAAAAAAAATCAAGTGTTCCGCCACATTATTGAGCCTCGTGGCGTTTTTGTTTATAAAGACACCCATCCTGCACTAAGGAAGTAATCCTTGTATTGCGGGGGACTTTACAAACACACACTTTACTTTTACAAACATGCAATTTAACGGACACAAATTATACCCAGACTTAGAATCTGTGGATCGCACAAAATATTGTTTTATGTAGGAATCGAGTCAACAACACTGGCATGGTAGATCAGTATTTTAACGACTGCGCCATTATGTGCTTTATAGTCGTCTCGAACGGTTCGAGCGGGGTATTTCCAGATCAAGGTGCCACCGGAGACAAAGATCGGGTATCGGTGGCCCGCTCGCACGGCGAAGAGAGATGTTTGCAGGGTGGGTCTATGGGGTCGCCCCGAACCGATTTGGCGGAGCGTGGCCACTCCATAGCCCACCACAAAAAAAAGATCATGGCTTGTCAAAAAAAACACCTCCTTTCCTACTCGAGGATGTCGTAAAAATGATTAACGGATATGATATGTAGAAAATACTATCAAAGAGTCTGATTAAGAAGATATACAATGCGAAAGTGGAAGAATGTAGGTACCGAGGGAGACCGAGACTAACCTACCTAGACCAGATCGTTCATGTACTGAAGGAAGGTGGAGTCAAGAGTCTCCGAAACAGGCGAGCGTGTATGAAGAGAATTATGAATGTTGAGGAAGCGAGTGAAGTATGCAAAGATAGAGTTCTCTGGCACTCTGTTCTCTTTGCCTACCCTGCAAGGGATATGGCGTGATGATATGTATGTTTATACTCTTCAATCCATTTATTTTTTTTTATCTATATTACGGGGGTTTAAAACATAGTGTGGTAGCGACTATGAATACTACCAACCCTTATTTTGCTTGTAAATGTTATAAAAGACGATTAAGACCTTTTTCTACCGTGTCGATTCCACCTAATGCTGCCTAGTCAACAATTATATCCTCAAGGCGGGTTGACGTCTGGCAGGCAGACGGTCATAAAGCTATTGCCAATAACTTTTGCAATATGTACGGTGAAACAGGTAGATTTTGCCTCGACTTCAAGTAATTGGGATAAGAGCAGGCTAATGATGATGATTGCTACAGGACTTTAAAAGAAAACGGCGACCATATTAACTTTAGTGTGATAGCACTAAACTTGTGGTTTTCTACTCTTCAATCCCCTTTCATTTGATGACAGTATTGAATATAATTTAAATCTTTTCAGGTGCCAACCCATACGCGAATCTTCTAAAGAATATCGTTGTGAACGGGAAGCAATACAACTATTTTGATATATCAGACCTCGGGGAGAAATATGGTATGTATAGTTAATATTATAGAACTGAAGAGCTTTTCTTTGTATGAACGCACTTAACTCAGGAACTACTAGCTCGATGTAAGTAATACTTTCAATGTTGGATAACTTATTTTACGTGGAATGTTAATAGGCTATATAAAATCAAACTATGTTGCTTCCATTCTGTCTGTTGATGAAAACGTCATCAAAATCCGTTGCGTAGTTTAGAAGATCTAAACGTAAATATAGCGGGAAGCCTCTTAGTTTAATATTATGTAAAGATTAATTATTACTACAGCATGCCACAGTGTGCATCAAAATACCTCTTCTTCCATCCATCCATCCATCAGCCCGTAAACGTCCACTGTTGGTCCTAGGCCTCCCCACGAGAATGCCATTTGCAACGGTCCTGTGCCATCTGCATCCAATGGTTTCCTGCGACCTTGAAAATGTTATCAGTCCACTAAGTGGGAGGTCGTCCTACGCTGCATCGTCCGATTCGTGGTCGCCACTCGAGAACCTTTCTTCCGCAGCGGTTGTCGGTTCGTCGAGCGATGTCACCTGCCCATTGCCACTTCAACGTGCTAATTCTTCGGGCTATGTATATCCGTTCTTCTAAGGATTTCCGTATTCCGGATTTTATCACGTAGGGAAATACCGAGCATAGATCTTAGATGCTTTTAAATCACAAATTTAAAACGAAGGGATATATATTTTGAGCACGCATTTTTCGTCATTAGCCCTTACGATGAGCTTTAAAATTATTGGTAAATTAAGTAATTTGATAAACTAATAAGGAACATTTTGAGGATTGATGGAAAAACTGTAGTTGGTTGGTTGCTCCTATCACACTGTTGATTCTGGACCGGCAGAGATTATGTGATGTTGTATTTCGTTCGGTGAGCCAGAGGGCCGGCAGCTGAACTTTCTGGATGGGTGTGGATTGGTAAGCAGCTGCCTATCTGTTCAAATCCTTAAGTAGTATTAACACGTACCATTAGATGTACTGCTTGCTAGTTTGCCAACATCATTCTCCTACTTTTCCAATTACTTGAGGTCGATACAATATGTACCCTTCTTTCACAGTACATATTGTAAAAGTTATTGGCAATAGTTTGATGACCGGCCGCCTGCCAAACGTCAACCCTCCTTAGGAATGTAATTGTTGACTAAACTACATCAGATAGAGTTGGCCCAGGTCGTTATAAGGCTCTTAGTCATCTTTTATGACATCCACGAGCAAAGTAAGGGTTGGTAGTATTCGTAGCCTCTAACCACACAGCAATGCTAGTTTGCCACCGTAAACAATAAAGAAAAATAGGATATCTGTATTAATATGTTTAAAGCTGAAGAGGTTGTTTGTTTGTACGCGCTAATCTCAATAACTACTGATTGGAATTGAAAAATTCTTTTGACATTGGATAGTCCATTTACAGAGGAAGGCTATAGTCTATATAACATCACGCTTTGACTAATAGGGATGGAGCAGCAATGACAAATGTTGAAGAAATGGGGAAGATGTATTTCTTTTAAAAGCTTTCATTGTTAGTGCTAAAGGTTATAAGCGCCTACAACCGCAAGTAATGTATAAAATATCAACACGTGGGACTCGAACCCACACCTATTGGCAATCCATTCCAATCGTGCTACCACTTAGACAAGTGTGAGCTGTCGTTTATCAATCAATTTGTGGCTCGTATCGTTTAATCGTATTTATTGAAGATCTGCGCCATCTACCGGTCAAAGATTACACATTGTATCGATTTAATACTCTCACTTTGCAGTTAAAATTGTATTAAACGATAACATGACTCTATTTATCTAATTTGTATAATAGGACCGTATCGTTAATTATTTATAAATAACCCAGCGTTTTCATCTCAGCTCATATATGTCCCACTGTTGGGCTCGAGCGTCCTCCATAATGGGAGGGAAATTGATTTACTATACTACGCTGGTCAGGCGTGTTGGTATAGAGATTTGTTTCGAGATTTCCCTCTCTCGCATAGATGTTATATGCGTTTTATATCCCTTAATCGTCTCTTACGATCACCTATATAAGATATGGGGTTGTGAATTCTTACTTCGTCACCACACGGATTAGGAAAACATCTAGCATTTTAAATCTCATTAATTAAACACACACATACATACATATCATCACGCCATGTCCCTTGCAGGGTAGGCAGAGAGAACAGAGTGCCAGAGAACTCTATCTCTGCATACTTCACTCGCTTCCTCAACATTCATAATTCTCTTCATACACGCTCGCCGGTTTCGGAGACTCTTGACTCCACCTTCCTTCAGTACATGACCGATCTGGTCTAGGTAGGTTAGTCTCGGTCTCCCTCGGTACCTACATCCTTCCACTTTCGCATTGTATATCTTCTTAACCAGGCGTTCGTTCGGCATTCTTTCCACATGTCCGAACCATCGGAGCATTCCCTTTCGCATCTTTACACCAATACTCTCTTTCATACCTACTCGCTCTCTTACGTCGTCGTTACGAATGCGGTCGGTCAGCCTAACTCCACAGATTTTCCGCAGAGATCGCATTTCCACCGCATTAATTTTACTATCATACTCTTTTCTGCATACCCAACTCTCGCTTCCATACAGTAATGTTGGGACAAGCACTGCGTTATGTATTGCTACACGTGCCTTCTGGCTGAGGTGGTGGCTGCCGAGAAGTTGCCCCAACGCTCCGTTCACTCTATTTCCCGCATTCACTCTTCGCTCTATATCAGTGGTGTACCTTCCATCTCGGCTAAATCCACATCCAAGATATACAAATTCATCCACTTGCTCTAGTACATCATTACCTATTGTTACTCTTACATCTGTTCTGGTTTTATCTCTTTCAAAGACCATTATTTTGGTTTTGCTCACATTCACACGTAGACCCCTTTTCTTACAATCTTCTGTCATTGTGTCGACTAGGGTCTGCAGGTCAGTCGCTGACTGTGCCAGCAGGACTGCATCATCTGCATAAAGCAGAGCAGTGACCACTGAGTCGCCCATCTGGACTCCCACATTCATATCGTTCAACCTTTGGAGACATTTATCCAGATATATGATAAACAGCCTGGCTGACAGAACGCACCCCTGCTTAACGCCGATATTGACGTCAAACCAAGGCGACATTCCATCATCCAGCCGCACACAGGCTCTACAGCCCATGTAACTGGACTGCACAGCCTGTAGCAGTTTACCGTTAATACCATACTCCGGTAAAATGTCCCAAAGTTCCTTTCGTACAACCGTGTCAAATGCTCTCTCCAGATCCACAAAACTGCAGAAAACCCTCTGACCTAGAGCCAGATGCTTCTCCACAATGTTGCGCAGAGAGAACACTTGATCCATGCATCCCCTTCCACTCCTGAAACCTCCTTGTGTCTCACACAGTAAACCATCGGACACCATCCTCATTCTCCTTTCAATAATTTTACCATACACTTTTGCTGCCAAACTGGTCAAGCTTATGGCTCTGTAATTTGCGCAGTCATAACGTGAACCCTTGTTTTTAAACAAAGGCACGATGACTGCGCTATTCCAGTCCCTGGGAACCATTCCCGAGGTCCAACATAAATTGAGGAGCAACAGGAACGCCTCCCAGACACAAGAGCCACCAAGCTTGATCATCTCGGCAGACACCATATCAATGCCCGCTGCCTTACCATTTTTCAAACTTCTTATCGCCCATTCAACTTCATCCATACTGATGCCATCGGAGGACGCCGTTGTCGAATGTTGATCTAGTAAACCACATCCAACACCGGCGCCAACCGTAGCATCCGCATACATATCGCCAAAATATTCACTCCATCGGCTTAACACGTCTTGTGTTTGTGTAAGAATGTCTCCACCTTTAGACCTTATTTTATTCATTCTGAAGGCTGACCAACCACCCCGAGACTTCTTCACCTCCCTCCAAAAGAGTTTGGTGTTACCCTCGAAGTTTTTAGTCAGCCTATCTTCTGCACTCATACTTGCTCTATCACGTTTCTCTTTCACTAAGGCCTTGGTGTCATTCTTACATTGCCGATATATTTCTTTCTTCTGTTCAGTCATACTGTCATTCAGATTCAAAGAAGAGACATAGTCCAGCCACGCTTTCTTCTTTTGCTCTACGGAAGCTGCCACTTCCGCATCCCACCATGCATCACCATTTGTTTTTCTATGCTTCTTTGAACTTCCACATACTTCTTTCGCTGTATCTACCATACTCTCTTTCAATACTCTCCAGCATTCTTCAATGTCCGATTGCGGCTGGCTTGCCATCGTCAGCCGTTCTCGGACACCCTTTGCATACTTTTCTCTTACACACTCTTCTTGCAACCTTTCAACCTTTATTCTTTCAAGCCCTCCGAAGTGGACACGCTCTCGCCAGTGCCTCCACTTTCTGAACAGACCACTAAATCTCGCAATAACGAGATAGTGGTCCGTATCGACTGTGGGGCCCCTGTAGGCTCTTGCGTCCAATATTTTGCTTCGGAGGCGACTGTCTACCAAAATTAAATCTATTATACTTTTCTGTTCATTCCTTCTCCATGTATACATATGGATGTCCTTATGTTGGAAAAATGTGTTTGACACAATAAGGTTTCTCTCCATGCATACATCGGCTATGAGCCTACCTGCGTCGTTCACTCTCTTATCACCAAATGGACCAAGTACGTCCTCATAGTCAGGACGCTTGGTCCCCACCCATCCGTTCAAATCTCCGCATACAATCACGCGTTCACTGGTTTCTGCCATATCCAGAACTTCCCTAACATTATCCCAAAACTTCTCTAGGTCTGATGCCACCGAGGATCCTACGGGAGCATATGCTACAACCATGAATACCTTGGTGACACCAAGTTTTATACGGACCCAGAGAAGTCTGGGATCATACATTCCGTAATCCTTCACACCTGAGGCCAAGCGAGACGACAGCAGTACTCCTACCCCCATGCTGGCTCGATCGCTCTGTGGTACACCAGACCACAGAGCCATCCCGCCACCAGGAAGATCGCAGGCGTCGCTGCCCCTTCGCTTGGTCTCTGTTACACAGAGCACGTCTAGCTGTTTGTCCGCCATGACGGATATCAGCTCGTGCAACTTACCTTCCACACAACCTCTTACATTCCACGTGCCCACCCGGCACTCTGCTCTCCTCGACTCGCCTGACTGGGCAAGGCGTGATGGGTGGCGGCCCCCATCGCCGCAACTGCCGAAGTTCGTACCGACGGGGGCGGGTCGGTACGCGTCGCCTCCGGGGGACGCCCTAACCCGCATTGCGGTACGCATTTCGAGCCGGATTAGCAGTCTAATTAGACTGGCAGGGGACGCGAACGAGCACGCTCCGGACTATGCCCCCCATTAATTAAATGTATAAGATTTTAAAGAATTGTAATATAGTTCTTTTTATGAGCGTCAAAGATCACCAAATATCATTCGTCTTATCATCGAGAATGATAGATTATATAACTTGAAAATTGTTTATCAATTCAATATTTAATATATTTATCACTGTGACCTTGATGCTGTGCAATCTGCGTATATAAGTTGAGATTAAAAAAAAACCTTCATCTCATTTTTTACAGAGATTCGAACTGTTAGATTGAGGTGTGATTTTGTGTTTTGAAAAAAAAAAATGTGTCAATCGGGGACTGCCGCGGTAAAGCTATTGCATAGCATTTTTTATCAACTTATGCAATTATAATTATTTATTTATTTTTTATTTATGAAGTATTTTTTTTTATATTAATTCAAGTTACACCTATTTATTGAAACTACTAATTTATTAAAACATTTAAAGCACACGTTTTTAAACTGTTTTATTTATAATATCATTAAATTATTATAAATAAATTTGACAAAAATAAATTACAAAAACAGTTTGACGGCGGTGAGATTCGAACCCACGCCTACGGTGCCTAAAACCAGCGCCTTAGACCACTCAGTCACGCTACCTGCGTATAATCAATGTAAAATTAACTGCTGCTTTTCAACCATACAATCTTAGGTTTTATTTTCGTTACGGAATTTCTTGATTCGGTCGCTGCGCTCAAAGCCCGCGATAAAAGCTATGCAATAGCTTAAAAGCTTCAAAAATGCCTCACGTAATTAATGGAGGCCCCTTAACCCACTTTCAGATGATAATTGTGTGTAAAATACAAAAGAAAATTATTTTTAAACAGTGATTTTATAAGATTTAAATATAATTTTAAATCATTAAATTTTATTCTTCATTCTACTCTTATCCCAATTAATTGAGGTCGATACAATATGTACTCTTCTTTCATAGTACATATTATAAAAGTTATTGGCAATAGTTTTATGAACGGCCGCCTGCCAGACGTCAACCCTCCTTGGGAATCTAATCGTTGACCAAACGGCATCAGATGGAGTCGGTCTAGGTCGTTATAAGGCTCTTAGTCGTCTTTTACGACATCCAAGAGCAAGCAAGGGTTGGTAGTATTCGTAACCACTACCACACAGCTTTTATTATTGAATAAAATTATTGTTTTCCGTGTGATGACGAAGTAATATTACAATATTTTACAGACAAATAATTAATATTATTATTTTTTTAAATGCACTAAGGAAATATTTTTTTTTTTATTACTGTGAGACCTTACAAACATGCAATTAACGCAGACAAATTACACCCAGACTACAGAACACTTTGTGGATCGCACAAAGTATTTTCCTGCGTGGGAATCGAACCCATATCACTGGCACGGAAGCTCGGTATCTTAACCAATACGCCATCTGTGCTGCTACTCAAAACTAATTATTTTAAGAAGTATTACACATCTTCAGCCATGACCAAATTATGCAATCAAGGTTCGATATCGCTGAGGGCATGATTTACTCGCAATCGTTACACATTCAAAACTAGTTGACGTAATCTTGTGAAGGTTTATTTAATCAACCTTCATTACCTATGGGGCGGGTTATAAATTACGTAAAGGATTTTAAAGAGTGATTTGGCCCCCTGTCTCCCTACCGTAAGACATCATAAGACTGCAACTACTCCCCCCTGCCCCTTAATAAGATTTTTTGTAAAAAAGGCCCTATTGATCAAATATAATTCCGTTTATTCTGAAAATATCTCTTATTACAATGTTTTTACTACAAGTAGGTATCATTAACTCACCGCAATAACATTAATCTTATTAATCTATCACAGTTTTGACTAAAATTAGTAATTTTTAATTTAATATCTTACGTAATGTCAGGTTCACTAACCCTCACTCCCCCCTGCCTATAGTTAGAAGTTATAATATTCAGTCTACACCCAAACGCCTTACATAATTTATGAATGGCCCTTACGTCGTTCATTAACTAGCAACTGTTGATTCGCTCGCTTGCGGTATATTGCATCAATACAACTTTCTTCCACTAATTTTTATCTTATATTTAATATTATAATGAGGTAAGTTTGTATGTAATAATCTCTGAAAGTACTGGTTTGATTTTGAAAATTCTTTCACTATTAGTTAGCTACATTTTCCCTGATCCTTCATTCATCATTATCCTTATCCCTGATCCTTTCCGTGTGGTGACGGAGTAAGAATACAGTTCACTGCACCATCTCTTACCCGTGGGTGATCGTAAAAGATGATTAAGGTATATAATTTACATATATCATCTGTGCAAGAGAAGTAAAACTCGAAATAAAACCCTATAACAACACGTCTGACCAGCGTGGTATAGTAGGTCAATTTCTCTGCCGTTATGGAGGAGGTTCGAGCCCAACAGTGGGACATATATGGGCTGAGATGATGATGATGATCCCTGATTGTTATAGACTATTTTTTTATTTTGATAAAGACATAATTTCTATAGTAAATCGCAATGAAAGTCAGAAAAAAAAACCTACTCTTTCTGGTTGATATATCGGAATATGCTGTTTAAACGGTTTGAGATTAAAAAAAAAAAAAAAAATGTGTTACAAAAATATAAATCTATTTTAATTTTTCAAAAAAGTCCGCGACACCATATCTCTAACTTTAATATTTCAGCTACGAAGTTAGTTTTTAGGTTAAAGTTAAAAAACAAAATGAAGTTCGGGTGCCATTTTCATGTATTCTCTATGTAGTCATATAAAAACACATAGTTTAACCAAAATGTTCATTCAATTGCGATAACATTTTATAGCACGTTAATTGTTAAAGTAATTTGGAAGATAATGACAAACGAAAACAAGAAGACGATACGTAATTTCGTCGATACGCTGGCCGTTGCGAGTATATAAGGCGGCGAGCCGAGCGTGGTAATGAGAGGGGGATATTTATTAGCCGCCGTATTCATCAAAGGATACCTAATATTAAGACAATACCTATGCAATCTATATGATATTAATATTGTACTTACATTTACTTAGCGGTTATTTAACCGACCGAGAGCGAGTATGTACATGTTACTCTCGTCTCGTCTCGCGCTCTCGTTCTGGCCTCGGTTAATCTTGGTCACCTGTCGGTTTTTTTGCGCCCGAGTCTAAGGCTAAGTTCAGATGACCGCGCGGCGACGCGCAGTTGGCTCGGCGCGCGGTTTAATGGTGGCACCACACTTCGCTATGCGTTATTCGTTATGCGGCTACTATTTATTTGCCCAAATATTTGACAAACACTTTATGACGAACATGCTACTCCACACTTCGTGCCATCATGCCAAATATTTGGCACGTCGACACATAAATAGAAAATGGACGTGTTGACTTTGGCGGCAGCTTATTTTTACTTCAATGCATCTAATCAATACTGGTTGTATAAGTACCAAGTTACAAAAAGACCGTGTAGACATGACCGCGCCGTAGCGAGTGATCATAACGAATGACTGAACGAAGTGTGGGCAGTCGACACACATATTCGGCTTATTTGTGTCCTTTGAAGTGTGCAAAAACCGACAAGTGGATGGATACGCGTATTTGCTATTCGTGCTTATGCGTTATGTGTGCGCGTAAAGCAAATACAGTCGAATGAGACCTCCACACTTCGTCGCATGCGGCCAATAAGGCGCATAACGAATAACACATAGCGAAGTGTGGTGCCACCATAAGATTATAGCAAATCAATGTTGTTGTGTACATGACCGCGCGCACCGCCATGCACCGCGCGCAAGATCTTGAAGCGCGCGTCTCCGGTGGCGACGGCGGCGCGGTTTGAGGGGGACGGACACATGGAGCCACGAAAATGGAGGACGATTTTCTTTTGATGATATGCAATATCTTACAGCACCATTTGCAGGTTGCATATCCTTTTCAACGCAATCATACAAAAACTCAAAGGATGCTATCGACATCCTAAAGTAGTTGAAAAATCGATCTTCGTGTAGTCTGTGTGGTATATAAAGTCACAAAAAGGCTTAAAGAAAGTTTTTGACTCAAAATAGGGTACACCCAGTATCATTTTTGCTCTCGACCACGACGTCGCAGTTTGGAGTATAAAACCCACAACCAAATAGCCTCCTCCATGTCCATTCTTACTGAATGTTCACGCTAGATTGCCGCGCGCAAGTCGCCGCCATCTGAACAGCTGAATCGCGCGACAGCGCGCGGTCATCTGAACTTAGCCTTAAGGTCTCGTTAAGTCTCACCAGGAAAAGGAGACTGAGCATGTACACACTCGATCGTTTAGTTGTCCGCTGACAGTGTTTTAGCTGTTTTCATTGCGATGCATAGCATCGCTCCATGGCTTACGAATTTTCTTTTTACAGTAAATGTTTAAATAATTATGATAGCTCACGGCACAAAGACACATAGCAGCAGCAGTTTCTACGTCCATTGTCTCGGGTATTTACAGTGCAACTAGCATAACGAGTGTGTATATGGCGTGCTCTCGCCTAGAACCTCTTGGACGAAACTCGGCGAGAGGATCTCGTCAAGTGTATACAGCCGCTATACTATTTAGGGTATATTTCTTGGAAACGGGCATCAGAAAGGTAAATTATTCTTGAGTGCTATAGATCGCAGAAGTTCGCTCAGATATATAGTATTGCAGAACTCTCTTGCAGATCGACGACAGCAATAGCCATCTGTTGTTGCGCTTCGTTCGGTGAGCGAGAGAGCCGGCAACCCAACTAGTTTAGTTTTGTATGTGTATTGGTAGGCAGTGGCCTAATTATACCCCTGGTATTGCTAAAGGTCCATGGGTGGCAGTAACATTTACCATCTAGGTGTGCTGCTTGCTCTAATAAAAAAAAATATAGTATACTAGCTTCCGTCCGCGACTTAGACCGTGCCGTTTGTTGATGAAAAGGCAGCCTATGTGCTTCCATCCATGCTTCATTGGCGCATTCGGTCATTGCGTGACAAGATAGTACTCAGAAGACGGGAAAGCAGCTCATATATATTCTACTGTTGGACTCGAAGCCTCCTTCATAATGGGAGGGAAATTGATCTACTATACCACGCTGGTCAGACTTGTTTTGGTATAGGGTTTAGTTTCGAGGTTTCCTTCTCTCGTATAGATGTTATATGCATTTTGTATCCCTTAGTCGTCTCTTACGATCACCCACGAGTACGATAAGGGATGGTGAATTGTATTCTTACTCCGTCACCACACGGAAAATATCTTATGTCTTAAACATCTTGGCGCTATGTTAAATGTACAAACGGTTCGTTTAATAACTTGATACATATTCTAATATTATGCCGAAATTACAGAGTTTTTTTACAGGTTATAGTCTATATGTCATTTTGATGACCTATATTATCGTAAAGTTTTATCTAAATCTGTCTCGTACTTTTTGCGTGAAAGAATAACAGACATCCATATAAACTTTTATAATTCTTATATATAAATTTCTAATCTTAATCTCGGTAACGGCTTCAACGATTTTCGTGAAATTTAGCATATGCTACGCTGCATATGCAGCGAGTTCCGGGAGCGATTAATCTATCTAACTAGATTTCATTTGTAGATTATATTGTCTTATTAATATTATCAGTCAACGAATAGTTATAATTTTTCGTTGGCTGAAAACTATTAAAATATGAAGGTAAGTTTTGACGTTGTCATTAAGAATAGATATAGCTGATTTGGAAAATCGAGCGGTCTAATCCAGAAAACTTCGGTTCTGATCGTTAGATTGCCATTTTAAGTTTTTTTTCATTTTTTTTTTTTTTAAATATAACATACATACATACATATCATCATGCCATATCCCTTGCAGGGTAGGCAGAGGGAACAGAGTGCCAGAGAACTCTATCCTTGCATACTTCACTCGCTTCCTCAACATTAATAATTCTCTTCATACACGCTCGCCGGTTCCGGAGACTCTTGACTCCACCTTCCTTCAGTACATGACCAATCTGGTCTAGGTAGGTGAGTCTCGGTGTCCCCCAGTACCTACATCCTTCCACTTTCGCATTGTATGTCTTCTTAACCAGACGTTCGTTCGCCATTCTTTTTAAATATTACAAGGAAAAAAAATCTATTCCGATGCGGCAGTCCAAACTGCCTTCAAAGAGTTTATTGATTCTCACCCTTGTGGTTTTTTTAGTAAAGGGATCAATGAACTACCTATGAGATGCCAAAAGTGCATAGATAACAACGGTTCATACTTTGATTAATCCTTACTTCCTTGCTAATATTATAAATGTGAAAGTAACTCTGTCTGTCTGTCTGTCGCTCTTTCACGCCCAAACTACTGAACCGATCTGAATGAAATTTGGTACACAGATAGTCTAGAGTCTGATAAAGGACATAGGTTACTTTTTTATGCAAAAAAGGGTTGTAACTGGGGATGAAACGTTGTAAGGAAGTATCGTCATTTTTAAAGTCAAAAGCTTGAAACTTATTTTTAGGCTATTGATTAGTTATAAATACGACATTAAACTTTTATTAAAAAATACCTTTAAGGGGTAAAATATATATAAGGGATGAAAAACTTTAGGCAAGTAACCTTTTACAAGGGCGAAGCCGCGGGTAGAAGCTAGTTAAATATTTTTTACAAAAAAAAAAAAACCATTGACTTTATACTCCTCCCGTAGAAAATGCCAATTTCATATTTAAGAACCTAATATATCTTCTAAAATACTCTAAAAAGCAAATACCGAGCAATGCTCGGTCATCCAAATATTGCATACCATTTAATCCGTGTGGTGACGGAGTAAGTATACAATTCACCACCTCCTATCTTACCCGTGGGTGATCGTAAGAGACGACTAAGGGATATAAAACGCATATAACATCTATGCAAGAGAAGGAAAAGTCGAAACAAAACCCTATATCAACACGTCTGACCAGCGTGGTATAGTAGGTCTATATCTATCCCATTATACAGGAGGCTTGAGCCCAACAGTGGGAAATATATGAGCTGAGATGATGAACATTTTATCATCTTTTTTTACACTTTTCTTTTAGTGGTAGTACCACGCTGTTGACAGTTTTCTGTCTACAGCCGCGGGCCGGTCCGTCCGGGGTAGTACCACACTGAGCATAAGATCGACGTCTAAGTAATGGCAATGTGCTATTGCGCTTCGTTAGGTGAGCGAGAGAGCCCCACTGGGTAGGTTCGGGGTTTACATTGGTAGGTAGCGGCCTAGCTAGTCCATGGGCGGCAGTAACATTTACCATTAGCTGTACTGCTTGCACAGACGGTGATAACTCTAACTTGGAAAACGGAATGGGGTAATCCTGGCAATTAGAAATAAAAAGCTGCTAATATTATCATTCATCATCATTCTCCTACTCTTATCAACAATTACATGTGCTCGACGCTATATATACTCGTACATATTGTAAAAGTTATTGTCAATAGTTGTTATGTCCGTCCGTTTGTGTGACGTCAACACTACTTGTGAATGTAATTGTTGAACAAACGGCATCAAATGGAGTTGGTACGGGTATATAAAGCTCTTGGTCTTCTTTTACTAGTGGATCTAGTAAGGGTCGGTAGTGTTCGTAGCCGCTACCACGCAGTAAAACTGGTGGTAAGCGGCTACGAATTAAAGTTGTGTAGCTCCTGAGTGAGTGATATAAAAGAGCTATATCACTCACATAGACACAATCTGTCACTCACTCACTTGACCGTCGAACATATCAGTAGCTCACTAGCTCATCGCTCACTTCGCATCGCAGAATGTTTCACTCTCACAAGGTAACGAAAAATGAGCGAGATATATGCGCTGCGTAGCTTGCCGACGAGAATGATATTTCACACTGTTTTCGTATCGATATAATTAGGTTGTCAAAAGAGAATACACTCTATTTCTTTACACATAAAGTTCAATAATTAATATTTATTATTAGGAAATAGATTTGTATTTTTTTATTATATGGTTATAATACCAACTCGTAATGCTTTTTTTTATATTATGATACTATAGCGATAAAGTATTTTGAAATTTATAAAATCCGATTACGAAATGAAAAATTGATGTCGCAAGCGGGATTCGAACCCGCGCCTATTGGGATTCCGGCCCAATCGTGCCGCCACTACACCACCGCGACCAATTGTAGGACATGCAAATTTTCATCTCGTATTGTATTTACGTCTTAAGGTGACGGTGTGCTATCTACCCGACAATGTTTACACAATGTTATAGGCTTAATACTTCAAACTTTACAGTTAGAATTGTATCAAACGATGACACAACCTTGTTATTTAAATTTACTGAAATTTTAGCATTTAATATGCTTAATTTATAAAATCCGATTACGAAATGAAAAATTGATGTCGCAAGCGGGATTCGAACCCGCGCCTATTGGGATTCCGGCCCAATCGTGCCGCCACTACACCACCGCGACCAATTGTAGGACATGCAAATTTTCATCTCGTATTGTATTTACGTCTTAAGGTGACGGTGTGCTATCTACCCGACAATGTTTACACAATGTTATAGGCTTAATACTTCAAACTTTACAGTTAGAATTGTATCAAACGATGACACAACCTTGTTATTTAAATTTACTGAAATTTTAGCATTTAATATGCTTAATTTATAAAATCCGATTACGAAATGAAAAATTGATGTCGCAAGCGGGATTCGAACCCGCGCCTATTGGGATTCCGGCCCAATCGTGCCGCCACTACACCACCGCGACCAATTGTAGGACATGCAAATTTTCATCTCGTATTGTATTTACGTCTTAAGGTGACGGTGTGCTATCTACCCGACAATGTTTACACAATGTTATAGGCTTAATACTTCAAACTTTACAGTTAGAATTGTATCAAACGATGACACAACCTTGTTATTTAAATTTACTGAAATTTTAGCATTTAATATGCTTAATTTATAAAATCCGATTACGAAATGAAAAATTGATGTCGCAAGCGGGATTCGAACCCGCGCCTATTGGGATTCCGGCCCAATCGTGCCGCCACTACACCACCGCGACCAATTGTAGGACATGCAAATTTTCATCTCGTATTGTATTTACGTCTTAAGGTGACGGTGTGCTATCTACCCGACAATGTTTACACAATGTTATAGGCTTAATACTTCAAACTTTACAGTTAGAATTGTATCAAACGATGACACAACCTTGTTATTTAAATTTACTGAAATTTTAGCATTTAATATGCTTAATTTATAAAATCCGATTACGAAATGAAAAATTGATGTCGCAAGCGGGATTCGAACCCGCGCCTATTGGGATTCCGGCCCAATCGTGCCGCCACTACACCACCGCGACCAATTGTAGGACATGCAAATTTTCATCTCGTATTGTATTTACGTCTTAAGGTGACGGTGTGCTATCTACCCGACTATCTACCCGTGTAGTGGCGGCACGATTGGGCCGGAATCCCAATAGGCGCGGGTTCGAATCCCGCTTGCGACATCAATTTTTCATTTCGTAATCGGATTTTATAAATTAAGCATATTAAATGCTAAAATTTCAGTAAATTTAAATAACAAGGTTGTGTCATCGTTTGATACAATTCTAACTGTAAAGTTTGAAGTATTAAGCCTATAACATTGTGTAAACATTGTCGGGTAGATAGCACACCGTCACCTTAAGACGTAAATACAATACGAGATGAAAATTTGCATGTCCTACAATTGGTCGCGGTGGTGTAGTGGCGGCACGATTGGGCCGGAATCCCAATAGGCGCGGGTTCGAATCCCGCTTGCGACATCAATTTTTCATTTCGTAATCGGATTTTATAAATTAAGCATATTAAATGCTAAAATTTCAGTAAATTTAAATAACAAGGTTGTGTCATCGTTTGATACAATTCTAACTGTAAAGTTTGAAGTATTAAGCCTATAACATTGTGTAAACATTGTCGGGTAGATAGCACACCGTCACCTTAAGACGTAAATACAATACGAGATGAAAATTTGCATGTCCTACAATTGGTCGCGGTGGTGTAGTGGCGGCACGATTGGGCCGGAATCCCAATAGGCGCGGGTTCGAATCCCGCTTGCGACATCAATTTTTCATTTCGTAATCGGATTTTATAAATTAAGCATATTAAATGCTAAAATTTCAGTAAATTTAAATAACAAGGTTGTGTCATCGTTTGATACAATTCTAACTGTAAAGTTTGAAGTATTAAGCCTATAACATTGTGTAAACATTGTCGGGTAGATAGCACACCGTCACCTTAAGACGTAAATACAATACGAGATGAAAATTTGCATGTCCTACAATTGGTCGCGGTGGTGTAGTGGCGGCACGATTGGGCCGGAATCCCAATAGGCGCGGGTTCGAATCCCGCTTGCGACATCAATTTTTCATTTCGTAATCGGATTTTATAAATTAAGCATATTAAATGCTAAAATTTCAGTAAATTTAAATAACAAGGTTGTGTCATCGTTTGATACAATTCTAACTGTAAAGTTTGAAGTATTAAGCCTATAACATTGTGTAAACATTGTCGGGTAGATAGCACACCGTCACCTTAAGACGTAAATACAATACGAGATGAAAATTTGCATGTCCTACAATTGGTCGCGGTGGTGTAGTGGCGGCACGATTGGGCCGGAATCCCAATAGGCGCGGGTTCGAATCCCGCTTGCGACATCAATTTTTCATTTCGTAATCGGATTTTATAAATTAAGCATATTAAATGCTAAAATTTCAGTAAATTTAAATAACAAGGTTGTGTCATCGTTTGATACAATTCTAACTGTAAAGTTTGAAGTATTAAGCCTATAACATTGTGTAAACATTGTCGGGTAGATAGCACACCGTCACCTTAAGACGTAAATACAATACGAGATGAAAATTTGCATGTCCTACAATTGGTCGCGGTGGTGTAGTGGCGGCACGATTGGGCCGGAATCCCAATAGGCGCGGGTTCGAATCCCGCTTGCGACATCAATTTTTCATTTCGTAATCGGATTTTATAAATTAAGCATATTAAATGCTAAAATTTCAGTAAATTTAAATAACAAGGTTGTGTCATCGTTTGATACAATTCTAACTGTAAAGTTTGAAGTATTAAGCCTATAACATTGTGTAAACATTGTCGGGTAGATAGCACACCGTCACTTTAAGACGTAAATACAATACGAGATGAAAATTTGCATGTCCTACAATTGGTCGCGGTGGTGTAGTGGCGGCACGATTGGGCCGGAATCCCAATAGGCGCGGGTTCGAATCCCGCTTGCGACATCAATTTTTCATTTCGTAATCGGATTTTATTTTGAAATTGTTTTTATAGGTAATTAGTTGCTCCTATCTGTCGCTATCTTGGAAATACGTGACCGAGTGTTGAATAAAACTTACTTTTATAAACGTTTTCAATAATAAAACTGTATATTTATTTGCGGCAATGTTTATATAGATTTTAATAATTATTAGATTTTATTTACTATTATTGGAACTGTAAATAGATTAAATTATGTGCGTTACTGTTTATGTAGGACCCTTTTTCTCTAGTAATAGAAATCTAAATAGAATTCTCTGTATGCTTAAGTGTTTTTGTAGAACGTTAATATACATTAAAAATTAAGTTTTACTATCGACAATCTGTAATTTAAAGTGCTTTTAAAAAGCAAAGCGCATCATGGGCAAATGAGTGATAGATTCGTTTGAGCGATTGATTTAAAGTGAGCGAACTTTGAAAGTGAGCTAGAGGAGTGATTTAATAATGATGATTGAATACTGAGCTAAGTGAGCTAAATGAGCTAATGAGCTAAATGAGTGATATATATATCTTTACAGTGAAAAGATATATGTATCACTCTTTTCAGCGCAGTGATACATTTTGCGCATGACTACTACGAATACTAAGTTGATAATATATTTCATTATCAACATGATCTCAGCCCATATATCACATATATCACTGTTGGGCTCGAGCCTCCTCCATAATGGGAGGGAAATTGACTTACTATACCGCGCTGGTCAGACGTGTTGGTATAGGGTTTTTTTTTCGAGTTTTCCTTCTCTCGCATAGATGTTATATACGTTTTATATATCCTTTAGTTGTCTCGTACGGTGATCACCCACGGGTAAGATATGGGGTGGTGAATTGTATTATTACTCCGTCAATACGGATTATACATTTATATAGTTTTTATTCTGTTATAATTATTGTCTAAAATTCTCATTATTATGTACCCATTGCTCGCTTCTGCGTTGTAAGTTATTCAAGGCGTCAAAGGTCATAAAAATCATGGTTACACGATTAAATTGATTTCTATAGTACCAACGATGATAATGTTTATACATTACTATAAAAACTGTTTTGATAGAGGCAGAAAAAGTTTTTTGATGTGCGGTAGCGGCTACGAATACTACCAACCCTTACTTTGTTCGTGGATGTCGTAAAAGACGAGCTAAGAGCCTTATAACGACCTGGACCAACTCCATCTGATGCCGTTTGGTCAACGATTGCATTCCCAAGGAGGGTTGTTGAATTTTATATTTAAATTAATTAAATTCAACATTCACTATTCACCACCCCATATCTTACCCGTGGGTGATCGTACGAGACGACTAAGGGATATAAAGCGCATATAACATATATGCGAGATAAGGAATACTCGAAACAAAACCCTATACCAACACGTCTGACCAGCATGGTATATTAGATTCCATGGTAGATTAATTTCCCTCCCATTACGGAGGAGGCCTGAGCCCAACAGTGGGACATTTATGGGCTGTGATGATGATGATGATGAAATTCAACATTCGCGACCTAAACGCGTGTTTGCATGTAATAATAATAATAAAATAAAATAGCATCGGTACGTCCTAAACTCTAGCGCAGCTAGTGGCAGAAAGGAGAACTAAAATCGGGGTTCATTATTGTGTCCATGAATACTATGGAAAAACCTATACCGTTCGGACTCCTTGTATCTATACTTCGTGGTTTGCTAGTTCGATATATTAGACAGTCGGCCATTTGTAATTACAATATTACATACATACATATCATCACGCCATATCCCTTGCAGGGTAGGCACAGAGAACAGAGTGCCAGAGAACTCTATCTCTGCATACTTCACTCGCTTCCTCAACATTCATAATTCTCTTCATACACGCTCGCCGGTTTCGGAGACTCTTGACTCCACCTTCCTTCAGTACATGACCGATCTGGTCTAGGTAGGTTAGTCTCGGTCTCCCTCGGTACCTACATCCTTCCACTTTGGCATTGTATATCTTCTTAACCAGACGTTCGTTCGGCATTCTTTCCACATGTCCGAACCATCGGAGCATGCCCTTTCGCATCTTTACACCAATACTCTCTTTCATACCTACTCGCTCTCTTACGTCGTCGTTACGAATGCGGTCGGTCAGCCTAACTCCACAGATTTTCCGCAGAGATCGCAATTACAATTTTAACCTTTATATTTAATTTTCTTTCCAGACCGTCTTCCGTACAGCATTCGCGTGTTACTGGAGTCATGCGTGAGGAACTGCGATAATTTTCAAGTGTTGCAGCAGGATGTCCAGAACGTTTTGGACTGGGAGACGAACCAGAACGTTGATGGCGGCGTGGAGATTTCCTTCAAACCGGCTAGAGTGATTTTACAGGTGATGTTACAGTTGAGGATGAATAAATGTTGAGGAAGCGAGTGAAGTATGCAAGGATAGAGTTCTCTGGCACTCTGTTCTCTCTACCTACCCTGCAAGGGATATGGCATGATGATATGTTTCTATATGTTTTATTTTCATTAGTTTTTTTTTTTGGAAGTGAATACTTCTTTTGGCGCACCACACACAGATTTTTTTCGTAGGCTGTAAGTGAGGCTGATCCGTCACGCTCTGAGGTGAAAGGCTCGATTGGGTGAACTCGGGACCGCCGAGTGTACCCGAGCGAGAAAGATACAGTCAAGCTACTCTTCACTGCTCTGTCGCTGTGTTTACTATATACAATTTATATGTCATCATCATCACAGCCCATAAATGTCCCACTGTAGGGCTCGGGCCTCCTCCGTAATGGGAGGGAAATTAACCTACTATACCGCGCTGGTCAGACGTGTTGGTATAGGGTTTTGTTTCGAGTTTTCCATCTCTTGCATAGATGTTATATACGTTTTGTATCCCATAGTCGTCTCTTACGATCACCCACGGGTAAGATAGGGGGTGGTGAATTGTTTTATCACTCCGTCACCACACGGATAAATTTATATTATAATAATTGTTATTATTAATTATTATCTATCATTCAATAGTTTTTATTGTTATTTTTTGAGGGCGGACTGTGGTATGGTCACGCTTATTCATACTCCCGGGGACACGCGTTTTAATTATTTGTTTTTTTTTTCATAGGTATAAGTTTTCACTTCTGTTGGCAGTCCTCATGACTGCTTTGTTTTTTTTTTATCAATCTTAATCTATATTAAATGCACCAAGTATCCAATGTATTTAATTGGATAAAAAATAATACTGTATTGTTTTAAATAGCTTCGTAAATAACATAGTAGTTTTTTTTAGTCAAATGTAAAAAATAAACATGGTTACTACAGATTATACTTAAGAGATAGATATGTACCATCGCGGACGTTTTTGTAGATATTTTTAAGATATACAATTTCATAGTATATTATTTTGATCTATCTCTTAAAGTTTAGTCAGCGTTTGCAAAATAAGCGTATAAAAATACATACATAGCCTCACGCCTGTTTCCCACAGGGGTAGGCAGAGACTACGAATCGCCACAAGCCACGATCCTGACATATCTCCATCGCCTCATTCACACTCATCACGGTCTTCATGCATGCTCTACGATTACGCGTACTCTTAATATGACATCTCGTCAACACATTTCCAACTTGGTCTAGAAAATATATTACATACATATATTACATATCATCACGCGATATTCCTTATAGGGTAGGCAGAGAGAACAGAGTGCCAGAGAACTCTATCCTTGCATATTTCACTCGCTTGCTCCAACGTTCATAATTCTTTTCATACACCCTCGCCGGTTTCGGAGATTCTTGACTCCACCTTCCTTCAGTACGTGACCAATCTGGTCTAGATAGGTTAGTCTCGGTCTCCCCCTGTACCTACATCCTTCCACTTTCGCATTTCGAAAATATGTTATGCGCATAAAAATATCTTTTTTTCTGACATTATATTACAAATCTTTTAAATTCTAGTCATTTCTCAACTATAATGTACATGTATTATACATATAAACCTTCCTCTTGAATCACTCTGTCTATTGATGGAAACCATATTAAAATCCGTTGCGTAATTTAAGAGATATAAGCGTACATACAGGCAAACGACTTTGTTTCATTCTGTCTATAGATTATGAAAGAAAGAAGAAGGCGTAAATCACAAGTCCCGAAGTCATGGGAATGATTTCTCCCACTTTACCCTACACAGTATTTTCCCAACAACACTTGGGTCACGTATAGGTACGTACCCTAACATCCATATAAGAGCAAACCTCGAAATGAAACCCTTCCGACCTATCTGGGCTTGATATATAATAGGTCAAATTCCCTTCTATTGTGGAGGAGGTTTGAGTCCAGTATTGGGACATATCTGAACTGCGATAATGATGAAGTGACTAGTAGTACCGTCTTTTGACTTGGTCCGTTCAGGGTACCATACTCTCGCAGAAAATCGATGTGTCTGCGCTTCGTTTGCTGAACGAAAAAGCCGGCAGACCAATTTTCTGTATGGGATTAGGGGTTTTTATTGGTAGGCAGCGACCTGGCAGTAACGCTTACCATCAGGTGTGCAGCTTGTTCATTTGCCGCAATAAGCAATAAATAAAAAAATATTAATTAAACATTGCAGGATTTGACCGGAGTACCCGCGGTGGTGGACTTCGCAGCTATGCGTGACGCTGTCAAAGACTTGGGCGGTGATGCGCAGAAGATTAATCCTATATGTCCAGCTGATTTGGTAATAGATCATTCAGTTCAAGTGGATTTTGCTAGAATGTGAGTATAATTTCTCCGCTGCGTGTTGACGGAGAAAGAATAAAATCAGTCCCCTTTCGTTTCAATAGGGAATCTCTTCAACGGTTAAACAGTTTGTTATATAATGCACATCGGCATTTGGAAAGTGATAATCGACTAATTTCGGCTTCTTAGAGCAGTCAACGAACAGATGGACGATTGAATGGAAAATCCATAAAATAGTTTTCAAAAATATATATTTATTTTTAGGTTTCCATACCTAAAGGGTAAAACGGAACCCTGGAACTAAGACTCCGCTGTCCGTCTGTATGTCACCGCGCTGTATCTCATGAACCGTGATAGTTAGACAGTAGAAATTTTCACAGATGATGTATTTCTATTGCCACTATAACAACGAATACTAAAAGAAAAAATAAAGTTAATATTTAAGTGGATTCTCATACAACGAACGTGATTTTTTGGAGTTTTTTTTTTATAGATAATGGTACGGAACCCTTAGTACACGATTCCGACTCGCACTTGTCGGTTTTATTTTTTCAAAGGATTTATTAGTCCTCAAAATGGCGTACCTATTAAACGTTAATTTTGACAGTTATGGAAAATATTGCATATTGATAAAAAAATCGTTTTTGAGAAGTGAGTGAAGGAACGTCTTCTAAACCGTGAAGGAAGGCTCTTTGCATAATAGTGGAATGTGTGTAACAAAATATTACACTAAGACTAAATTCTAAATTAAAATAATAATAAAAATGCATATATTATCCAAAAAAAAGCTATTAGCTTGATTATTTTTTTAGATTTTTTAAAAAAAAATTAAATATTAATTAATTTTAATGAAAAAATTACAAAAAGTCATGTTTGACCCCGACGTGATTTGAACACGCAACCTTCTGATCTGGAGTCAGACGCGCTACCGTTGCGCCACGGAGTCGTTATTTATGCATGCGAAATGATTGACCGCTTTAAAGCTTGTACTAATAATGTGATTTTGAATCTTGAGTTCATGAATAAGACGTTAAACCCGTTGAAAAAATTGTCGGATTTTTTTTAAATCATCACTTTCAAAAATGTATTAGGTATTATTAATTAAGTTCAAAGTGTCATTTATATTAAATTTGTTTATTTTCTTTTAAGTTTTATTTAAATTTCTGGTCAATATTTTACGATTTATTATTTATGATTAAATTTTATATATAAATATAATATTCTGTTAATTTTCTATGACAATGATTGTGTCATCTAGAACTTTTAATTTAAAAATTGAACAATACCTATAACATTATATTTATTTATATCACAAATTCTATTTATTTTTTTATAAAAAAAAACACATTTTTTTTTCGAAATAAACTATCAAATAATTAAAAAACGTAAATGTTAAAAACGCGCTTTAATATAAATTTCAATTAATTATAATTTTCTAAAAATTCAATTCATAAATAAATGATAAGACAGACATTTTTGTATTATCTTTTAAATTCCCAAAAAAATTTATATAATCTTCTGTTGATACTTTCGCTTCGGTTATTCATATTAGAGCCAAAAAAAAAACACGAATAAAAAAGTCCTATAAAGTTTATATAAGAATAAGATAAGTCACACATTTTAATCTTATATATTTAAACGAGTAATATCACACATTTGAATCTAATATATTTAAACAAGAAATGTCACACATTTGAATCTAATATATTTAAACAAGAAATGTCACACATTTGAATCTAATATATTTAAACAAGAAATGTCACACATTTGAATCTAATATATTTAAACAAGAAATGTCACACATTTGAATCTAATATATTTAAACAAGAAATGTCACACATTTGAATCTAATATATTTAAACAAGAAATGTCACACATTTGAATCTAATATATTTAAACAAGAAATGTCACACATTTGAATCTAATATATTTAAACGAGAAATATCACACATTTGAATCTAATATATTTAAACGAGAAATATCACACATTTGAATCTAATATATTTAAACAAGAAATGTCACACATTTGAATCTAATATATTTAAACGAGAAATATCACACATTTGAATCTAATATATTTAAACGAGAAATATCACACATTTGAATCTAATATATTTAAATGAGAAATTCTTGTATCTATATAATATGTATTTAGAATTTCAGCAACGGTACCAACGATTTCTATGTAATTTAGTATGCAGCTTGTTTCGGGGGAGATAAATCAATCTAGCTAGGTAAAAAAATAATTTTCTTTCTTATGGTGGCAAGCGAGCAAGC